>LNAC01000831.1:31303-54161 GCA_002007465.1 Ailurus styani | reverse complement strand
GTCAAACTCTCACTCTTTGCAGATGATATGATACTTTATGTGGAAAACCCAAAGGACTCCACTCCAAAACTGCTAGCACTCATACAGGAATTCAGTCAAGTGTCAGGATATAAAATCAATGCACAGAAATCAGTTGCATTTCTATATACCAACAACAAAACAGAAGAAAGAGAAATTAAAGAGTCAATCCCATTTACAATTGCACCCAAAACCATAAGATACCTAGGAATAAACCTAACCAAAGAGGCAAAGAATCTGTATTCAGAAAACTATAAAGTACTCATGAAAGAAATTGAGGAAGACACAAAGAAGTGGAAAAACATTCCATGCTCATGGATGGGTAGAATAAATATTGTGAAAATGTCTATGCTACCTAGAGCAATCTACACATTTAATGCAATCCCCATCAAAATACCAGCCATGTATTTCAAAGAAATGGAACAAATAATCCTAAAATTTATATGGAACCAGAAAAGACCCCGAATAGCCAAAGGAATGTTGAAAAAAAAAAAAAAAGCAAAGTTGGCGGCATCACAATTCCAGATTTCAAGCTCTATTACAAAGCTGTCATCAATAATATGATTTTTAATACCATGGTGCATCACAATAGGGAAAGGAAGGACTACTTCAGACAGAAAAGATGACTTTGAGTACTCTGTCCCCAGGACCTCCAACACCTCCCTCTTAATTAATTAGTAAACCTTAGTAGCTTATTAATATGATCAAGTTGCTCCCAATTTTTTAAAAACTCCTATCATCCATCAGCCCCTTCTAGTTTGGCCAGACTCTCTTAATCTTCATAAGAAAACAACTTTAAAACAGAGTAGTCCACAATTTCTCATCTACAATTTGTTCTTCAACTCACTGCACATTTTTTTTCCCACCTTTATCCATCTGCCTTTCCAAAACTGCTCTCAGGTCACCATTATATAGTCTAGATGGCAAGTATACTAGTTACCTTTCAGCTCTTATCATACTTGACCTCTGTTTGAATAAATGTAATTATCCCTTCCTTCCTTGAAATTCCTTTTGCCCCTTCCAGGACAATAGTACCACCTGTTTCTCCTATCTCTTTGATAGTTCTGCCTGATCTCATTTAATAATAATAACTGGACTTTTTTCCCTCTACCTCTTAAATATTATCTTAAACATTATCTATTCCCTAGAACTCCATCATAGGTCTTATTCTTTTTTTTCTCCCTAAATTTGCTCTTCCTGGAAGAATTCATCTACTCTCCTGGGTTAACCTAACACAGAAGTGCAGATAATCCTCAGATATGTAGTATGTACTAGGCTTGACTACTAGGCATTTTCACCCTAATGACCTGAGACATTCCCCTCACACACTTCAAAAAATGGAATTAAATAGTTGTATATCTATGTCATGTTCATCTTTCATCTATGAAACACAGCAGTTTTTAGCATGGCTGGGACTTAACACATGCGGTGAATGAATGAATGAACTGAATCAATCATAATAATTGGCATGATATTTGTAGAGGCAGAAATATCTATATTTTTTAATTATGTGTTATCTATATGTCTGTCTGTGTATCGACACATGTATCTATCTCTATTTCATTTACCGATCTAAGTGTTCTAGTGTAAGCCATCACCCCAAAATTTGGTGGCTTAAAACAAAACGTTACTATCTCTCACACTTCTATGGGTTGAGTGGACTCAGTGGGATGGTTTATTACAGTTAGATGGTGGCTGGGACTGAAGTCATTTGAAAGCTTGAACTGGACTGGACATCCAAAATGGGTTCTCCACTTGCATGTTTGGTATTTCTGTTGAGAAAGCAGGAACAAGTGGATGCTGGGCACGCATATCTCTTTCCTAAAGTGTCCTGTCCACATAGCTAGTTTGAAGATCCTCTCAGAATAGCATCTCAGGGTAGCTGGACTTTTTTACATGGTAGCTGTCTTTCCCCTAAGCATTCTTTGTAAGAGGGCCTGGTAGATGATATGAGGCACTTTATGACTTAGCTTTAGAAGTTATAAAGTGACACTTCCACAACCAATTCTATGGTTAAAAGTAATTTACAGGACTAGCCCAGATGTAAGAGGACTACGAAAGGGCATAAATAGTAGGAAGCATGGTTCACTGGGAGACAATCTTTGCAGATGAGCTACCACACCAATTAATAAATCAGAAAGTTGGAAAGCATTTTTTTCTTACTAATATAACATACATACTGTATTTTTTATGTTACCTTCCAGTATTTTACATATGCACATTTGTGAAAGGCACAAACCTTATACAATTCAAATGAATTTTGATAAATGTATATACCCATGTAACCCAAGATCCAGAACATTTGCATCAGCCTCTTGAGTTTTTTCATGCCTCTTTTCAATCAATCCCTAAAACCACAGGCTATTACTATCACACAGGATTGGTTTTGCCTCTTCCAAAACTTCATATAAATGGACTTCTTACATTCAGCATAATGGTTTTGAAATACATCCATGATGTTGAACATAACATATGTTCATTTTTTTTTGAAAGCCATTCCATTCATGAATATACAGCTGACCCCTGAACAACATGAGTTTGAAATGTGCAGGTCCACTAACACTAGATTTTTTTCGATACATACAGTACAGTCCTATAAATAAATGTATTTTCCTTATGACTTTCTTAATAACATTTTCTTTTTTCTAGCTTACTTTATTGTAAGAATACAGTATATAATACACATAAAACAAATGGTAATCAAGTGTTTATGTTATCGATAAGGCTTTTGGTTAATAGTAGACTATTAGTAGGTGAGTTTATGGGGAGTCAAAAGTTACAAATGGATTTTCAACTATCTAGGGAGTTGACACCCCTCACTCCCATGTTGTTCAAGGGTCAACTATACTACAGTTCATTTAGCCACTGCCCTATTGATGTACGCCTGAGATGTTTACAGTTCAGGGCTATTATGAATAAAAATGCTATGAATGTTTTTTATACAGATCTTTTTGTGGACATGTGTTTTCATTTCTTTTGGATAAACATCAAGGAGTGGGACTACTGGGTCAGAGGTAGTATATGTTTAGTGTCATAAGAAATTCCCTAAGTGATCATACTATTCATTATACACTTTACCAAAAATGGATGAGAGTTCCAGTTGGTGCACATCCTTGCCAATAGTTAGTATTGCTAGTCTTAAATTATAACCATTCTACTGGGTGTGGAATTATAATCTCATTGTGATTTTCATCTGCTTTTCCCTTATCACAAGTCACACTGAGAACATTTTCATGTGATTATTGGCCAGTGATACAGCTTTCTTGGGGACCACATATTCAACTTCTTGCCCACTTTCTTAAAAAAATAGGGTTGGGGCACCTGGCTGGCTCAGTCAGTAGAGCACGCAACTCTAAATCTTGGGGTTGTAAATTCTAGCCCCATGGTGGGTGTCGAGATTACTTAAAATAAAATCTTAAAAAAATCTTTTTTTAAATAGAGTTGTGCTTTTACTATTGGGATGTCAGACATTTAAAAAAATCTATTCTGAATGCAAGACTTGTCAGATATCTACCTGGTGAATATTTTATTCTGGCCTATGACTTACCCATACATTTTCTCAATTATCTATTTTGACGAGCATAAGTTTTTAATTTTGATGAAGCTTAATTTATCAAAACTTTCTTTCATGTTTATTCGCCTATGTCTGATTGTATGAACCTTCTGTCTGCCCTCAAGTCACAAATATTGTTCTTTTTTTTTTTTTTTCTCCCCTGAAGCTTTATTGTTTTTTTTTTTAAAGATTTTTTTTATTATTATTCATTTGACACAGAGAGAGAGATTACAAGTAGGCAGAGAGAGAGGAGAGAGGAGGAAGCAGGCTCCCTGCTAAGCAGAGAGCCCGATGTGGGCCTCGATCCCAGGACCCTGGGATCATGACCTGAGCCGAAGGCAGCGGCTTTAACCCACTGAGCCACCCAGGCGCCCTGAAGCTTTATTGTTTTAGCCTTTACATTTAGGTCTATGATCCACATTGAATTAATGTTTGTATATCCTGAAAGGTAGGAATTGAGGCTCATCTTTTCCACACAGACATCTGGGTGTTTCAAAATAATCTGTTGAAAAGACTTTCTTTTCCTCACTGAGCTATGCTACACCTTTGTCGAAAATTGGCCAAATAAGTTTTGGTTCATTTCAGAACTTTCTGTTTCGTTCCACAGTCCTATGCTAATACCACACTATATTAGTTACTATACCTATATAGTAAATCTTGCTGTCAAGTAGTATTAATATTATGATGCTGTTCTTTCAAAATTGTATTGTTATTCAGGTCCTTCGCATTTCCAAATACATTTTAGAGTCAGCTTTTCAATTTCTGTTTTTTTTATTTTGTTTTTGTTTTTTTAAAGCCTGCTAGGATTATGATTGGCACTGAGTTGAATCCATAGACCGACTTGGGGAGGACTGAAATCTTAACAATATTGAGTCTTCTCATCTATGAGTATAGAATATTTCTCTATTTATTAAGGTCTTCTATAATTACCTTCAATATTGTATTATAGTTTTCAATGTAGAGGTTTTTCTACATCTTTTGTTAAATTTATTTCTAAATATTTATACAATTTTTAGCCTCAACTGTAAATGGAATTACTTTGTTAATTTCATCTCCCAAATGTTTGTTGTTCATATATAAAAATACAGATTTTTCTATATTAATCTTGTATCCTATGACATTGCTAGGATATCCAGTATCATGTTAAACACAAGTGGTGAAGGCAAATATCTTTGCCTCATTCCCAGTCTTAGGAGAAAAGTATTCAGTATTTTACCATTACATATGAAATTAGCTGTGGCTTTTCATAGATGTTCTTTATCAAAATGAAGAAATTCCCTTACATTGAAATCTTGCTGAGAAACTTGGTACTGAATTTTGTCAAACACTCCTTTATATATCTATTGAGATGATTACATGGTTTTTCTTCTTTATTCTGTTACCATGGTTAAACCAACCTCACATTCCTAGGACAAATCCTCAGAGAATACTATCAGTACTTAGAATATTCATTGTCTTCTAGCTTCTCCCCTAAATACTGGAGCGCTTCTAACTTTTTCTTCAGGGCTCTTACTCTGGTCCTGTCAGATAGGCTCTCAGTGTCACCAGAATTCTCCTGGAGTTTCCTAGAGAGGCAGGGAGGCCTAGAGAATGTTCAGTTGTCCTTAGTACAAACAAAGCAACATTAATTAGGGTTTAATAGTGAACAGAAAGGAGGCTGAAGTTGTAATCTGTATCTTCTGTCACTTCTGGTCTCTTGAGTTGACATATTTGAGCTCTAAACACTAGGAGGAGATATTCTTATTGTCTTTGGTCTCTCTTCCTAGGGTCCTCATATTTAAAAAGGCGGTAGTTGTGATACCTTATCAACTTTTTAGCTCAAGGGATCATAAATGCCTCCAGCTCTCTGATTTTACCCTGTTTTCGCAACTTAACACCTAAATAATAGGTGCAGTATTCCAGAAATTCTTATCCTTTACAAGACCTCCAAAACAGATTTTTGGCCATTTTTATTCTATTATTTTATACAGCCCATAGCAAGCCTATGATTTTGCTCATTAGTGTCCTAGGTACTAGAGAATAAATGGCCAGGTAAAAACCAGAAGCAAAATTCCAAATGGCCAACAGACACATGAAAAAGTGCTCAACATCACTCGGCATCAGGGAAATACAAATCAAAACCACAGTGAGATACCACCCCACACCAGTCAGAATGGCTAAAATTAACAAGTCAGGAAATGACAGATGCTGGAAAGGATGTGGAGAAAAGGGAACCCTCCTACATTGTTGGTGGGAATGCAAGCTGGTGCAGCCACTTTGGAAAACAGTATGGAGGTTCCTCAAAAAGTTGAAAATAGAGCTACCCTATGACCCAGCAATCGCACTACTGGGTATTTACCCTAAAGATACAAATGTACTGATCCGAAGGTGCACATGCACCCGAATGTTTATAGTACCAATGTCCACGATAGCCAAACTATGGAAAGAACATAGATGTCCACCAACAGATTAACAGATAAAGAAGATGCGGTGTGTGTGTGTGTGTATGTGTGTGTGTGTGTATAATATATGTTATATAGTAATATATATTTATATTATATATTAATAATATATTAATTATATTATTATATAATATTATATATTACATATATAATGGAATACTATGCAGCCATCAAAAGACCCCCAAAATCCTGCCCTTTGCAACGACATGAATGGAACTAGAGGGTATTATGCTAAGCGAAATAAGTCAATCAGAGAAAGACAATTATCATATGATTTCTCTGATATGAGGAATATGAGAGGTAGGGCGGGGGGAGTTGCGGGGGGTAGGGAGGGAAAAAATGAAACAAGATGGGATTGGGAGGGAGACAAAGCATAAGAGATTTAGAGTCTCTTAATCTCACAAAACAAACTGCGGGTTGCTGGAGGTGGGGGGTAGGGAAAGGGTGGCTGGGTTATGGACATTAGGGAGGGTATGCGCTATGGTGAGTGCTATGAAATGTGTAAGCCTGATGATTCACAGACCTGTACCCCTGGGGCAAATAATACATTATATGTTAATAAAAAAAAAAAACAGAAACAAATTAATGGATGTATTATTCTCTGACCAGAGTCCCAAGTTCATTCTGAGAGACCATCTATTCAAAGGAGCAAGACCTATTTTTCTCCATTCATAGTCCTAGTGAGGAGGACATGTAATGTCAGAGGGCTAACACATCCTATAATCAACCTTAGCTCTTCAAATATGAACTGTTACCTCCTCTGCTACCAACTATGCTTAAGATTATATCTCTGAAGTTAGCCAATATGTCACTCTTCCTCCTCCCAAATTAACTTTACAAACTATAGAAAGGGGATTAATAAACACCAGACAATAGTGCTTATGGTAAAAATGAATTTAATTTATAAACTGCATCTGGATGGGAAGACGATGAATGGACTATGTATCTGACGGAAGGCCACAGTTTTGGGCTTTTCTTATTGTAGACTCTTACAACTAGGCATTTCTGTTTCAGAGATCCTGGAAACTATACCTATTAAACTGTTTCAAAAGATACCAGTTCTTGGGCGCCTGGGTGGCTCAGTGGGTTAAAGCCTCTGCTTTCGGCTCAGGTCATGATCTCAGCGTCCTGGGATCGAGGCCCGCATCCGGCTCTCTGCTCAGCAGGGAGCCTGCTTCCTCCTCTCTCTCTGCCTGCCTCTCTGCCTACCTGTAATCTCTCTCTCTGTGTCAAATAAATAAATAAAATCTTAAAAACAAAACAAAACAAAAACAAAAGATACCAGTTCTTGTGCAGCATGGATTCTAAACCAAGGCAATCCCTGCTTCTAACTATGTGGATCTTGTCTCCTCATACTTAAGCTGTCATGTGGAGATAGAGGTAAAAAAATGGGACCTGGGATGTTGTGAGGACTCCAGCGAAGAAAAAAATGCTCTGATAGCATGCTGCTATGTTTCTGTGTTTCCAATATCCTTTTCCAGTATCCTTTTAAGTGAATCTAATACTTAGTTTGGCTTATGTGACCTGAGTAGGTCATATAAGTCTGAATGTCTGGTTGAACCTAAGAATCCTTGGTTATCTTTGCAACAGCTTTAAGTATACTGGTATCTTTCTGGTATTTTATAATGTCTGAGTTTCTCCAATAATGCTCTGCTATAAACTGCTTCAGTTGAACCTTACTTTCTGAGCTGTATTTAACAGGACATTATTATTTATGGAGGAATCTTTTTTTTTCTTCTTATTGATATGTATTCAGAAATTCATCAGGAATCCTAAAGATGGTCATATTTCCATATAGCGGTTCATGCATTCTGAGGTTGCCATATGTAGACGGAGGGACTGATTGTTTTAAAGCTATATATGTTTTCTAATACTGGCTATAATAAACTTTCCCATTAATAGGCTTTGTTTCTCCATCTCCAAGGTCTATTACTGCCACTACATTTCACTGATTCTTCTAATTGTAATTCAAAATTTCCTTTCCCATTTACTGGTGCTGCACCTCTTAGTAGAACACACCTATATATAACAGTATCAATAAAAAGTTTCTAAGAGCCAGTTCCAAAATATGTTTTCAGTTAGCAGTGAATTTTGTCTCAGAACAGGGTAGAGATTTTTGATCAATCCAAGTACAGGTAACATGAATTTATATTTACCTTATAGCAAAGATTGTAATTTCAGAATATTTGTTAATTACTATTGATCTAACAGCAATATCCCATAAGAAATCACTGAATAAATGATTAACCTCTAGATATCAATCTAAAGTATCACAAAATGTAACAGTCTGTTCCCTCAAGAAGTTTGTAGCTTAGTTGGGGAAATAACACACCCATATAATTTTTATTGATATGTGATTGCATTTTATGCATTTATAGTGCAATATATAGGTATAATTAATAGAGGCAAAATTTAAAATAATGATTCCTTCCTCCATAAACATCCTGTCAGCAATTTCAAAACTGCAAGGAAGAGAGAATATAAGCTGTGTTTAAATTATTGCCACTTCAACCAGTAAATAAAAATACCCACCATACTTTATTTGTACCATGTTTATAAAACACATTCATTTTGTTTAGTCTTAACCTATTGCTTTAACATTACTGTTGTTAAATTTTAATATATTTTCAACTATCTTAAAACTACTTCACCAAAACATTTTTAGAGTGGTAGTGCTGGTGCTAAAAAAAAACTCCTGAAAGATAATAAGTTTGGAATGGAATTTACATGTGCTAAAAAATGCAGCTAAGGAAGCCAAACAACTGCCATAACATGCAGTTGGTGCTATTAATTTTAAGTGACTACTCTGCAAATATAATAGAGAAAAGAAAGCAACATTAAAGCAAAAATATGCTACAATGACTGTGGATTGACTTAAGAGCATGCATCTAATCACCACTGTTTCCACCTACCCTACTCCCTCAACGCACATTTTGCATTCATTACTTTTAGAAAACTAGACTTGAATTACTTAAGATTTGAATTATGTCTCCTCTAGATCACATGCCTTCCATAAAATGGAACCACTCTACCCTGAATAAGGTAGTTTATGAGTAAAGGTCAAATAAACGGAACAAGATAATAAGCCAAAGTGATCATTATGGGCTATAATAAGAGATGAAAGTCCCTTCATTGATTTATGATCTTTCAGTGAACACATCTTAAATTCTCGATATGTTCCAGACAATGTGCCAGAAGTTAGTGATGAAAAAATGATTAGAACATAGTCTCTACCTTGAAGAATTTCAGAAAATAGGGAAAAGAAATATATAAATAAATAGTAACACAAAATAGTAAAATTCCAAAGAAATCTTGGAACATCACAATAGTTGCATTGAAACAACTTCTTTGATTAGGGTCAGAGAATTTTAAGCTCTCTAAAAGAAAGCTATTCCTGCTATAAGAATTTTAGAAAATAAGGTGTATGTGTATGATTAGGCAATAAGGGTTACTATAGTCGAAATGTCTGTGTCCCCCCAAAATTCATATGTTGATATCTTAATTCCCAGTGTGATGGTATTAGGAGGTGGAACCTTTGGGAGGATTAGGTCATGAGGGCAGAGCCTTCATGAATAAGATTAATGCCCTTCTAAAGGGGGCCCCAAAGAGATCCCTGGCCCCATTCCACCACGTGAGGAATACAATGAGAAGTCTGTGACCCAGAAGAGGGCCCACATCCAACTATGCTGGTACCTTGATCACAGACTTCCAGCCTCCAGAACTGTGAGAAATAAACTTCTGTTGTTTATAAGGTACCCATCTATGGTATTTTGTTGTAGCAGCCCAAACAGACTAAGACAAGGGTTTAGCTATAAACTCCAATTATTACACAATATTTTCATTATAGCTATCAAAAACAATGTCCTTTCTTTTCCTTTCAATACCATCATAAAACTTCTGACATATTGTTATCACCTTTTTTTCCCCCCACTGGTGTGATCAAAACAGTATAACACTGCTTAAAACAGCTATGAAAATACATGGGTTTTTTAAATTCCTACTTAAGGTACTAGTATCTAATTGAGATTTAGTTATAACCAAAAGCCATATATGAAGAACAAACCATATTCTCCAATTAAAAGATCAAATTATACCCCACTGCAGTTATAAACACTCATGCTGTAAGAAAATGCCTACATTTGTAAATAGTACAATAGTAGCACAGGGGCTGGAATGGTCAAGCTTAAGTGGGCATGGAAGGTTTCCCAGAGTATGTGTCAATAAAATAACATTTTGAAGATAGGTAAAAAGTCACTGGTGGTGGTAGAGGAAGGTTACTAATGTATCCTTTCTGAAGTACTTCAGCTAGCCAAATAAAGAACTCAAAGATAGGTAAGACATGGCATTTTTAAAAAGTACTCTATAATTGTTGCTGACATCAATTATAATCATAATATAAATATCTGCATATTTTACTAAAAAAAACCTAAAATATTATTGAAAAAAATAACAGCCAGAAAGGGCTAGAGGGAGGGTTTCAAATAAAGAGAAAATAATATTGAATCTCTCATCTTACATGAGGTAAGTCAACACATTCTGTTTTATTCATTTATTTATTTTTTTAAAGACTTTATTTTTAAGTAATCTCCACACACAACATGAGGCTCAAACTCCTAACCCCAACATCAAGAGTCACATTGCTCTACTAACTAAGCCAGCCAGGTACCCCTGTTTTATTTTTAATGTTAGTAAAGAAATATAGGTTCATTTATTTATCCATCTGGCTTATTTATCTTAGAGGATAGTATACTAAAATGAAAACAGAATGTAGAACTTCCAAATTACTCTATTTAAAAAATGCTTAAATAAAGAACATTTGAGAATGGTAAAATTTAAGGGGTGGATGGGGTAAAAAAAGAAGAAAATTCCCAAATAAATGTATAAATAAAGTAATGTAAGTGAAATTAAATATGTAGTTGTCAAAAAATAGAACTATTAAAGGCAAAGAATATAAAGACAGATAAACCAAATACTGTTTATAAGAGAAGTACTTAATACAAGTTAAAAAGAAAGTGATAAACACACCAGGAAAATACAAATATAAAAAAAAGCATGTGTTACAAATATTAACATCAGGCAAAATTTCTCAGCAAGAGGCATTAAATGCGGCGAATCAAATTATAATCCATAATGAAACTTAGAAAATTAATTTTTATGCACTAAAGAATTAACAAGCATTGAAATTCTCTTTCACAGGTGAGCTATACAAAAAAAATAAGAATATAAATGACTAAAAAGTTAAGGTTTGGTTTAATAAATACATGCTGAATCAAACAAATAGAATATACATGTAAAAAGATATTTATGGAAAATTTATAAAAATAAATCATATATCTAGACTACAAAGGAAAAAACCTCACTCATCTGAGATCGAAATTTGAAAGTCTTCAGAAATTTATTTGAATAAATTTAAACAAGAAACAAACTGTAAATAAATAAAGCCCACGATAAAACAACCTTGGACTAAATAAATAAAAATGCCAATCATAAATTAGAAAATATTAATTTACAAAATTTGTAGGGGACAAAACATCCATCTTTGCATATAAGCCTGATCAATTCTTTATAATAAATTTCTAGAAATGGAGTGTAACTGAACATCACTAGAGTTGAGAAAGTCAAGGAATTTTTTGGCTAAGGAGTTAAATGAGTCATGTGATCAATGGAAACACCCCCCACCACTACCATTATGATAGTAATAGTTGAGGTGGAGCCAAGAGACGGCTGCCAAAGTGCCTTATGAATTTGGAAATATTCACCAAGAGGCAAGTACATGACAGAAGTCAAGGAATAGCAACACAGAACTTTAGAACAATTCATTAGCTGAAAGAAGTATGTATATAGTGCTTGATTTTCACTCCAATAAAAAAGGTATTAACATTAATCCCTTAAGTATGATAGCCAGATTATCAATAAATATTTATTGACCAGTTAATAAAAAAGAGATGCTAACCACTTGTCATCTTAATAGTGTGATCAAACCAGTTATAAAGAATACCTGCATGGAAGCCTCTAGATATAAGGATACATAAGATATATACAAATTCAAAAAAAAGAATGTGCCATAATTTATGTAAATAAACTCACATGAACTAGAAGAAGGTAGCCAATTCATCTTGTCCTGACACCCTTAAGGAAGATCTTTACTTATAAGAAGTTTCACCCTTACACTCACAAATGTGTTAACATATTTAGGCTACTTTATACTATAATCAGTAGTTCCACTAAAGTTTTATGCTTTCCTGACTAAGCTTGGACTTGATTTTTAAATTGCGAAAATCTGTTACTAACCACCAGCCCATAAAGTTTTCAGAGAGCTAAATGGTATATTATATTATATTAGAACAGCTTTAAGGAAGAAAAAATATTTTCTTTTACAGGCATTGTTTTTTCCTGGAAAACAAAAATGAGTTTTCAACTCTGCAAAAAAAAGATCAACTTCCAGCTTAATGCTAATAAAACCAACCTGTAATTTTTGCGGCTTTTTCCTCTTGGTTCACTCGGTTCTCATCATCTTCTTCATTATCTTCTTCAAAGTCATCTAAATTGCCAATGTCAGCCTGCTTCATACTCATTAAACTAGCCAAACTTTGCATGTCTTCATCCCTACATGAATGATTTAAAATTTAATACAGAGCTCACGAAATGACATTGTTTGAAAAAAGACTGCTTAAGAAAATAACAGTATATTCCTTCTTTCAATATGCTAATGAGCCTTTTAAACAGTTGCCCAAGACTACTGAAAAATTTAAATACTCTTATTCATTAATTTTTAAATGGTATGTTTAAATAGTAAAAAGCAAACTGGATTAAAAACTAACTGGTTAGGAGTTAGTTTAACTCTGTGCTGCAGATCTGTTGAAGACTAAAATTTTCTTCATAGGATTAAAGTGTGGTTTCCTAATCATTAAATCTGGAAATAAAAACTTGTTTCATAAAACAGTGAGGTAGTTTGCAAATCAATGAGATCTAGACTTTAAAATATTCAAACTTTCACAATAAATTAGAATAGAAATTCTTAATCTGAAATCCATGAACCCTTTTGGCTTGGTGAGTAGGAAGAAAAAGAAATGATAAACCCCTGTAAATTATATTTAAATCTTGTTTAAATGTGTACTTTTCTCAAAGGGGCCATAACTCCCCAGAAGTTAAGGAACTACTGTAACAGAAAAAAACACCTTCAAGTCTAGCATTTTTAAAAATTACAAGATGAAAAATGACCTGATTTTTTGATTATAAGTTAAATAGTACATATTTGATAAAATATAAAAATGTTTTTTATCTTGAGGTATTTTAAATATAAGTGTATATAGTTTACATTAAATACTCCAAACATCAAATAATTTAAGTTTTCTTGATCTATTATTTTCACCTTAAATTTCAAATAAACTACAGTGAATAAAACACATTTCTAATGTTATATACAAACTAAATTTCAATTTGATATACTTTGCTAAAATTCAGAAACCCAAATTAAGATACTGTTTCTCATGTTTTTACTAAAGAAAATAAAATAAATAAACAAGAAAACTCTTTTGTAAAGAAATGTTCATTCATATTCACTTATCTCCTAAATACAGTATGATTTTGAAGACTAAACAGGTTTTTGAAATTCTTTGTATTTTCTCTCATGTAAGTTTAGAGTTAACCAAATCATTTCCCCTTTTAAAAATAAATTTAGTGACACAAAGTCTGAATAAACAAAAAAAGTTGTATTACCTTATAGGAATGCCTTACAAATTGCTCACCTACCAATGGGGCATAATTTCAAAATATAACATTATTTTTGAAACGTTAACTTGCTTAATTTTACTTCCTTAATTTCCTCATATTTTGGATTTTAACCTTGAATATTTTTCTCTGTGGAAGATTAGGAAGCAAGGAGTGTGGAGGTAGAGAGGGAGTTTAGGGTGTTTTGAGAGGATTTTCCACTGGAATTGAGACATTTGGTTCAACTGAATTCCTCTCACCCAGATTCTCCATGGATCATGCTGATTAAGTTACTGCTGCTGCCCAGTGGAAAGGAGTCCACAATCAAAGGATCTTCTCTGATTTTCTTTTCTCTCTTCTTTCTGTGTTTCCTTTCCTTTCATTTTGGCTTGTACTTCAGGGTAAGGTCTTTATTTTTAATTTCTCAGTATTTAAGACTAAAATGTAAGGTCCTGAGATGAAAGACTGATTGCTTCCATTCTGTACTGTCTCTCTACCACACTCACTCAAAAGAATAAAAAACAAAAAAAAAAGCCAACTTTTCAGAGATGAGGCTTACTGTTACCTACCAAATCGTTTGCTGCCCTGTAGATGAGTGCCAAACATCTCATTTTGACTGACACACAGATTCCATCCAGTCTAATCAGTCAAGTGAATGTGGCCAATTATAGTAACCACATTCCACTGGCTCAAATACATTTAGAACTATGATTTAGATTGGATTGAAATGTTCATAGCTAGCTTCTTCCTCTTACCTTTTAAGTCTAGGCTTAGACTCTCCATTTCTTCCCTTCCTGATCTTCCTCTCCAAGCAGGTGCTAACACTTCATTATACCCCCAACATGAACTCATCCTTGACTTGACTGTATGCAACAACCATGGTGCATATTACTTTTTTTCCTGCTCCAGGTATGTTTACCTCATTTTATGCATCTAGAATTTTACTCTTAGGTATCGAGACCTAGTGCAGGAACTACCTTTATGCAATGCTTATTCAGTGCTTAAGAAGTAATTTTTGAAATGAATAATTATAGCAAATTGTACTTTGTTATACAATTTTTAGAAGGCTGGGCCAAAGAACATGAATTGGGAAAAGTTCATTTAGTTCTTTTACTTCTCTTATCCTAAACTCTTCATTTTGTGTTCCTCTTATTATCTCTGAACTGTCTGTACTTGAGAGTACATTTACTTACACTGAAGACAATGAAATACAAAACAAACGTGTATGATACCCTATAACATACAATTTAAAATTTGGAACTAACTATAGTCACTTTTATATTACTGTTCATTCTCTAGAGTCAAGAGACTATAAATAACAAGGAGTTCATTTAATTTAGCCTCTGAAACAGAGAATGGGAAGAATGACTGGTATGCAGTAGGTTATTCTCAACTGTTGCCAGTCTACTGCCTCAAAAGCTGTTTACATACAGTTTTAAAACACACTCAGAAGCAGCTCGTCTTCTTGACAAAAGAAACTTACGTGGCTTTTCCTTCCCGAAGGAAAATGCAAGATAATGAAAACTGGAGAGTGGCAGATACAACTTTTTTAGACAATGGCTTGAATTTTAACTTGACATCAGTCTGAGTTGGCATAGGGCTTGCATACTGTTTCATGTTGATGTTGCTAGTAGCAAGAGCTTTCCTTCGACCAGAAGGGGATTCCTGGAAGATAAAAAATAATTCGGAATTTCGGAGTTATTTATTTTACACCAAGTAGTTTAAAATAGTACTTTAATAATATGATTAAATAAGAGTTTAAACTTCCTTCCTGAATTTCTGTAACACAATTTTGAAATAAAATTGTGATGAAGTTATATTATAATTCTTATATCTTTAAACAAGACAGATAAAACTTAGAGCTGGCCAAGGCAGAAATAAAGAAAAAACTAAAACAACCCTAAATATCTCAGGAAAGGAAAAGCAAGGAATGCAAACTAGGACAGAAAGGGTCCAGAGTTCCTCTAAAAAAGAGGATCTAGCACAGAGATAGGCATCAAAAGTACTCAACTATTTTCCTTCCTTTCATTCTATTTAATGTAACCTAATGATATTTCTCCTTTTTTGAATGCCTCCAATTTTTTATGGAACTCCCAGCCTCTATGGCATTCTAACCTCATTTTTACCTATAGCATCTGAGTTCTATTTATCTTCTAATTTGAGCCTTATTTCTTCCCAGGGGCTTTTCTGATCACTCCACTCCACAGTTCTCTTTCCTTCCCCTCAGGTCACATTTATTAAGGATGAAACCACTGGTTTTTATGATACTATGTCTGTGGCAGACACTGCCAGATAACTCCAGCAGGTCTCAAATTTTTCCACACAGCTATTACCAATTCATCAAAAATGAATATAAAATGAAACCTATTTGCTATCAAGGGTACTTAACATTCCAGTAATAAGCTATCTCATTTCAAAATTATTCTTTACAGAATAATAGCCTAAGAGAACAATGGAAACAAAACAGCCAAATAATGATTGGGCATTAACTATGTATAAGACACATTGTTGATTCAGGAAGGATATGATGATAATTAAGACATAATCCCTGACTATATGGTCTAATGGCAAGGGGACATTTTAGATGAAGATAATTTGTAAATCATGTAAATCAGAGGTCATACACCAGCATTCCTTAGGATTTACTGGTCTGGGAGTTCAGATCTAAAATAAGGCCTAATTTTCAAGCTGTGTGACCTTGAGTAAGTAAACTTGAGCCTCACTAACCTCCCATATAAAATGAGACTAATCAGAAATCCTTTTAAGCTCTACAATGGTTTTCTATAAAATTATTCAATTTTCCAACCAAAGCAGGAAAAACTACCATTAACCTTTGAATTATTATATAATAAATCTTTACTTTATTTGTCTTATGATTGACAAACCTGCCTAAAATAAAGATAGACTAATTTAATCAAAACATTAAACCAGCCTTTTAGAAAAAACTGACAATTCTGCCAGCAGGACAAGTAAAAATTTAATGTAGCATCCCTAAAGAATACCTTGTTTTAAAATGTGGTCTTATCTGTCAGATTATGCACAGCAATATTATACAGAACTATTAGTGCATGTAGATACCTTATGAATGAATTTCAAAAATGCATCAAGTACTTGAGAAGGATTTAAGCCCACTCAGAAGAAATACTTAAGAATATGCAAATACCCTCAACTGAATCAAGTTGAACAGATGTGACTATCCCAAACAATACAAGTGTTCTTTCCCTGGTCGCTACTGTCAATCAAAGAATAAGATTAAGGTCCAAGGTTCTGACAATGTGCAAAATGAAAAAGTATGATCAGGTAGTATCAATTTATTACACTGATATGAACAATAATCTCTTATTGTACCTTTAGAATAGCTAACAACTTTTACATATAATATAGGATTTAAAGCCTCTGTTTTAGAAGCATGACATAGAAACTACCACATATTATTTTCAGATTTTGTTAAACAAATTTGTTTCACAAAGTATGATACTAATCCCTTAATAGTAATTATCTAATTTTATAAGCAAATAATCAAACTATAAAAATTAAGGTACCTTGGAAATAAGCATAATTTTGAAAGCCCAGTTTAAGTATAACTCCAACAAAATCTAGAATTTTGACGATTAACATTCAAATTCATTTTTTAGATAAAAACTGTGTAGAAAAGGTTTTTTGCTGAACTCAAGTTTGTTTTTTTTTTAAAGATTTTATTTATTTATTTGACACAGAGAGAGAGATTACAAGTAGGCAGAGAGGCAGGCAGAGAGAGGAGGAAGCAGGCTCCCTGTGGAGCAGAGAGCCCGATGCGGGCCTCGATCCCAGGACCCTGAGATCATGACCTGAGCCGAAGGCAGAGGCTTTAACCCACTGAGCTACCCAGGCGCCCTGAACTCAAGTTTTTAAGCTTTTGGTAAATCAGCATCTCTGAAACAACAGAAAATAAAGGCTATAGAATTCTAAACATAATTAGTTGTACCACTTAATTAAGTATTTACTTGCTCAGCAACAATGCAAACAGCCCTTTGTAAGGTCTGGACAGGTGAACAAAACAGAGCTCTTCGGAGTCTACAATATCCATTCCTATTATTAACACAGGATCTCACTAGAATCTGTGCTGGGAAAAGAGGTCTGAATGGTATTTCTAGTAATTCTTCACCAAGCTCACATATTGTTTTCCTCATTAAAATTAGCTGTCTCATAGAAAAGATATTCAAAAAGAACAGTAATGAGAAAAATATAAGGATCTTTCACAGCTCTAACCCCAGCTCCATGAATCTTCACTTTTTACAACCAAGTTTAAATCTTTACCCACCCAAAATTGATATCATTGCTAACAGTTCTACAAAGAGGAACAAAGTAAATGTTTGCAGTTGTGAGATGAGCAGGTCTTTTGCACCCTTAACAGCCTTCCAGAAAGGAGTAGGGGCCAGCCAGGCAGAGGGAGTTTAGAGAAAATTACTCTTATTGCTGCCGGAATCCTAATGCTATTTCATGTCACATGCAAGGTGGAAAAGAGTACGAAGTAAGAGAAAAAATAGTAAAGGACTCTGAGAGAAAGAAAGTTAGATGACAAAAGTCAATAAGAAGTGAGTGTTCACATATATGTAAGACTAAGTTTCTGTCTCTGGGCCTACATTTATACATGTTTATATGAATCCGACAGTATTTGAGGAATTACTCCAAAACTCCTAAAGCTGAAGTTCTTAAATTTTAGTGTTTACTAAAAAAACAAAAAAACTAGGAGAGCTTTAGACAATCTAGATAACTGAATCCCACCCCCGGGGATTTTAAATTAGTAAAACCAGAGACCGGCTAAGGAATCTGCTGCATTTCTAAAAATAATATAAGTACCTCCCTTCTCTACTCCCATCCCGCCCCACCCACACCCACACCACTACTACCAGGTGATTCTAATCCAGTTAATCTAAAATCACACTTTCAGAAATACTTCCCCTAAGGAAGTTCTTACATAATATAATCATTTTTCTTAAGAAATCTCACTCTCACTTTTCCTACGTACTCTTCTGTAATAAAAAAAGTCTTAGCCAGGACACCTGGGTGGCTCAGTTGGTTAAGCATCTGCCTTTAGCTCAGGTCCTGATCCCAAGACCCTGGGATGGAGCCCAGTGTTCCCTCTCCCTCTGTCCCTCCCCCAACTGGTGCATGCATGTGCACACGCACACTCTCACTCTCTCTCAAATAAATAAAATCTTAAAAAAAAAAAAAGACTTAGCCTATATATTTCCATTTCTTTGAAATCTGGCCTATTGCAGTTGTAATAAGGCAAACCCACACCTGAATGTGACACCAGCATTTATTCACTAGTTAATCCTTGGCCTATTTCTTTGCGTATCTGAGCCTCGTTTACACAATGTCACCCTGGCAAATATTTTTAAAGTTTGGACAATACCAAGTGTTGATAAAAAAGAGGGACAATGAAAACTCTTACACTGCAGGAGGGAGTTTCAAGAGGTACAGCAACTTTGGAAAGCAAATTGACATTTCTTTGTAAAGTAGAACACATGCATATCTTACAACTCACTAATAATTACCACCCTAGAAATATGTCCATTCTTGCAATGATAAACTAAAATATCTCATAGGGTTTTTAGCATATAGTAGGTGCTTAATAAACTATTATTAATATTTGTTGACCATTTAACCTGGTTTAGTACATTAATACCATAGTCTACCCAGTATCACCAATATTGAAATTAGAAATATAAATAAGCATAACTGAGTGCAGGATGTTTAAAGTAATGCAGTTATGTTACTAAAATTCATGCCTGGAACCCCTACATTCTTACCAGACTTAAAATAATTCTCCACTTTAATGTGCCCTCATTGCTATTCAGATGATAACATTAGAAGCAATAGGGGAATAAATGTTTTCTCTGTATAGCATAAAAGAGAAAAAATTATAATTATTAGTAAAGAATGAACGATTATAAAATATATACATTTTTGTGAGATTCAAGGCTTCTTTGTAAATATTTTAAATATTACAGATTTTACCAAAAAAAACCATGTAGCTAATGTTGCCACTTCCCCATCCCCCCCAACCAAAACTAATTACATGATATAAAACATAATGGTATCAAGCAATTTAGTTAAATGGGGTATTCTGTTTTTTTTTTTTTTCATATTAGAAGAAGTTGGAGAGAATATCTTTTGTCCAAACTATTCAAGTTAGGGTCTTCTTACAGAAGAGTTCATAGTAAGACATTTCATTTATTATGGATCTCAAGATAAACACAACTAATATAATGCCTCTCTGATTAAAATATTTGACTGACAGGGCACCTGGGTAGCTCAGTCAGTTAAGCATCTGCTTTAGGCTCAGGTCATGATCTCTGGGTCCTGAGATGGAGACCCATCTCAGGCTCTCTGCTCAATGGGGAGCCTGCTTCTCCCTCTCCCTCTCCCACTTGTGCTCTGTCAAATAAAATCTTAAAAAAAATTTTTTTTGACTGACTTCCTCTACCTATTAAAATGTCACATAAAATAAACCACAAACTAGAAATTGAACTCTTTCTTCCACGTATGAGGACTGAGGGATGGGGGACAATACTTAGATTTCATGATTTTTCATAGTTTTATTATACAAAATCTTCTAAAAAGATTCTGTCATGCACTAATAGTTTAATTATCAAATCATTTATAACACTGAAAATTAAACTTAATGACATTATCAGTTGATTTTTTAAAATTGTGAAATACATTATACATACTAAAGCAAAAAGCATATAAGTATTATTTAATGACTAATAAAATGAACATCCTGTACCACAATCTAGCTAAAGAAACAGAACACTACCAGTACCTTAAAATCCTCATGTCCTCTCCTGAATTGCCTCCTTCCCCTTTCCTCCTCCAGAAGTGACTAGTATCCTGAATTTTGCATTACTCCTTCTTTCCTTTTTTCCAAAAAAGACTACTACTTATGTATCATCCCTAAAGAACATGTTGCTGATGAATGGATAAACAAGATGTGGCGTATCTATACAATAGAGTATTAGCCTTAAAGGGAATGAAATTCTGACACATGATGCATTATGGATGAAACTTCAGGACTTTATGCTAAATGAAATAAGCCAGACAAAAAAGGTCAGATATTACATGATTCCACTTATAGGAAGAATAGGTAAATTTATAAAGACAGAAAGTAGAACAGAGATTATTACCAGGTGTGGTAGAAGGGAACACAGAGAGTTATTGTTTAATAAGTATAGAATTTCTATTTTGGATGATGAAAACCTTCTTAAAACAGTGGTGAAGGTTAAAATCTTTTGAGTATACTTAATGCCACTGAACTGTACACTTGAAAATGTGTAAAGTGGTAAATTCTGTTATGTTTTTATCACAATAAAAAGTCAAAAAAGAATATATTGTCTAGTTTTACCAGTTTCTTAATTTTTTTTTAATACTTTATTTATTTATTTGACAGAGAGAGAGATCAGATTATAAGTAGGCAGAGAGGCAGGCAGAGAGAGAGGAGGAAGCAGGCTCCCTGCTGAGCAGAGAGCACGATGGATGCGGGGGCTCCATCCAAGGACCCTGAGATCATGACCTGAGCCAACGGCAGAGGCTTTAACCCACTGAGCCACCCAGGCGCCCACCAGTTTCTTAACTTTACACAACAAAATAACCCTAACAGTTTTCTGACTTGTTTCTTATGTTCAACATCAAGTTCTTGATATTCATCTATACTGATAGGTACACCTGTAATTCATTAAATTTCACTGCTCCTAGTATTCCATTATATGAAAATGCTACAATCAACCTATTTATTTTAACTGTTGATAGACACAGTTGTTTGCAGGTTTATTTATCTATTTGGAATTATTAACAAAGCTGGTAACAATATGCTTATATCTATATCTTGTACACATATATAATAATTTACCTAGGACATATTTCTAGAATGGGATTGTTAGTCATAGGATATGTATATGTTCAATATAACCAGAAAATGTTAAATTGTAATCTGAAGTGGCTATATTAATTTACATTGTTTCCCTTGTTCCACATTTACCAACACTTAGTATTTTCTTTTTCATTTTGCCAATCTGAGATTAAATATTACTTCATTACATCTTAATTGCATTTCTATGATTATAAATATGGCATTATCTTTTTATAGTTTATTGGCCACGTGTTTCCACTTTTGTAAAATCTTTTGTAGTTTTTCCTACAGCTGGTTATTTTTTTCTTTTTTTCATGAAATCAAAAAATTGCTTTTATTGTGATACTATGTTCTTCTGGTTTGGGGGGGTCTTTTAAAATTCTGGTATAGTTAACATATTGTGGTTATATTAGTTTCAGGTATACAATACAGTGACTCAACACTCCCATATATTACTCAGTGCTCATCAAGATAAGTGTACTCTTAATTCCCTTTATTTATGTTACCTATCCCCCTGCCCACCTCACCTCTGGTAACCATCCGTTTGTTCTTCATAGTTAAAGAGTCTGTTTGGGGGCACGTGGGTGGCTCAGTAGGTTAAGTGTCTGCCTTCAGCTCAGGTCATTCATGATCCCAGGGTCCTGGGATCGAGCCCCGCATCTGGCTCCCTGCTCAGGGGGGGAGCCTGCTTCTCCCTCTCCTACTCCCCCTGCTTATATTCCTTCATCTCTGTCAAATAAATAAATAAAATCTTAAAAAATATATATATATATATAGGGATAATTTACGATTTTTTTAAACCCTTACTCTATTAAAGTGGTAATTTAATAGATTTTCTAAAAATAAAGCAACTCCATATTCCTGGGAAAAAAAAAAAACCAAAGTAATCTGAGCCTATTTTCTTTTGGGAAAGATTCCTAATTAAAGATAAGATTTCTTTAATGATTAGAGAAATATTTAGGTGTTTAGTGTCTCCCAAAGTCAGTTTAGATAAATATTTTCCACCTTGGAATTTATACATTTCATCCAAGTTTTCAAATTTAATGACATGAAACTTTTTAAAATCTTTTTATTATCTTAATCCCTGCAAAATCTATAGTTTTGTATATTTCTTCATTCCCAGTACAATTTGTGTCCTCTCGCTTTTGTTTCTAGATAATTCCTGCTTTAAATTGTCCATTTCCGGGTGCCTGGGTGGCTCAGTGGGTTAAAGCCTCTGCCTTCGGCTCAGGTCATGATCTC
>LNAC01000831.1:0-31273 GCA_002007465.1 Ailurus styani | reverse complement strand
AGGAGCCTGCTTCCTTCTCTCTCTGCCTGCCTCTCTGCCTACTTGTAATCTGATCTCTCTCTCTGTCAAATAAATAAATAAAATCTTTTAAAAAAATTGTCCATTTCCTTGTGCTTTCCAAATCAAGAACTTTTGGCTTTGCTAATCCTTTCTAGTGAATAGATGTTTTCTATTTCTTTTTTTTCTTTTAAGATTTTATTTATTTATTTGAGAGAGAGAGAAATAGAAAGAGAGAGAGGCATGAGCGAGGAAGAGAGGGAGAAGCAGCCTCCCCACAGAGCAGGGAGCCCAATGCGGGGCTCAATCCCAGGATCCTGGGATCATGCTCTGAGCTGAAGGCAGACACTTAACTGACTGAGCCACCCAGGTGCCCGGGATGTTTTCTATTTCAATACTTTCTGCTCATCTTTACTATTTCCTTCCTCCTATCTTCCTCAGATATATTTTAACTCCTGAATTCTGAGCAATTCTTTTTTCCTGATCTAAGCACTTAAGATTATGTATTTCTCTAAGTACTACTTTACCTATATCTTATATTATGAATGATTTTTTCTATAGTTAATTATTTTCTAATTTTTCATTACAAGTTCTTTGACTCATGTTATAAATTTCCCCCTGTCTTTTCAGGGCTTAGTAGGTCACTTTTTTTTAGTGCTGAATAATATTCCATTGTCTGAATGTGCCAGAGTTTATCCATTCATCTCCTGAAGGACACCTTGGTTGCTTCCAAGTTTTGGCAATTATGAATAAAGCTGCTATAAAACATCCATGAGCAGGTTTTTGTGTGGATAAGGTACACATTTTGTTTGGGTAAATACCAAATAGTATGACTGCTGGATTGTATGGAAAGAGTATTTTTAGTTTTGTTAGAAACCACCAAACTGTTTTCCAAAGTAACTGTACCATTTTGCGTTCCCACCAGCAATTGTATGAAAGTTCCTGTTGCTCCACATCCTCACCAGCATTGGATGTTGACAGTATTCCAGATTTTTGCCATTCTCATAGGTGTGTAGCAGTATCTCATTTGTTTTTTTAATTTGCATTTCCCTGATGACATGATGTGGAAAATCTTTTCATATGTCTATCTGCCATCTGTACGTCTTCTTTGGCAAGGTGTTTCTTAAAGTTTTTGTCCCATTTTTTAAAATTGGGTTGTTTGCTCTTGTATTGTTTTTTATATATTGCAGATAACATTCCATTATTAGATATGTCTTTTTGTAAGTATTCTCTCCCTGTCTGTTGCTTCTCTTCTTCTCTTGACATTGTCTTTCACAAAGCAAGTTTTTAATTTTAATGAAATTATCCATTACTTCTTTCGTGGATCATATGTTTCATTTTGTATCTAAAATGGCATCACCATACCCAATGTCATCTAAGTTTCTTCCTGTATTATCTTCCAGTAGTTTTACAGTTTTGTATTTTACATTTAGGTCACTGACCCATTTTGAGTTAATTTTTGTAAAGGGTGTAAAGTGTCTGTCTAGATGCATTTTTCTTTTTTGTTTTGTTTTTGGCATATGGATGCCCAGTTGTTCTAGCACCATTTGTTGAAAAGATTATCTTTACTTCATTGTATTGTCTTTGCTCCTTTGTAAAAGATTAGTTGACTATATTCATGGGGGTCTATATCTAGGCTCCCTATTCTGATTCACTGATTTCTTTCACCAATATTACACAGTATTGATCACTGTAGCTTTATAGTAAGTCTTGAATTCAGGTAATGTCAGTTCTCCAACTTCATTCCTCTCCTTCAATATTATGTTGGCTATTCTGAGTTTTGCATTTCCATATAAACTTTAGAATCAGTTTGTTAATATCCACATAACACCTTGTTGGAATTTTCATTGGGACTGCATTTAATCTATAGATCAAGTTGGAAAGAATGGACATCTTGACAATATTGAGTCTTCCTATCCATGAACATGAAATATCTCTCCATTTATTTAGTTCTTTGATTTTGCTCATCAGAATTTTATAGTATTCTTCATATATGTCTTGTACATATTTGGTAGGCTTATACCTAAGTAATTTTGTTTTTTGGGGGTGCTAATGTAAATGAAATTGTTTTTCTAATTTCAAATTCCACTTGTTCATTTTTGATATATATAGCAAACCAAGTGACTTTTATATATAAACCTTGTATCCTATAGCCTTGCTATAATCACTTATTAGTTCCAGGAGGATTTTTGTTAATTCTTTTGCTTTCTACATAGATAATCAAGTACTCTGTGAACAAAAACAATTTCATATCTTATTTCCCAATCTGTATATATTTGTTTTAAAGATTTTATTTATTTATTTGACAAAGAGAGAGAGAGAGAGATTACAAGTAGGCAGAAAGGCAGGCAGAGAGAGGGGAGGAAGCAGGCTCCCTGCCGAGCAGAGAGCCTGACGTGGGCCCTGATCCCAGGACCCTGAGATCATGACCTGAGCCGGAGGCAGAGGCTTTAAGCCACTGAGCCACCCAGGCACCCACCAATCTGTATACATTTTATTTCTTTTTCTTGTCTTACTTCATTAGCAAGGACTTCCAGTACACTACAGAGAAGTAGTGAAAGAGGAATCCTTGCCTTGTAGTGGAAAGGCTTTAGTGGGAAAGCTTTGAGTTTCTCACCATAAAGTATGATGTTAACTGCTGGGATTTTGTAGATGTTCTTTATTAAGTTGAAGAAGTTCCCCGCTATTTCTAGTTGGCTGAGATTTTTTATCATTAATGGATGTTGGATTTTGTCAAGTGCTTTTTCTTCATCTATTGATACAGTCAGGTCATCTTTCTGTTTTAGTGGTGGATTACATTAATTAATTTTCAAATACTGAACCAGGCTTAAATGTCTGAGATAAATCCCACTTAGTTGTAGTATATAATTCTTTCATTATTTTTTTGGATTCAATTTCCTAATAATTTGTTGAGAATTTTTACATCTATGTCATTAAGAGGTATTGATCTGTTCTTTTCATATAATGTATTTGTTTGGTTTTGGTATAGAGTAATGTTGGCCTCATAGAATGAGTTAAGAAGTATTTCCTCTGCTTCTATCCTCCAAAAGAGACTGTGGAGAATTGATATACTTCCTTAAATGTTTGGTAGAATTCAGAAGTGAATCCATCCAGACTTGTTGCTTTCTGTATACTCTTTATGCAAAACAATTTTTTAAAGATTTATTTATTTATTAGAGAGAGAGCGCATACATACGCAAGAGTGGAAGGAGGGGCAGAGGGAGATGGAGAAAATCGCAAGCAGACTCCCTGCTGAGCACAGAGCCCAACCCCAAGATCATGACCAGAGCCAAAATCAAGAGTCAGAGGTTTAACCAAGTGAGCGACCCGGGTCCCCAAAACAATTTAATAAGACTGTCACTTTTTCATATTCTTACAAATCTCTTTAAAGTGTTTATATCAGGGTGCCTGGGTGACTCAGTTGTTAAGCGTCTGCCTTCGGCTCAGCTCATGATCCCAGAGTTCTGGGATCGAGCCCCACATCAGGCTCTCTATTCAACGGGAAGGCTGCTTCTTCCTCTCCCACTCCCCCTGCTTGTGTTCCCTCTTTCACTGTGTCTCTCTCAAATAAATAAATAAAATCTTTAAAAAATAATAATAACAAAGTGTTTATGTCTCTCTAAAATATCACTAATATCCAAGTTAATAGCTGGATTTTCATATCTACTTTCATATTCAATCTGTGTGATGTTATTTTAGTTGAAGTATATGAAGAAAATACAGATAAACAGTTCGAAAAGACAGGACTATTTTAATGATGTTTTCAGATAATTTGGGGTCTCCTTTGGTATTATATCAAAACTCCACAAGTGGTACTTTTTAGAGGTTAACAGTAATGTGGAATTCGAAATCACATCAATAAAGTTTTCAAACTCTGTTAAATTAAGATCCAATGCTCGATCATGCATGATTTTGTAACCACTCTGGCCTTTGGAAAATACTGATTCTTTGAATTATGCAGGTATTTTAAATGTTGATACATCCCATTACATAATACCAAAGTAACCATATTTGCTTATATCACTACCTATTCCATCAGAAAAATCTTTAGAGATGGAGAAACTAGAAGCTTAACATCAAGAAAGTAAGTTTTTCAAAATTCAAATTTTCACTTGAAAGCCTGAGCTGGGAACAAATAATTTTAGTCACCTACCTTTAATTGGCAGGTTCACTTTGTTCAGTTTCAAGAAAACGTTTGTCAAATTAATACCCAAGTGTGCATAACCAGTTAGTCATTTTTTTCAAGAAAAAAAGTGTTGCAGGGGAAAAGGGTGATTAATTTACTTTACAACTCAAATAATCATACAAGTGCTTTTTCTTAACCAAGTTTTCCCTTTGCAATGCAGTCTGAGTGCTTCATGTATTTTTCCCATTTGTCAGAGAGAATATTAAAGACTCAATACTCAAGGTTCAAAATTTAATGAAATTAGTAATTTTATCACAACATCAAGAACATACATAAATGAGAGCACCTGGGTGGCTCAGTGGTTAAGTGACTGCCTTCTGCTCAAGTCATGATCCCGGAGTCCCCAGATTGAGTCCCGCATCGGGCTCTCAGCTCCATGGGGAGTCTGCTTCTCCCTCTGACCTCCTCCCCGCTCATGCTCTCTCTCTCTCAAATAAATAAAATCTTTGAAAAAAAAGAAAGAACATACATAAATGAAACCCAATAAAGACTAGTTCCTAGTTGTAAATTTTCAAGGTTGATACCACTTCTACCTATTAATACTAAGACAGAAGAGGCAATCTTCCTCATTGTTTTCTTCTGTGCAGTAAATTCATTACACTGATGATATGGTCTGGGATGTCAGCTTTGTGCATGGGAGTGTGGGGGCATGGGAGGTGCTAGACTTTTTCTGCATCTCCATGCAGTGATTAAAGCAGTAACTCATGGCTTCAGTAGAAATTCTCAGTGGGAAAGCTATGAAGAATGATTCTAGATTTCCTGCTTTCAATTTTTTTTTAAACTTCTTTGGGTTCTTTCTGTGTTATTTTAAGAATGCATTTATAAAGCTCATTTGGCCATATTTTACCCAAGTTTTTAACTGTTTTCCAATAGGGGAGTTACCCAGGCTAGCTAATTATTCATTTGTTTTTTGCCAGAATTTGTCAGAAGCAAATTCTTCATTTGATTTTTATAAGAACAGAACTCAACATTTCTTTTTTTAAGATTTTATTTATTTAAGAGAGAGAGAGAACACAAGCAGGGGAAGGAACAGAGGGAGAGGAAGAAGCAGACTCCCCACTGAGAAGGGAGCCCTACACGTGGGGCTCCATCCCAGAACCCTAGGATCATGACCTGAGCTGAAAGCAGACACTTAACCAACAAGCCACCCAGGTGCCCCTGTAATTTTTTTATTTTTAACTTTTTTTATCAATGAACCTTCCTTCTGAGGGTATACAAGCTAAAGAAATACAGCATATTATACTCAATATGCACATTACATAAATTAACCAACTGAGCCACCCAGGCCCCAGAATCAAACATTTTAATAAAGAAATAGCCATCACAACAAAGTTCACTTCTCTCCCATTGACCTAAGCTCCTAATTTGTAAACTTTTTTTTTCTTTTTAAAGATTTTTTTCTTTCTTTCTTTCTTTCTTTCTTTCTTTCTTTCTTTCTTTCTTTCTTTTTTTTTTTTTTTGACAGAGAGAGACACAGCGAGAGAAGGAACACAAGCAGGGGGAGTCGGAAAGGGAGAAGCCGGATATGGGACTCAATCCCAGGATTCTGGGATCATGACCTGGGCTGAAGACAGACGCTTAACGACTGAGCCACCCAGACGCCCCTAATCTGGAAACTCTTAATGACTTATTAGCACTGTTTAAGAATTTGTTTTATTGGAACTCCCTACATGTAAACCTGTGATTGACACTTACGTTGTCTGTTTAGACTCTATGTCTCAACATCACCTTAAGCAGGTAGTAAGTACCTGATGATAAATTAATGCTAGCAGCAAATACCCTTTTAGAGGCACACAGTCTAATGCCTGATTCTTTTCATTCTTAACCATCAGAACTCTAAATTCTCTTCTGATTCTATACAACTGAATCAGGGCACCAAAAAAAATCAAGTGACAGGCAGATAGAACTCTGGACAGCATTCTCAAAATGTGTGATAAGACTAACACTTAAAAGTCTGAGTTATTAGAGCTCACTCTCTGCCTTATGACTATATGAATTATTTGCAATAAAGAACTAATATACTCAAGTATTTGTGTAAATTACCATCTTCTCTGCTAACATAACCAACATTGTCAAATATGATAATGTGGAATTGGAAGGGATCTTTTAAGTTTCTTAATCCATCCTGTCACCCCCAATGCAAAAACACCTTATACCACCCCTAACAGAGAATTATCACGATTGCTTCCTGGTACTTTTCATTTAAATTCAACCAAGAAACTCCCAAGACTTTATTCTTTCTAAAACAAAATAATTTGGTGCACTATAGTATCAAGGCCAACAATTCTGCTTTTAATTTATTCTACAAATACCTATTGAGAGACTATTAGGTGGCTAACATACTCTCATTGAACTTTGTGATAATACTTTAAACTTTATTTCCAAGTCATAGTCAAGTTAGAAATCAAAAATTCCTAACTTTTTCAAAATTGTGATGCTAGTCCTTCGAGCTGTCACAAGCACCGCATTTCTCAGGCCATGCTGAAAAGATCTTTGCTTCATCAGCAGACCAAAATGGAATACTACAGAATTTAATTTGGATTCCATGGAGCAATTAAATGCTAAAGCAGACACGCCACAAGGAGCTCTCTCAACCACAAAGACTTAATTAGAAACCATATCAGCTAAAATAACCAACCTAGATGGTTGGATGGAAGAGAGTTTAGTAGCACAAATGTAAATTGAAAGAATCAACATTAAAAATCTGTTTAGATATATACTTAAAAACATTTGTAAAAATTATCACGTTAATTTTAGAATAAAATCTAAATTTCCTCTAGAAAAAAATCCAAATAAAAAAACCTCAACCTCTCAAATAGAGGGAAACTCCAGATATACATAAAAATGCAAGTTAAAGTATTCAAGGCAAAGGTCTAAATGAGTTGCAGGTTGTCCAAATTTAAAACATACAAAAGTCAAGTCTACTACAAAGTTGCTAACGGGCTTATTTCCTCTGTAATCCTAAAGAAAGTCACTAAAAATTTATTGATAGTATTTTATGTAGTTTTTATTTTATTTTATTTTTTTTACCTTAAGCAGGAACTACAATACCAGATTTTTCATTTTATTTTTTTATAGATTTTTGTTTATTTTTCAGAGAGACAGAGAGAGAAGGAGAGAGAGAAAGTGGCAGGCAGAAGAAGTAGGCTCCCCGCTGAGCAAGGAACCCCGATGTAGGACTCGATCCCAAGACCCTGGGATTGTGACCTGAGCTGAAGGCAGACATTTAACTGACTGAGCCATCCAGGCAGCCCATTTTTTTCATTTTATTTTTTTAAGATTTTTATTTATTTGCCAGAGAGTATATTACCAGATTTTTAAATTGGTCTCTAGTATGTGTTCTAAGGGAAACAGACTCATCTGTTAGATTAAATACCTAGTACCCAGGATTATGTCATTTATGGCCAGGACTTGAATGTGTGTGCTGATAAGGACTCCCAAATCTTCATAACTAGACAGACCTAGTCTTAGTTATTTCCATCCATATCACAGACTCAACATAACCAAACTGAATCATCTCCATCCCTTAAGCTGTTTCTCCTGAGTTCTTATTTCAGTGAATTGTACTACCACCAATCAAGCATCTCAATCCCAGGACACACCAAACTAATTCTGCTAACTCTCTCCAGAATCCGTCCCATTCTGTCCATCTCCAATCGTGTAAAAAGACCACTAATATAACCTCTGCATTCGTTGCCCTTTCTCCAGTCTCATACATATCTATATTTCACATTCCATAATTCTATGAGGGTAATCCTCTTTTTGCTTTAATGCTACCTCTTTTTTTTCTGATTGTATGAGAAAATTCACCATAGAAAATTATAAATACATAAAAAAGTACAAAGAAGAATCACTCAGAATTTTACCAACTAGCTGAAATCACTAATACTTTGACATATTTTCTCTAATCTTTCTAAAATAGTTGAGATGACACTATTTGCAAATTCTTACGCTTTTTAGAGTTAACGTTATAGTTTGTAAACCTAAATTTTGGAAGTTGCATATCATTCCGAATCGTGGTTACACCACAAATTTACATAACTGTCTCCCATTAATGAACTTAAATTTAAGTCACTTTACATTTGTCACTTAGAAATGATGCGCAGCGAACATTTTTATGCCCAAAGTACTTTTGGCACTTTGACGGTTTCATAAGACAGATTCCTAGAATTAAAATTTTGAGTAAAGTATTTGAATCCTTTCCAAAGAAATCATACCAAAGTTTTTAACCTACGGTGTACAACAGTGCTAGTCTCATTCATCACACCCAAAGCAGCACTATTATTTTTAAATCTTTGCTAAGCTGTTAAGAGAAAACCTGTATTTCACTCATTTAATTTGCATTTCTTTGATAACTCATGACCTTGAATATATTTCTGTGTTTATTATCCATCTATATTATCTCTTTTGTAAAACTAGTCATGCGCTTTGTCCATTTACCTATTTGGATCTTACTCTTAAAAGAAAAAAAGATTTCTAGAGCTCTTTAAATACTGAAAATATTAGCCTTTTTCTGCCACTTTTGAGGCAAATAATTTCCTTGCTGTGTTGTTTAATCTCTTGATTTAAAAACCTTATAGTTTCTTTATTACATAAACAATGTAGGGTTCATTATACAAAGTAATTACAAAATACAGAGAAGTAAAAAAATATGAAAACTATGTATAACCCCACCTAGAGAGCGAAACATTTTTATATTGTATTGATTTTCTAGCTTATTTATAGTCATTGTTAAGAAAAATTGAATCATGCCTTGTACATATTCTTTTGTAAACTACTTTTTTCATTAAAATATGACAAATCTGGCAATTGTTGAATGAATGCCTGGATTTTATTCTATAAAGATAATGAATGATATTGGTCTCTAGTTAAAAAATATAAACTAATCAATCTTCTTGTAAAATTAAAACATATAAACCCTATAAAATATAAATAACAAAATTTAATTTACATGAATTATGCCACTTAATAGCAGACATGTAAACATGATTCTAAATATCAGTAATAAATTTACTAACAGTTGCACAAAAAATTAAAAGCCAGATCTCAAATGTCTACTAAAGAGTGTGAGTAAGTAAACTGATTATATGTATTTTAAACTAAGTTAATCAGGGACGCCTGGGTGGCTCAGTTGGTTAAGCAGCTGCCTTTGGCTCAGGTCATGATCCCAGAGTACTGGGATCAAGTCCCACATCGGGCTCCTTGCTCAGCAGGGAGCCTGCTTCTCCCTCTTCCTCTGCCTGCCACTCTGCCTGCTTGTGTGTTCTCTCTCTCTCTCTCTCTCTGACAAATAAAAAATAAAAAAATCTAAAAAAAAAAAATTAAGTTAATCAAATGTATTTTGAAACATTTTTTAAAATGTTAAAACACATTGAAAAAATGACAACTATTATAATATTTCTTCCATTTCAAATATTTAACAACACTCTTGTTATGATACACCAGTATAGATGGGTGGGACAGATATGAATGTGGTGGTTAAAGTTTCACTTCAGGGGCAGTCGATTTTCCTGAGAGGCCAGGTGGAGTGCATACCATATCAGCTAAACTCCAGAGGCACTGACCACAACCACTTCTTTAATGCATAATGTGATCAACACTTGAGACACTATTAATTAGCATAGTAAATAGCAGAAAGGGAGTTTATTGGTAAAATGAATATCTTAATGATTAATAAAAATCAATTTTAGAAATGGGCTTTCTGGGCGCCTGGTTGGCTCAGTCAGTTAAGCGTCCAACTCAGGTCACAATCTCAGGGTCCTGGGATCAGCCCTGCACTGGGCTCCACTCTCAGCAGGAAGCTGGTTTAGGATTCTCTCTCTCCCACTCTCTCTGCCCCTCCCCCCTGCTCCCTCTAGCAAGCACTCTCTAAAATAAATAAACCTTTAAAAAAAAAAAGAAATGGGTTTTCATTATTAAAATTAGATATTGGGGAATTGTGATTTAGATAAAATATTTTATAGTTACTCTCCATCCTTCAATAAATAGGGTATAAAAATCCAGCATGGTTTATATAGCCTTTACTTTTAGAGATGGTACCCAGAGTTATCCCTTAACACTTCTGTATCTAGCTACTGGTTTGGAGCATTTCTAATTGCCTGATGCTGACTAGAAGAGTAACTGAATCTTGCCATGTAAATGCTGTGTATCTAGTTTTACTATGCCTTTCATTCAAGCTGATGGTTGGAATGCCTAAATGGAGAGCTCAAAGCTTCCTTTATGGACCTTATAAAACAGGCTGCTGTTAATTGTTTCGTGCCTGTGTGCTAATGGATATTTGTTTTAAAAATATCTACATGTGGCAGAGTGTGGTCATTTCTTTATAACCTAGCAATAAGTTTGCAAAGAAACGCCTTTAAACTTTTCAGTGACCACCGTTTGTCCACCATGATCTACCAAAAACAAAAACAACAGTTATACCTGTTACTATAAACGATCACCCTGGCATACATCACTTCTTAACAATGACATCTAGATTTTTGTTTAATACAGTTCGTACAGTCTTTGGACAATTGTCAAATATAAAACACAATCCAATGGTTTTTAATATTTCTTAATCCACAGGGCATCTGGGTAGCTCTGTTAGCTGAAATGTCTGACTCCTGATATCAGCTCAGGTCATGATCTCGAGCTCATGGGATCAAACCTAGTGTCTGGCTCCATGCTGGGTGTGTAGCCTGCTTGAGATTCTCTTTCTCTGTCTCCCTCTGCCCCCACTGCCCCACCACTTGCACTCACTCACTCTCCTCTTCTCCCTCAAAGTTAAATATATATATACTTCTTAACCTGAAAATCTTAGGCAACAGTCCTCAACTTTTATATACCATGCAGCTAAAAATAACCATCCATACACCATTAAAAAAATCTTCCTGAGAAAGGGGAACCCTCTTTCACTGTTGGTGGGAATGCAAGTTGGTGCAGCCACTTTGGAAAATAGCGTGGAGATTCCCCCCAAAAATTAAAAATAGAGCTACCCTATGACCCTGCAATTGCACTACTGGGTATTTACCCCAAAGATAAGGATGTAGTGAAAAGAAGGGCCATATGTATCCCAGTGTTCATAACAGCGATGTCCACAATTGCCAAACTGTGGAAGGAGCCGAGATACCCTTCAACAGATGAATGGATAAAGAAGATGTGGTATATATATATACACAATGGAATATTATTCAGCCATCAGAAAGGATGAATACCCAACTTTTGTATCAACATGGACGGGTCTGGAGGAGATTATGCTGAGTGAAATAAGTCAAGCAAAGAAAATCAATTATCATATGGTTTCACTTACTTGTAGAACATAAGGAATAAAATGGAGGACTCTAGGGGAAGGGAAGGAAAAGTGAATGGGGGTAAATCGGAAGAGGAGACAAACCATGAGAGACTGTGGACTCTAAGAAACAACAGGGGGTTATGGAGGGGAGGAGGGAAGGGGGATGGGTGATCCTGGTGGTGGGTATTAAGGAGGGTATGTATTGCATGGAGCACTGGGTGTGGTACATAAACAATGAATCTTGGATCACTGAAAAAAAAAAACTTCTTGATATCAACATTCTTTAAAGGGTCACTACTTAGTTGGTGTTCCAAATAACATTAAAGAGAGATAGAAAAGTTGGGTAATCTACTATCAGAGACATACTATATCATTTTAAAACATGAGGTAAATGAGATTTTTCAGGGATAACAATACATGAGGACAACCTAGGGTTAAAGCATCATCCTGTCATTGCTACTAAAAGTTCAAGGGACATTCAGTTTGTGCAACAAAGCAAAGCATAAATGAAAGACCCAATTATGGGATGCAGGTGACTGGCATAAAAACTATTGAATATTAGAATTTTTGTAAGTCACAGGTAGCATGTTTTCACCTTTATGAGACAAACCAGCACCTTTGTATTCTACCACATGAAGCTTTTTAATATGGTGGATATAATGCATGAATTTGAATGTGGTGGTTTCTATAGGAGACATGGTGGCCCGTTAAGTTACTTAGTGGCATGTGTTGCCAACTCCAAACCTGCCTAAAGGGCAGAGGTAAAATACCACTGTTAGAATACTTATTTTCTTGCACTTCCAGATTATGGTGCCATGGAACAGTTATAACAAACAATTATCTCCTTTTGAATCAAGTGGATCAAGTGTTTTTTTAAGTTATTTTCCCCCTACAGGTAACTAAACGAATATGAAAAGTAAGGGTAAAGAGATCTCCAGGTCCTCATATTGACGCCCCAACTTCATAGCTTCCAATATAATTAAATACTTAAATAACTATTTCTGTAGTGTTGAGCTTGCTTCGGGGCAAGTTATAGGCTCTTCTTTCTTTAGATTAAAAAAGTCATACAGATAATTACCACAGCTTTCTGTGATGTTTTAGGTACAGCCTTGCCTAAGAGCAGGAAGGTAGGCAGGTGATTCCCTAAAGTACTTTTTCAGCTCCAGGGTGATAAAAATATCTTAAACTTTATGAAGTCAAAAACTCATAATTAACCATTAAAAATTCAAATTGAACAATCACATACAGTTAAGATACAATTCTCTAAAATATAGTGTAAAAAAAGAAGTACTATAAAGATCAATTAATATTTTCAGGTAAAACTCAGCAGATATTGTTAAAATGCAAGGTTCAACATCTCAAATTACTACCAATTCAAATAAATAATTTATCTGGTTATAGTGAACTTTTTCAGTAAGCAATTTTGGATAACACATGATTGTGTAGTATATCTACTACACAGCTCTCTATAAGAATTATAGAACACTGGGCGCCTGGGTGGCTCAGTGGGTTAAAGCCTCTGCTTTTGGCTCAGGTCATGATCTCAGCATCCTGGGATCGAGGCCCGCATCGGGCTCTCTCCTCGGCGGGGAGCCTGCTTCCTCCTCTCCCTGTCTCTCTGCCTGCCTCTCTGCCTACTTGTGATCTCTCTCTCTGTGTCAAATAAATAAATAAAATCTTTAAAATAAAAAAAAAAGAATTATAGAACATTGCCAATGCTAATCATAAGAAGAGTCCTTTTCTCTAGAGGATTTAATATAAAAGCTTGAAGACTATTTCTTACATATGGAAGAAAGAAGAGAGACCAGTGAAAACACACACTCAGGACCTTTTCCTGTAGTGCAAATGGTTAAACATTTCTTACATCGTAGATGTCTAGAATTCTGGCCACTGCTTACGTCAGATAAATAACAATAAAACGACAGTGACAATTTACCAAATGACGAATACTGTTCTAAGCGTATGTGCTAATGCACAACACTCCTATGATATAGGTATGATACTATTCTCATTTTATAGATAAGTAAACTGAGGTACAGAGAAGTTCATCAACTTTCCCCAAACCCCACAAGCTAGGAATGTCCAAAGCCTGCACTCTTAACTCCTGCAACCACCCTACCAAAATTCCTCTGAAAAGGCAGACAACTGGCTATACCGGACAGCTTGCACGGACAGAGTTGAGATTTTCAGTTACTTATTTTCTTTTCTCTTTTTTTAAAGATTTCACTCATTTATTTGACACAGAGAGAGAGCACAAGCAGGGGGAGTAGCAGGCAGAGGGAGAGGGAGAAGCAGGTTCTCCACTGGGCAGAGAGCCTGACGCAGGACTTGAACCCAGGACCCTGGGACCATGACTTGAGCTGAAGGCAGACACGTAACCAACTGAGCCACCCAGATGTCCCCAGTTATTTGTTTTTCTATGAAACAAAAATTACCTTTCAATTCCACTTACATCTCTTTCCTTATTTATATATATTCCAGAAACCCTGTATAGAAAAATTACATGTTTTCATACTATTTGATCTAACAGCACTTACAAAGTTAGTGAGCATTTTTATGATCTAATTAGTTACCTATTTCAAGGTGATTATTTACTTGATCTTCACTGACATCTTATTAAATAGGTAAGACTGGTGCTTTTACCACTATTTATAGAGGAAACTTAGGCCTAGAAAGTTTAGACTTGCTGTAAGTTTGTCAAGACATAAGTGTAAGAGTTTAAATCTTATCATCAGTTCTACTACTACTTTCATTTGCATTTCATTGGGTGTTTTTTGAGGTAGATGTAAGACAAAACAAATTCATGTCTAGGTATCCTCCACCCACTATTAAAAAGGCAAAAAGAAAAGCCTGTTAAGCAAAAAGGGTTATGTGACATGATCTTGGTAGGCCTTCCCATTTTACAGGAGCACACTTGGCTGGCATATTTTTGTTTACTCATTAACATATTAGCAAAGGTAAGTACCCTAAAAGGTAGTATCTTAGAAACTAAAATCTTAAATAGACTTTTACTTGGAGAACATTATCCAGCAAAAGGTTATTTCAGGTTACCTACTGATAAAAATTTCGATTCAGTTCCTTTGGCTTTTGTGCAATTATTACCATTCTACAGGAATAGCTTCTGTCAATCAAATTGTGCCTGGCGGGCTGGGATGTGTCTGGTGTGGCACCCAGTAAGCTATTGGTGCTCAAATTATAATACAAGCAACAACAACTACTACCAGGTTATTGCACGCAAAGTGATCTGACACAAAAGCCATGCATAGCTAAGACTCAGAAGAACTACATGCAATATTTGAGCACGCCTTTTAAAAACTGAGAGAAAGCTGTCTATGATGTTTACGTGTTCATATTTTACTAGTCTGAATATGTTCTTGCATAGGACAAAAAAGCAATGATTACTTAGCTTTTCCTAAACGCTTGTCTCTTTTTAAGAAGAGAGTAAGATCCTTTCACAGGGCTCAAAAGTTTCACACGAGCTAGAGAAAATAAAACCAGTGCACCTCTATTCATTAGGTTTAAAAAAAAGTGTGTGCCTGTGTGTTTCCGGAGAGGGGAACCAAGGAGGGGGGAGAACTTAGGAAACAAAGAAAAAGACCTGCCTCTACCTGTTCTTAGAAATTCAGAAAAAAGTCAGAAGTCATGCAAAAAGGTGCTCAAGAAAGATAAAAATGTGAACTTCATTAAACCCATAACAAACCACGCAATCCTTAGGTTTTATTTACAGGGTTTTTGAGAGTATCGAATAACATGAAATATATGACACTGCTTTGTAAACAGCATACGCTATAGAATTCAAAGTATTAAATTGCACTGGAACTTTGAATAAGCCATGATTCACTTGCGATTAAAACTTTATATTTAAAAACTCTAATGGGGTGCGGGTGGCTCAGTCAGTTAAGTGTTTGTTTGCCTCAGGCTCAGGTGGTGATCCCGGGGTCCTGGGATTGAGCCCCACATTGGGCTCCCAGCTCAATGGGAATCTGTTTCACCCTCTTCCTCTGCCCCCTGCTTGTGCTCGTGCTCTCTATCAAATAAATAAATAAAATCTTAAAAAAAATTAAAACTCTAACAATGAAAATTACGTTTTATGTGAGGAAAAAGGACATAGCAAAAATTTTAATGTAGTTCTTATATACTTAAAAACTACCAAAGTATATGGATAAATGAAAAAAGTAAGGTACAAAATATTATTCTGCTCTCACTGTGTATTAAATAGTGGCATGTGTATTTCTGGAGCTATACATAGGAAACCTAATAATACGTTCTCTGAAGAAAGAAAAAACGGACAAAGTAGGAAGACAGAATTACTTTTTATTCTTTTACATTAGTTTTTTAAAAAACTTTGACCACTTGTTACTTTTCAAATAAAAAAGTTATTTTAAAAACTAGAATGAAAAAAGTAGGAATTTTTTCTTTCCTGTTTTAATATGAAACAGTAAAATTCAATAAATGGCAAGAAAAAATCAAGATTACGCAAAATTTTTTGAAAAGATATTACCTCGAACATCACATTTTTTAAAAATGAAAGGGAAATATAATATTTATTTTTCTGTTTTCCCAAACCTTACCTTCTCCACTTAGAACTGCCACCCAGGCACCCTTAGGACTGGATACAGAGCTTTTCAGTTCATAATAATGGCATGGGTAGCTTCAGAGTCAGAATTCAAATTTAATGTTAATTTGCATGACGCCTACTGCCTTCTGTATTTTTAAAAATAACTTCAAATTTTTGAGATATATAGCAGGTATAGGCTTAAAATTTCTTGAAAAAAATCTTATTTTTCTGTTTTTGAAGTAGTTCAGTTGTCTTACTTTAAAAGGGAAAAAATTCCCTATACATAGAAATGTAGGGAAAGAAAATGTTCAATGGTCATGGCAGTTCAAAAGCAAAACCCTAATATTCTTAATAGGTTTGATCAGTTCTTTCTTATTTAAAATGTTAATAATACAATGATAGCCTAAAGATATAGAAACATAGAAAATAAAAATTTTACTTCTTCACTTAAAAACAGGAATTATATCAATTCCTTAGAAAATAGTATAGCACCATGAAAAATATCTTTCATAAATATTATTTGATAAAGAAAAAGAAAAAAGTTATCAATGAATTGTATATTCTATAAAGGGGAAAAAAAAACCTCAACTAGTACAGAGACTGAATTAGGAAATAAACATAACCAGGTTTACTTTTGATACCTGATTAGGCAGAATAACATGACAACACTGACTTCATGTACTAAGAAAGAAGATGTCAGATCCTCATAGTTAGGCCACCTCAAAAAACAAAGCATTTTATATCCTATTTCTATCAACAGCTTTTATAACAACCAAAAAACAAACAAACAAAAATTCAATGATAACCTGATAGTCTTGATCTACAACCTAATATTCCTATTTTGAAGGCAGGAATTCTGACTTAACTGCAGAAGTAAAATTCACTTTTTTAGAGCAACAGAAATTAAGAAAGGTAATTTGAATAATGCTGACAAGGAAGATTTAGGAAGGGTCACACAGTTTCATGCATATTTCCAAGCAGTGTCCCAAATAAATTGGTTTAAAAGGAATAAGTCAGTACTAGAATCTCTAGAAGTAATTGATGTATTCTAGTAAAAGTAAAGTCCTAAACTTAAGAACCAAGTTCCATTTTTATACTGATTGGCACTTTGAATTGAATTCTCTCCTAGGAAAAGATGGAGAGTGGAGGTGAGGTATATTGAAGAGGTTTGTTAGATAAAGAGTAGAAAGCAGCAGCTGAGCCAACAAGGAGCAGAGGGTAGAAAAGACAACATTTCAGAACTTAGTATTTCTCTTTAACATTATTGTAAAAGTCCCTTAAGAAGAATGCTAAAATTATTTTTTTAATATTTTATTTATTTATTTGACAGAGAGAGAGATTACAAGTAGGCAGCGAGGCAGGCAGAGAGAGAGAGGAGGAAGCAGATTCCCCGCCAAGCAGGGAGCCCGACGCGGGGCTCGATCCCAGGACCCTGATCAGGATCATGACCTGAGCCGAAGGCAGAGGCTTTAACCCACTGAGCCACCCAGGTGCCCCAAGAATGCTAAAGTCTTAAAGCATAAAATCCATCAAGTCAAATTTATACCATGCCTACTCTTTCCGTTTTTGACTATCAAAATCCTTATGCCCAGCTATTATCTATTAAGGATGGATAGAAAACCTACTCTTTATCATGGGTCATTGACCCACAGGGAAAAATTTAAAAAAATAAAAGAGTTACTTAGAGTTAGATATTTTGGAAATGAATTTTACAAATTTTTAAAAAGAAACTATAAAATTTCCCTTATCCAAATCTACACTTTATTTCAACTTTCTACACCAAAAAGGAGTAAAAAATAGAATTTAACAAGGGAAAAAACTGGGAATTAAAGGGCAAATGTAGATGGGGAAGATGGGCTTTGGATGAGGTCGGTTTTAGAGGCAGAGGGACAATGATGAGCACAATGGTAGAATTGTACCAATCCCTCGAAGAACTTTATCAAGCAAAGAAGTGGACTGAAAGAATCAGCAGGGAATAACCCTCTGTATTTCTGAGGTGTTGGAGCCAGGCATGTGCAAATTGAAGATCCAGTAAATGTTGTCTCAAGTTGACAAATCACGAACTAATCATGAAACAGAGTACAAGCTTATCATGCAGAACTAGAACCATGAAGGGAACCACCAGAAGTAAATTCCAAAGCAGTTAAAAGAGCCTGCCTCAAGGGAGTGGGCTGGAGGTAGGAAGTAAGTGACAGGAGAACGTTGATCTTCAGTAAAACTTCTTCCATAACTGTTTGATTTGTTACCATGTGCCTGCACTGAAAAAGCAGAAACATAATTTTTAAACTCATAAATTAGAAAGGGCCTGACCTGTGTTAAAAGTTCTTCTTCTTCTTCTTTTTTTTTTCTAATTCTATCAAAAGGTTCCTGTCAAAAACAGATTTTTTTTCCCTGTGTATACACACGTTAGTTACGGATGATTAACAAAGCATTCATTCTTCTATTTGCTTTGGCTGAGAACTGACTTGTATTAGTGTTAAGGAAATATTTCACTTTATATGGAGAAGATATGAAGTGTTACTTATTTAAAAATAATATGCTAAAAGAAAGGGTTTATACATGTTTTAGGCTCATGAACAATAAAAACATTTAAGTAGGTAGAAGTACAGAGTTTATTCAACTTACAAACTAGGAAAAATGCTACCCATCTTTTCTCTTTACATAAAATTGCTGTGAATTTAACCTATTTTGTATTTTAATTTTAATGAAATGGTAAAAAAAAGTTAAAGATTTGATATAAAATATGACAGAAGCAATCATGATTACCTTAATTTTTAACTATGCAGAGACCCTTTTTAAAATAGCTTTTTAAATACAGTAAAAGGTAGCTTGTAAAATCAGAGTTCTGTAAGTTTAAGATACCTTAAAATAAGTATCCAAATTTAGCCTGACAAATAGCACTTAACATGTCTTTACTCTTCAGATGTACAATGTTTAAAAAGTAATATTCACTTGGGAAAAAAGTTTTAATATATGAGCACATATGAAAAAGTCAGTGAAAAAAATCTTTTAAATCTTTTTGTAAAATCACTTTTCTAGACAGAACTATCCAATAAACAAATACTAGTTACAGTAATTTCGTTTCTTGCAACACCTGTTTCATTTAAAGAGAAGGCAGTCAAAATTAGTAATAGATTTAAACCATACTGTCATAACTTCTGAGTAGATATTCACTAATTGGGTCCACTTATATAAGATGGGGTAAAGAAAAATAAAGGTGTATAGGAGAAAAACTGCTGTGGATTACTTAGAAACTAGCCACTAAATAAAAGAGAAGAAAGGATGGATTTGAAGTTAGTTCTCAGATCTTCATTTTATTCCTAAATTGTCAATAATAGTATAATTTATAAAGAAGTAATTAGATGAATGGATGGAAATTAGAAGTGAGGGCAAGGATAAGAAATACTGGTGGCATATGATTTGGATATTCTAGGATCACTTGGTAACACTGCAGAAATTTATAGTAAGCAAGGCTTCACATCCAGGACCTAACTTCACAGACAGTTCCTCTGACATAAGTACAGATTCCTTTTCCTCTTATTCTCCTTCCCTCCTAACACATGTTTGGCAACTACTGTTTCTTTCATCTGAACCAAATTATATGCCCCTTGTATTTTTTTTTCCACATTGGAGAATAAAGGAATTTAGTCTGTTCTATTTCTCCCTCTTTCTTTGGTAGATCATATGCAGCACAGAACCATTATTTATGAAATAAAAATCAGTACCAGTTTAGACTTACTCTTTTCAATCTCTTGAAAGGTAATAAGACCTTTCTCCCAAATTAAATTAAGCAATCTCAGGTAGCTCCCTTCAATTTTATTTAATTTTTTGCCACACACCCCCTCTAGTCATCACTTTCATTTTATATGATCTTCTTGTTGACATGTATCCATTCAGATCTACTTCTACACTGAATTCTGAATCTAGTCACCAAAACTGTCCTTGAATCAACAAGACCATTCCAAAAGCCTGAGTGAATGATGGGTTTTGTATAATAATCTGAAGCCCTATAGATTTTCACTAGGTCAAGCTATTGTTGGAGAGAATGACCAAGCAAGAGGCACCGCAGCAGGAATGCAGGTCCCCTCATAGCCCACACCTGGGAAGCAGTTCTGTGTATTTTTATTAAAGTATCAGCTCTAAAAGTATTTCTATGAAAGCCTGAAAATGACACAAGTATAATGTGCATTTTAAAATAGGACATGTAATAAAGCAAATTATATATTTAATCTACATTAAATTCAAGTAAGGAATAGCAACCTAAAAACTTACACAACAGGCATATGTTCAAAACAAAGAACAATGCTAAACTAAAATCCGTCAATTTATTAAAAGTGGGATCATGGTTAATTTTTCCTTTTTAGTATTTCCAGTATTGTCATTATGTCAGTTGTAATAAATACAAAAATTATAAAAGATCCACTATGCTCCAATAAAAAATAAGTCTAAGGAACAAAAAAGTTATATAGATCAAGTTTATTTGAATACCATTCCCAGTACATTTGATTCACAGAATCTATAACAACAGGTATCTTCTTCAGGCATGAACCTAAAAACACCGTAAGTTAGGAATTTAAATGTCTCACTATCAAGTTTAATGAGAATGAAATCAACTGGAAACCTACTTACCCATTTACTGGATATTTATAAGTGCAGAGAATCTTACTGAGTACTGTCTGTCTACAAAACAATATACTCTACCTACCCTTTGGAAGCTGCCTAAAATTAGCAAAGAGAGACACAACTATCATATGAAAAGTTAAACAATGAGGGAAGATAAAATTAAAAGAAAATCCACAAGCTTAGTATATGAGTGACGTTCATTTTTTTCAACACTCATTGAGGATCTACTATTTGTAAAATGTTATTCTAAATGCAGAAATCAGTCATGTACATAGATTTCTGTCACTCCAAAAAGGAGCAAAAAGATGGGATGTTTTGGGAAATAGGAATATGAACCACATATCTATTTGAACAGTAGGACATTACTGGCTTACAGGGAGAGATGTCATGTTAAGGTACAATTATTCTGTAGCTTGCATAACTGGAAATACATGCCCTATTCTTTAAATTGGCTTAGACAGCAGCATATGTAGCACTTTAATTAACTGTAGCAATTGACATACCTTAAAGGCTAAGATCTGAAATAATATGCTGTAAATAGGACTTGTAAAACAGTATTAATCCAAGTTTAACCTATATACGATAAAATGTCCAATGTTATATCTGGATTATAAGAAGAAAGTTGGGAATAACAACTGTATTCAGAAATCCTAAAACAAAATTACTTTTTGAGCAAAATTTCTAATTAGTTACCAATATGCAGAGAACAAGCATTGCTGCTGTGTATTTTTTTTTAATACCAGGACAGAAATTTACACATTAACATTAAAAATAACTCTACTTTAAAGCGATTTCTAGTTTAGATATCTAAGCTATCATAAATATTATTTAAAAACTCTGGTCAATATTCTGAAACAAATAATATTTCTATACTTCTGTTTTAATAATTTATAAATATAGAACTATGTATTTTAATCATTCTATAAAAATTTAAATGTATATGTATATACACATTTATATATATTTGTATATATTAAAAACATCATTAAAACCCATGTCTTACAAAGCTTAATTAAAACTAACTATAAATTTTTACCTAACAAACTTGACATAACTTATTTTTAAAAATTTCACACTCAAACATTTTCACATAATTATAAAATTTATGTTTTATAGTGACTATCTTTTAAAATGAAATTAGAGCATTTCATAGCTCATATTTTTCAATAAAGCTACTTGCTAAAAATATTAGCAAAGCTTATAATTAAGTGAGGTTTTAAACTTCAGCATGTAGCTAGTATATACACAGGATATGAAGCAGGTGATCCTGTACACTGAATTTAAATGAGTAACCCAGGTGTGGCTGCTGGGCATTCTGGTCTTGTTTTGTTTTAATTACTATCAAATAAGTGACCTCAGAAAAATTGATCTTTACCTAATAAACCTTTAATTCAACAAATCAAGTTCCATTTTTCTAAAACAGATGATTTATGTTCTATTTGAAGATATAAAAACAAGCAAACATTTAAAACCATGTTATCACATATATGTAAATATGTTGGTAGGAAGATCCTCAGAGTGAGAAAATTAATAGAAGTGAGTAATTTGCTACTACTAATTAACAATATGACCTTGGACTAGTAACTAGATCATAATACCTTAGTTTCCTTATCTGAAAATTAGGGAGGAGAACTTTATGATTTCTTCAGCCTCCTTCCAGATCTAAATTTCTATGATTTGATTGTTTCAATTAAGAAACCCACATCTGCCTTAGGAAACCAGATCCTAAAATTATAGAATAACATAACAGTGGGTTATAACTTAAAACAACAAAAATATTACAAGACTAATTTGAAATATATTACCTATCAGAAAGCAATACTTTCAAGATAAACAAAATGCAGGGGCAACAACTGCATATGCCTGTGATCATTTAATGACAGTATGAACAATGAAGTTTGTAAAACAGGACATTTCATTTATGGGTACAACTTGCAGAAATATTTAATTTAACTGCAAAGCCAGGAACTACGGACAAGAGAACTATACTGAAATATTTTACATCTTACTTCTGAAATGAAGTTCTGTTATACTCTGCAAGCTTACATATGGAAACTAAAAGTATTTAAAATGAATGATCACTGAAGGTGCAACATAAGAAAAGTATGTATAGGGACAGAGGTTTATTTCTTTTAATAACACATTACCAGCCACATAATACTTATATGAATTAACACAATTTTCTGTAAAACTGAAATTTTCTAAAGGTATAAAGTTAAACATATCACTGACAACCATCTGACTAATAAATTACAACTTTAAATAAAGGCAAACAACTTACATCCTATTATTAATCTGATACAGGTATTACTGCAATTCAATTTTCTTTCAAAGGTATGTTTTTCCAAATAACATCCAACCACCCACACGTTATTTAAAAAACAAAACACAAATTAAAACCTTTGTGCTAGAAATTGTCCCAGGACTATATTTTGACATTTTTAGCGACCTGACAAACCACTCTGTTTGCTTTCTTCCGCCAATACAAAATCAAGCCAAGGAGAAGTTTCTTCATTTATTTCATTCAATGTCACAAGACTACACTAGGTCAGAGTAAAGGTCAATTATCAATAATGCATGCTGTTGCTACAGCTGAAATATAAATGTTCATCTGGGCCCTGTTTCAAAGACTGGCTACTGAAACCTACTTAATAAGACCTATAAAACTAGGAGAATGTGGGAAGACCAAAAGATATGAAATATCCTCTTCCACCAAACTTTGCTGACATCCTATAGCAAATTAAAGAAGGTACTGAGAAAACAAACTTTAGGTATTTGGGGAAAAAGGGAGGGGGGGAGTCCTAGTAGCTTTAACAATCTCATGTTTTTAAAAATTTGCAGGAGTGCTACCCTGCAGGCATCTATGACAGCATCACAAGGTTTACGGATTTAGTGTGGGTGGTTGGATAAAGTTGGACATTGACCAGTTTTGTGTATGCTAAAAGGCACCCGGCTGGAACAGTGTATTCAGCAATTGGGTATGAGATTGCCAGTGCAGTGGGTTGGAAGATGTATGCATTGGCACTCCATGTGGAACCAGTAGGCTTACTTTAAAAGGTTACCGCAGTCTTGACTTTGGCAGCTGTCTTCTATGAGTGAATATGAAGAGTTAAGGGTGAGATCTAGAGGCACACCTATGAAGTTCAAAAGTTGTTCAAGTTTGAAGCACTGCATGTCCTTCAAAATATTAGGTCCTCAGAAACAGAAATAATGGAGTAATCCTTCATAGGGGATTGAGGGAGGTTACATAGTTGAGAAAGGGTCACATTTTAAAACACTCAGCTAGGGGTACCTGGGTGGCTCAGCTGGTTAAGTGGCTGCCTTTGGCTCAGGTCATGATCCCGGGGTCCTGGGATCAGTCCTGGGATCAAGCCCCGCATTGGGCTCCTCGCTGCTTCTCCCTCTCCCTCTGCTCCTGCTTGTGCTCACTCTCTCTCTCTCTCAAATTAATAAATAAAATCTTAAAAAAAAAAAAACCACTCAGCTACTTTAACTGTCAATTTTCAGCGGTGGCATTTAAATTAAAACATCAGCAGAAGGTCGCCTGGATGGCTCAGTGGGTTAAAGCCTCTGCCTTCGGCTCAGGTCATAATTTCAGGATCCTGGAAATGAGCCCCGCATCGGGCTCTCTGCTCAGCAGGGAGCCTGCTTCCTCCTCTCTGCCTGCCTCTCTGCCTACTTGTGATCTCTCTCTCTGTCAAATAAATAAATAAAAATCTTTAAAAAAATAAAGTAAAATAAAAAAATAAATCAGCAGATGTAATTATGTAAACAAATGGAGCAGCTTCGTAATACTTAAGTATGAGTATCATTAGGTTAAGACCCCCCCAAGCTCTTTGTCTACTATGTACATCTATCTGTGTCTTTCCAATGCACACTCTGAATCCTCTGCCTCTAAAAGCAACTTGTGATGAATGACTACTCAGTCTTAAAGAACACTTTTATTAATGATAGCAGCCTAAAGACTATTCTATGCTATCTGCTCTTGACTGGATCTACAAAGAAAGGCAGTGCCTCACACAAAACTTCTGGTCTTCACAGGTGACTCTGGATCCATTAATGCTTCGTGATCACTTAAAGAAGACAGCTGTCAAAGTCAAACTATTTCCACAGAACATACTCTTTTCACAGTAATCCCTCCCACATTCCCCCTCACCACTAAATCAAATATTTTTCCTCATCAGAGTTAAAATATGGCACGACAGAATTATCCATGCACCAATGAGCGGTGTTTTGCAGACCTGTGCTTCAGTTTCAATATAGGATCATAGCATGCCTTTAACATTTGCAATCAGGTACTGAAATCATATGATCTGTTGGGTACAGGTTAAACATAGGTTTTTGTTAAAGATCACCCTGTTGGTGGATCTTCAGAAACAGGTACAAAGAATCTGAATACAAAGTTAAATAAAATTATTTCTTAGTATTAAAATAGAAAATAACTGTTTTTCTTAATAAAAAGAAAGCAAGGGAAGCCTTTTAAAACTAAATATGACAAAACTGAAAGGAAAAGTATACAGTTACACTGGAATTTCAACGTTCTAGATTCTACAAAAAGAGTTCTGTTAAGTGTTCTGATATTTTCAGAAACAAAAATTCGATTTTTTTTACAAAGGAAAAGCCCATAATGATTGTTACTCTGAATGGTAGATTAATAGAATATGTAAAACTCCTCCTCACCTACACTATTAAAATTTGATTTTTTAATTGGGAGAAGTTGATTTTTAAGAAAGAAATATCACAAATAAACACTAATTACAGATTCCCTAGAGGGCAGAAGTTGGGTACTTTAAATAAGAGGAAATCTATAAGTATTTGATGTATTATTATAATAGAAAAGTCCATATAAACTCTAAAAAATATACAATTTCATCAGGCAAAATATTTTTAAGCAATGTCAGAAAAATATGCCATAAATATTTTATAATTTAAAAATATTTTTAGCATGTGAAAGAAAATAATTCTAAACTACTTTATTTAACAAGAGGCAGTCTTTAAAAATCCTTTTTTGTGACACTAAAACAAAACTGTTGCAAAAAGAAAAGCAGAAAGGTTCCCCAAAATCTAAAATATAGGTAGTATTTTGAGGTAAAGAAACCACCCTATACTCCATTCCCAAAATCACAGTATTAAAGTGTCACTACTTAAATATTAGTCAGTGCTCTGTGAACCATTTTATATTAAAATTGGATAGTTCTAAACATCACACATATAAAAAGTATTGTTTGACACAATGCCATTTTGATGATAAATTGCAATCTATAGCTCAAATAATTCTACCCAGGGATTAACATTTCAGAGGCTGAGCCAGAGATTATGTGTGTGGATCTTGAATTTCATCATCTCCCTTTGGCACAATAGCTTATTCTTCCTTTTTTTCATCTATTCTCTCATGAAGGGTCAGGAAAGCTTAGCCTTGCTGTTGCATTCATTTCATCTCTACATTAACCAGATACCTTGCAGTCTTTAGTTCTTATGTGTTATTCCATTACAAATACTATACTGCAGTATAGTATGGCTAATGAGGTTTGTACCAAATCAAAGGGTGCCATCAAGTGGTTATAATACTCTAAACAGCATTACACTAAATTACTATTCCAGATAGACTTTCTTCAATATAGACAAATTGTGCCACTCTTCTATGAAAAAATGGGGGTAAGAAATAGGGCACTATCCATATTAATTTTTGTTCTTTATTTTCTATCCTTCAGGGACTGCTTTTGGGCATATCATATGTATAAAGTACAACTTTGAAACCACAGTTAGGATTAACATTTATGTCAGCATATTATCAACTGATAATTATTAGGCACAATTCAAGCATGGTAGTACTACCAGGAGCTAACCAAATTTATCAATAAAAGTTCATGATTAGATTAACAGCTTATTTATGAAAATAAGCAACAATGGTACACATAATTAAAACACTGTCCTGTTAAATCTGCTTCCTATTACTAACGAAAAATTGCAAGGCTATAAAATAAAGCCAGTATTATTTATTTCATGCAGCCATGCTTAGCGTCTAAAAAGGAACGTAGCAGGTTGTGTAAGAATGTATTTTCAAACACTTAGAACTAACTTTCAACAGTACATTCAACAGGCTACAAGGATCATTTAAGACTTCTGAAGAAAGAGGGGGTGCCTGGGTGGCTCAGTGGGTTAAGCCTCTGCCTTCAGCTCACTTCATGATCCCAGGGTCCTGCGAGGCTCTCTGCTGAACAGGGAGCCTGCTTCCCCCTCTCTCTCTGCCTGCCCCTCTGCCTACTTGTGATCTCTGTCTCTCTGTCAAATGAATAAATAAAATCTTAAAAAAAAAAAAGATTTCTGAAGAAAGAAATCTAGATCTGTTCTTAGAAAACACACACAAGATAACATGCAATTCAAATGATCCACTTTGCAGAGCTGGCTAAATTGCTACTGCTTTGAACCATCCTGCACCAGGGAAATCTCACAAACAGGTTTAAAGCATCTTCATAACTATATACTTACTTCTGCTGCATGGAAAGCAAATTATCCAAGTTCAAAGATTAAATAAGATATAGAAAATTAAATCACAAAGCTAACTTGATCTTTAGGAGATTTAAGGAGCAGTACCAATAAGGAAGCAAACTCCAGGCAAAACTAAAGATCTGTAATGATGGCAATCATTATTTTCTACATAGCTGTTACAGAATGTCTACAAAAATGTTTCTCATCTCACATAGAGCCTTGCCACTACCCCATCAAATGGTGGAGTCTCATTCCTTTCCCCCAGAACCTGGGTAGCTATGTGACTGGTTTATTGGTAAGGGCATGAGGAAGTAATACTATGCACCTAGCAAGCCTGATTAGAAAAGGTGATGCAACTTCCACTTGAAGAGCTGGAATAGTCACCCCTAAAGTGCTCAGTTGCCACAAAAGCAGTCAAATGCCCTAAACGAAATCCAAACTAACCTACTCAGATTGATGGCCTCGAAACTACATGAAGTGAAAAAGCCTCTGGTCTGTGTTCTAGTCCCCAAACTCCTAAAGACTAGTGCAAAAGAGGCTAAGCTAGAAATGCCCAGCCGAGCCCTTCTCAAATTCCTGACCCACAGAAACTGAATAACATGGACAGTGACTACAATCTGAGCTATTAAACTGAATCAGTGGTAGAAAATGATAGTTAAGTTCCAGAGGATACTCAGCAGACATTAACCTGCACTGTTGCATTGCTTATACCAACACTTAAGTTGGTTACATATGGGAATGCAATAGGTACAATTAATGCCCATGAATCCACTGAATTCATGATGGTAACAATAACCATAAGGGTCAGAAAAATGAGATACTACTTCTGACAGAAAGGAAAGAATGATGTGGTTTGGAAAGAAAAAAGCTTATTAATTCTTACATTTTACTTTGGGAAAGAAAGGAATCAGATGTCTTCTTGGAAAAGACTGAACTGGTGTTATAGGACTTAACAGCATAGAGGGAAAGTTTTAAAATATTTAAAGCAATCCACATGAAAAAACTAAAACCCAAATGTATAAGAAAAAGTAGATTGTATCAGAAAGATAAAAGAAAAGATAGAGCCTTAAACTCTGTACTTCAATAAGAAAAAAAGAAAAAAGGGGAAAAAAACAGTTACTTAAAAAAATATGACTTCAAAAAAAAAAACCCACTGACATAGCCAATTGCCTTTTGGTTATGTCTTTTTCCCCCATAACCTGCCCTCACCAATTCTTCCTCTGTGTTCTGTATATTGCTCAAGAACAACGCAAGCATCCAAATATTCAAAACAGAAATCTGGAAATCATCCTCGACTCCTGACCTCCCTCAACCCTCAGAACCAATCAGTCACTAAGAATGGATTCTACCACCTTCTAAATACCTCTTGACTCTCTCTCCTCTCTTCCCTGTACCTGCTAATGTCATTACCCTACTTCAAGCCACATCATCTAATATCTGGATAAGTGAATTCATTACGTATCTGATCTCCAGCTTTTCAGTTTTACACATCTCAATTCATTCTCTACAGCAATATTTTTTCAAACTATAGGTTATGACCCATTAGTGGGTCATGAAATCAATTTAATGAGTTGTAAATTCAACTGAGTGGCTTGCAATCAGTATTTTAAAACATCAGGATGGAACAAGAAATAACTATAGCACATGCCACAATACTAGTAAGAGTAAGATGTGTTTCATGAATCTTTTGTTTTAGTTATATATAGGTGCCTATACATACATAATAGATCGTAATGTAAAAAGTAATTCTTAGTGACCAGCACAGTAAGAGTTTGAAAGATAGAAATTGATTTTTTTTAAAGATTTATTTATTTATTTATTTATTTATTTAAGAGACAGCAGGGGCGGGGGAGGGCAGGGAGAAGGAGAGAGAGCCTCAAGCACTCTGCACTCAGTGCAGAGCCTGATACAGGGCTCACTGTCATGACCCTGAGATCACAACCCAAGTTAAAACCAAGAATTGGATGTTTAACTGATTGTGCCACCCAGGCGAACTTCTTTTTTTTTTTTTTAATTCACTGTTTAAGGAATTTTTATTAAAGCAAGAATTTTGTAACCCAAATTGCATTTCTTTGCTCAGTTATCAATTCTGTTATTTAAAACAGAAGTGACGTTCTGAGCTATTCCACAGTAGAGAAATACAAAATTAAAGAAACACTTTAAATTTTTGTACTTTACTGAAAATTCTTTTTCCAAGGCTCTATAAAATATTAATTTGTTTTTCTATTTATATATTTTTATATTTTATATATAACAAATATATTTTAATATATAATCTATAATATATATACAATATATAATATAATATATTTTACTATAATATATATATTTTACTCCACACTGGGTATGGAGCCCAGCATAGGGCTTGAACTCACAACCCTGAGATCAAGACTTGAGCTGAAATCAACAGCTGGACACCTAACCAACTGAGCCATCCAGGCGCTCCTATATTTTACTATTTTTTGTGTGTGTTTCTGTTGTTGTTGAGAAACTGATCTTTCAAAATACGAGTTTGATCATTTTACCTCTCTGCTTAAAACTTTTCTATGGCTCTTGATAGCCTACTAGATTCATGAATCACAATCAAGCAGGATCTAGGCAAATCTGTATTTTTTACTACACACATGGATGATTCTGATGGGCAGCCAAGTTTGGGACCCATAGATACACCTATTATAAAGTTCAAATATTTTCATACAGCATACAAGGCCAGGCACTATCTGTCCCTTGCTCATCTTACTAGTTTTAAGCCCTTCTGCTCTGCCCACTTGGCAAATGAAGCTATAGCAATTTTTTCACTGTGCCTTTAGCAAGGCTATTCTGTCTTTACCTCAGACCCCATCCTTCTCACACAACTCTATCTGGCAGGTAAACTTTTTAAAGTCCTTCAAGTCATAGCTCATATCAACTCCTCTTTAAAGTTTTACCATGATATATACAACAGCTCCTTGACACCCTAAATGGACCTTCCACAAGCTTCTTTTCTAGCACCATCACTGTAGTCTCATCATTTGCTCACATATCTGCCTCCCTGACCAAACTGAGAACAACTTGAAGACAAAAACTGCTTTATTTATATCTTTGAAGTCTAAGAAGTAAATGCATACACAATTTTGCAGCACTCAGTATAATGAAGTCTAAAAAACAGTCATTCTGTGACCCAATTAAATAGAACAATAGTGGTCTCTTTTACAGAGGTTAACCTTACTCTTTTTTGTTATTGTTCTTTAATGAGATATAACTGATATATAACATTGTATTAGTTTCAGGTGTACAACCTGATGATTTGATATACGTATGTATTATGAAATGACTATTACAATAAGTTTAGTTAATAGTCATCACCATACAGAGTTACAATTGTTTTCTTGTGATTAGCACTTTTAAGATCTACTCTCCCAGCAACTTTTGTGTGTGTGTGTGGTAAGGTTTTATTTATTTGACAGAGAGAGCATGAGCATGAGTAGGCAGGGTGGTAGACAAAGGGACAGGGAGAAGCAGGCTCCTTGCTGAAACTCCCTCCCTGCAGAGACCCCAAAATGGGGCTTGATCCCAGGACTCTGGGATCATGACCTGAGCCGAAGGCAGCCGCTTAATCCACTGAGCCACTCGGACACCCCTCGCAGCAACTTTCAAAAATATAATACAGGGTTATTAACTATAGTCATCACACACCATGCAGGGGGGGGGGGGGGGGGGGGGGGGGGGGGGGAAGCCAGTAGAAAAGCAATTTCAGAAAATCTAGACTAAAAGACATAGGAAGGCATATATTAATGGTTGCTATGGCTAAAGAGTTTAATATGTATAAATACAATGTAAATGAATCCTGTGATTCCTGGTGACCTAATCCTGTTCATGCCATTTGACAACTTTTCTAAACTCTTCCTTCAGTTTAATGAGAAATTTAAGGAGAAATTCTTCAAATTTATTTTACTCAGATTGATTTATTTCCAGATTGACTCTATTTTCAAAAGAATGCAATGATTCAAGTATCATACAATCAAAGTCGTTAATTAAGGACAAAAAGAAGAAATATAAGGGAAAGCAAAAACTAAGTGCTATGAAAAAATTCTGGCTAAAGAAAGCTGCAATAGAGGAGCGGCAAGATGGCGGAGGAGTAGGAGACCGATTATCATCAGGTCCCAGGAAT
>LNAC01000830.1:537312-620449 GCA_002007465.1 Ailurus styani | reverse complement strand
AGCTGAGAGACACCTCAGCTCAGCTCCGTCTCTCCCGCCGGCTTCTGAGACCTGGGAGCTCGGTCGCGCTCAGACACCCCTGGTCTTTTTGTGTCCCCGTGGGTCCTGAGACCACACTGTCCCTGCAGGGGCTTCACCCCCCGCTTGGTCTCTGGGGCGACGTCCCTCAGTGGAGCCGACTTCTCACAGTTCCGAGTCTGTGCTCCGCTGCTCGCTCCCTTGCCGGCAGCCGGCCCCTCCCCCCGGGGTCTATCTTCCCGTCGCCGCAGATTCACTTCTCCGCACGTCCTACCTTCCAGAAAGTGGTCGATTTTCTGTTCCTAGACTTGCTGCTCTTCTTCTCTTCGATCTCCGGTAGAATTTGTAGGTGTTCAGAATGGTTTGATAGCTCTCTGGGTGAATTCCTGGGACCTGATGATAATCGGTCTCCTACTCCTCCGCCATCTTGCCGCTCTCCTCTATAATAACTATTATTCTTATCTAGTAATTCTATCGACTGTGTCATTTTGTGTTGTTGTTTTTTTTTTTTTTCCTCCTTCATCTGGGTCATATTTTTCTGCGTCTTTGTATGTTTGGTATTTTTGATGGGATGCCGCAAATTTTTAATTTTTTCTTCTTATGTGCTGGTTGTTATTTTTTATTACTATAAATATAGTTGGGCTTTCTTCTGAGATGTAGTTAAGTTTCAACTTTTACTTTTTGGCTGTATTAGATGAGACTAAAGCATAGCGTTAGCATTTAGTTTAGGGCTAGTTTAGCCCACTACTGAGACTGGACACTTTTTTTTTTCTTAAATATTTTATTTGTTTATTTGACAGAAAGAGAGAGATCACAAGGAGGCAGAGAGGCAGGCAGAGGGAGAGGGGAAAGCAGGCTCCCTGCTGAGCAGAGAGCCTGATGTGGGGCTTGACCCAGGACCCTGAGATCATGACTTGACCTGAAGGCAGAGGCCCAGCCCACTGAGCCACCCAGGTGCCCCGAGACTGGACCCTTTTGAGTACTCTTCCCAGTACCTCATGAATCATGAAGTTTTGTACCCCAGCTAGTGGGAACAGGAGCTACCCCTGTCAGAGGGAGTGCTGGGGGCCGGTAGTTCTCAGCTAGGGACAATTCTTCTCCAGAAAGGATATTTGGCAGTGTCTGGAGACACTTTTGGTTTTCACAACTCAGAAGGGGGGTGTGTTGTTGCTGATATCTAGTTGGGAAAAGCTAGGATGTCTTTAAACATCCTATAATGCAGCCCCTAAAGAAAGAAGTATCTGTCCCGAAATAGTGCTGAGCTTGAGAAACCATGCCTAATCCTCCTGCAGGATTTTCCCCTGGGCTTTAGGTAGTTTCTTCGCATGCATGTTCTGATCAGCACTCTGAGAGTTGGGGGGACCCTCATCAGTTCTTGGGTATTTCTCTGTGTAGCATCCTCCTCTCTGGAACTCTGCCCTGAGAACTCTAGTCATCTTGGTCTCTCAACCTCACAACTCTGTTTCCTCAACTCCAGGAGACTGCTGGGCCTTGTCTGAGCCCCCAAACCAATCCTGAACTTCAGTCTGGAAGCTCTCCAGGCAGTAAGTTGGACCAATCTTAGGGATCTTCTCATTTGCTTCTCTTCTTTAACAAATGCTTATTATACATTACCTGATGTTCAATGTCTTGGAAGCCATTTTTTTCTTATATTTGGTCTGGTTTTAGTTGAAAAAAATTTTTCCCAGGCATAAGGATAAATCATAGCCCTGTTACTCCATTTTGTCTTGAAGCAGAAGCCCTGCTTTTGACATTTTTGAGATGCAATTAGAATTAAATCTAGGTCAGGGGTCAAAAGCTAGCTGTTTCATAGCTGAATCTTTTTCAAGAGTATTTGGTGTTTTGAAATAAGTTGTCAATCCTGAAAAATAATGGAGTTTTCATATATAAGAATCCAGATTTCCAGCTATTCTTCAAACATCTTTTCTGGAACAGTCGCAAATCAACTTGCTGGAAATCTAACTTTTAGCAATCAAGGTATTGGGGGTAAGTTGACGGGAGTAAGACCTGGGCTGCACATCTTCATCGTTCCCAGTTTCACTCTCCATTCTTCTCCATCCCTCCTTGTATCCAGGAGGTTGATCTCTATGTCTGCATCAAAAGATTTCCTGGTTCTTTTGCTTCTCAGTGGGGTCAGCCTATCAGAAACACTGGCAAGGGATAGGGTGGGAAGAGGCAGGAGGAGAGTCTGGCTTCCTCTTTGCTAGCTGACTACAGGTTGGCCAAGTCCTTCTTTCAAAGCGGCAGGCTTTGGCAAATGGCCTATCCACACTGTTCTCTCTGGGTTCCAGTGACCCTGCCTAAGTACAAGGGGGCTAGGAAACATGAAGAAACCAATGGAATATTTTATGGATACTATTGCCCTGACTATGAAGACTCCTGCAGGAACATTCCTTCCTCAGTGCCAATCTAAATTCTTTTTGCTGAAAGGGACAGAGTAGTGGGAAGGAGTTATTTAAGGGATCTACCTCCAGATTAAGATTTAATTGTATTCCTAGAGGCTCTCTTCTGTTTATGTTCTGTCTTCCAGAAGAGTGTTTCATCAATATGACTAGGATCACCTCCCTCAGTCTAGTCTATTTACACAATCTGTTTTGACAGCTCTGAGCAGAAGAGTCCCTAAAGGAAATATTAGATATCACCATATCATTCTATTCTAATCATATTCTATATTCTGTTGTCTCAGCTTAATGATATTCTTCTCTGGAGCACAAATATATACTCCCACATACAAGCATGCATATGCATTTTTGTACACTACTTCAGTTCATGTTTCTCTGTGCTTCTCTGCAGCAGCTCTGTGGTCTCTATCTACAACCTTCTAAATATTTAGTGATGAACACGGTCTAGTTAGTTGATTCATAAGATCAATAACTTTTTTTTTTTTTGCACAGGAAAAAGCTGGAATCCTGGAAGAAGCAAAATGTCAAAGAATGTTCTTGGATTTTAGATTTATAAGGTAAGGATAAAACCTGCCTGCCAAGACTAAGGATACCAGCAAATATGTAGGATACAAGACATGTATTCTGTGGATTCACTACCCCAGAGCTGAGTGTAAGTCAAGGTGCTAGAAGAAATAAACATCACTTCATGAAGGCTTAGGTTTTGTTTTGTTTTGTTGTGTTTTTTTAAGATTTTTTTATTTATTTTAGAGAAGAGAAAGAGCATGGGCAGGAGGGGGCAGTTGGGGAGGGAGAGAGAGAGACAATCTCAAGCACACTCCACACTAAGCATGGAGCTGGACGAGGGGCTTGATCCCAGGACCCTGAGACCGTGGCCTGAGTCAGCCAAGAGTCAATGCTTCACTGACTATGCCACCCAGGTGCCTCTTAGAAAAAAATAAAGAAGCAGAAAGAGGGCGCCTGGGTGGCTCAGTGGGTTAAAGCCTCTGCCTTCGGCTCAGGTCATGATCTCAGGGTCCTGGGATCGAGGCCCAGAGTTGGGCTCTCTGCTCACCAGGGAGCCTGACTCTGCTCAGCAGGGAGCCTGCTTCCTCCTCTCTCTCTGCCTGCCTCTCTGCCTACTTACTTGTGATCTCTGTCTGTCAATAAATAACTAAATAAATCTTTATTTTTTTTTAAAGATTTTATTTATTTATTTATTTATTTATTTATTTATTTATTTATTTATTTATTTATTTCACAGAGGGAGAGAGATCACAAGGAGGCAGAGAGGCAGGCAGAGAGAGAAGGGGAAGCAGGCTCCCTGCTGAGCAGAGAGCCCGATGCGGGCCTCGATCCCAGGAGCCTGAGATCATGACCTGAGCCGAAAGCAGAGGCTTTAACCCACTGAGCCACCCAGGCGCCCTAAATAAATCTTTAAAAAAAAAAGAAGAAGCAGAAAGATTCATTATTAATTATTGATCCATTTAGATCTCAAATCTTCTTCATTTCCTGAAAAGCAACAAAACACTAATAAAAACTATGTTTTAGAATGTAATGTTTTCACGACTATTTTATAGGCCTCTGAAATGTTTGTTTAAAACATAGGATCCAACTCGCAGGATGCCGCAGAGCTAAAGCAGTCCTCAGGGGCCATGGCCCGCCTGGGAGCCCGGGAGCTCTTGGCTCTGCCTCTGCATGATGGGATGGGAGGTACCAGAGCCATGTCTGGGGTGCCTCCCAGCTCTCTGGTTCAGTGACTCCAGGAATGCTGATTGATTTGGGGACTTAGGAAGTCCCCAAATTTAACAGAAAGCCAGGTTCTCGGGGCATTAAAATTGGACATTACAAAAAGAAATGGGGACAATCACAGACAGAGTTGATATAGCCTTCATGGTGGCCTATGGAATAGGCTCCAATTCTGTATCTGGGATGGGGAAGGGGGTGGGATCATAGCAACGGCATCTACATGTTAAAATCTACCTTTGATCTTCTTAGAACCACAATGATATTCTCAGTCATCAATTCCATCTCAGTTTCAGAAGTTTGGGGCTGTGAATTGTGGGTAGTACCTGGCGATCCCACAGACTCTCTCCGACTCTTCCCTTCCTTAGATCACCTCCTCAAACCTTCCTTTCACTCCAAACTAAGTGGTAGAAACCACTTCTTTTTACTTGTCATGGATGAAATCATCACCCTAGAACAACCATCAGGTTATCTGAAGTCCTTTTTATCACTTACGATCAGCATATGAGGCTTCACCTTGTCAGTTTTTGAAACATACCTGTAACGGGATTAGGAGATTGATAATTTGCCCTGGGAGCACAAAAGCAAGTAGAAACATATTTTATCACTTTGTTATGCACTGGTTTCATGTGATTCCTTAGCAATTTGTGTGTACCAAACTGTTTCAATAAATGTGTATTATCTTCTAAATCTTACCAATTCATGCACTTTGTCCTTTTTCCCATTCAATTTTCTATGCCTCATGTTCTCCAAGGGCCATAGCTCTTTTCTTGTGATGATACATAAAGGCCACAGACCTTGGCTTTTTGATTTACTCCATTTATCACATTCAAAGTGTTGCTGAGAATCACTATCCTGAAGAGCTACTTGCTCTCCCACGTTCACTGCGATATCATTCACAATAGCTTAAACATGGAAATAACCTAAGTGTACATTGGTGAATGAATGGATAATAAAAACTGGCATAGATAGATAGATACATAGATAGATGTGATAATATATACTTAACAATATATATTATATATTATATATAAGATAAATATATATTGAATATAAACATATATATTTTTTTAAAAAGAAGAAAATCTTGCCTTTTGTGACAACATGAATCAACCTACAGGGTGTTATCTTAAGTGAAATAAGTCAGACAAGGACCAATACTGTATGATCTCACTTATATGTGGAATCTAAACAAGCCAAACTCATAGAAATAGAGAATATATAAAATGATGCTTGCCAGGTGCTGCTGGCAAGGGCATAAGGAAAATGGGGAGATGTTGACCAAAGGGTGGAATATTATAAGGGGTCCAGTTATAAGGTGAATAAGTTCTGAGGATCTAAAGTATGAAAGTATGGTGACCATAGTTAACAGTACTATATTATATACTGGAAAGTTGCTAAGAGAGTAGATCTTAAATATCCTCAGCACACACAAAACAAGTGGTTATTATGTGATGTGATGGAAGTATTAACTGACCTTTATGTGTTAATGATTTCACAATATATACATGTATTAAATCATAGGTTGTACCCCTTAAAATTCCACAATATTATATGTCCATTGTATCCCAAAAGATGGGGAAAATATATGTTACAAAAACTGTCATTGATTCAACTTTCTCTTGTATATGTAATTGGTAAGAATAGATGTACTGAAATTTATTTCCTTTTTAAAACCCTTAATGAGATAATGGATCTAGTGGACAATCATCGGTGGATAACAGCATGCCCCAAGGAGAGATAAGCCAGACATCACCAGGCTCCTGATGGAATATTATTACCCATGAAATATTGTTGCCAAAAAGTAGAACTTGAATCAGATCAAGTCTTCATATGTAATTACTAAGTAACTGGAAGTACAAGGGTCAGAGAATTGTGTTATCACCATGGGGATGCAATCAGCAAAATCCAGAACCTGGACAATTAGACAGAATGAATGCTCAGACTTCTGCAATACATTGTATAGAAAAATAGGAGAGCAAGGGGGTCCTGACTGAGAGAATTAAGTGACACATCAACAATATGTGTGGGACTTGTTTGGATCTTGACTCAGACAAGTCAACTGTAGAAAACGAACAAACCAGAAAAGTAACAGCAAAAGCTTTGAGACAATAAGGGAAACATGCTTGGCTATTTCATGATATTAAGAAATCATTGTTAATTCTGTAGGTGTGATGAATTATAAATATATATACTGAAGAATCTTCACGTTTTAGGGCTAAGTATAGAAATAATTGTGGGTTAGATGTCAGGGTTTCTGGGATTTGTGAATGAGGTGGGGATTATAGGAGGAAACAGGAGCAGCCTTTAGTTGGTGATTGTTGCAGCTGGAAGACAGATAAATGAGGGTCCATTGCTCTTTACTTTGGTGTATGTTTTAAAATTTCCGTGATTTTTTGAATTAAGGAATCCTTCATTTGCCAACGCATTTGAATTTACCATCGCATATCACGTATAAAATCAGTAATTAAAAATGTCTACTAATACTTGGAGCTGCGCAACAGTTTACAAAGCCATTCATTTGCAATCTCATTTCTTCCTCCTGGGTACTATTAGGCGAGGTCGGTGAGCTTCAAATCCCCACTTTTCGGAAAGGAATGCAGTTCAAGGAAGCCCAGGGCAATTGCTGCCTTGAAGCCACGGTCCGGAACTAGAACGAAGAATCTTAGAAATTCCACATTCTGAGCTTCTCCCCCCACACCAAGAAGCTTTAAAAGAGAAGAGCAGGAGTGGGATAAAGAAAAGAATTGTTTACAGTACGGCCCCAGGATCTGGCAAAACGGCGACTTCGGGAGTGGAAAGGAAGCCCTGTGCGGCTGGGCAGATACTCGCCGTGGCCACCAGATGGCGAAGGCTGCTCGCCGCCCAGGGGAGAACAGCGCCCGCAACTGCGCGGAGACTGCGGCGAGACCCGAAGGCCAAGGTCAAAGCGCTCGGACAGCGCGCGGAAAGCTGAGCCGAGTCTGAAGTTACAGAAGTTGCTGTGCGAGTCCTGCTGCCTCCCCAAACTTACAGAAGCAAGTTTAAGGCTTTTTAAGGAGACCCGGAGGTGGGGAGTGGAGGGTGCACGCCCTGCTGCTGCCTAAAATAAGCAGTTACTCGCTCTTCGGGGTTGGTTAGGGATCCTCAGAAGCCCGGGCACTTTGGGAACCATCGCTGAGGGCCTGCTCCGTATGTGGCGCAGCTAAATCCTGCCCCTGGGGAACTCGACGCTCTTCTTCGGCGAAGCGCAAAGGACTCCTAGGACCGAAGGAGAAAAGTGTATGGGGTAAATGGATCTCCAGGAGAGAAAGTTTAATTTTCCTTTAAGCCGTAATAAGGGACAATTCGGTGGCTCTCAAAGGTCAGAGTCCCCATCATGTTAAAAAAAAAATGCCCGTAACTTCAGGCAGTATTCAGGTTCCAGCGGGCGGGAACCCCAAGTGTGTGCGTTGGACCCAGGCCTCGTCCTCTAGCCAGACCAGGATGGGCGCAGGTGGACAGGTTGCGCGGGTTCGAATCCACCCGAAAGCTTAAACCTGCGGGAGGGGGTGGAGAAGATGGGGATCTCATAGAAGAGGACTCAGTCGCGCTCACCAACAGTTTTGCAAATTGTCTTTAAAAAGCGCCTCCTGGTGACGCCGCAGTCTCCGCGAGGTGACAGCCAAACTTTTGGAGTAGGTGTGCAGCGTAGTGGGGGGACATCTCGGTGCGAACGCGAAAAAAAAGAAGGATGCAGCCAGCATCCAGGCGAGTGGAAAACGATGATTCTAATTTCTGTCCCTACTGGGGGCTCAATTTCGATTAAAATCAAGGGGCATACGGGAATGCTTTTACTCCGGGGCGTTTCCGTGACACCTGGAAATATTTTTAAAAATCGCATCATCACCCCCTCCCCCCGGACACACACACGCACAAGTACACACACTCACACGCACACACGTTTGGATCAGAAAGAAGGAAGAGACTGCGGAGAAAGGGAAAACTGTGAGTCTGCCTTTACCTCCACGTTTAAAGCTAATCAAAGGTGTCTGGAGAAGGCGGCTAGGACCAAAAGCAGATCTGGAGCTTGGAACTCCTCATTACGGAGCGGGGAGATGCTTTCTTTGCTGCGACTCCAAGCGGGCTCCAACCCCCGGCCCGAGTTCACAGTTTGGCGCGCTAGTCCGCAGCTTCCCCCATCGCGTACTTCTTTTCGTACTCCTCCTGCCTTTCCCAGTGGGCGGCTCCCCCACCTCACCCCCAGGACAAGTACCCCAGGTCCCAGCAATTCGCAGCTTCGACACCCAGGAGGAGAAATCCTGGAACCGAGGGGAGCGAACTTGTGCCGGGGCGCGGTGGGGAGCGGAGGAAGGCCCCGCCCCGAGTTCTTCTCCAAACAGTGAAGACTTCCAGGGGCTACACGGGGGCTATTTTTTTCCTTTGCCTTAAAAAAAAAGAAAAAGAAAAAAGACTCGAACAACCAAAAAATGGCAAACAACAGCATTTCCGACTCAGAGTCGGGTCCTTTTTGCACTTCGTTTCCCTCGAGGCTTTCGTTGCGGCTTATTCGCTTTACTGGGTGCTTTTATTTGGAGAAGGAACGGAGATGAAGCGAACCCCGGCGGAGCAGCAGACCCCCAAGCTGGGGTCTCCACCCTGCGCCCGGAACGGGTGTAAAAGCGGGGACCTTGGCAGAGAATGTAAACAAACGGGGCGCCGAGCCCTTGATCTTTATTTAAATAGAGGCTTGTTTATCGGTGTCATCCTAGGAGGATTAATTAGATACATCTCTTCACAATTTGGTGTCTGACACTCCATCTTAGGAATGCCTTATCACAAGGTGTTAATTGGGGCCACTCAGCCACTTACGTTTCTATTAAACACTGTGAGGGACTTTTCACAAGTACCAGGTTCTTTTTACTGTACGGTGCAAAAATATACAGGACTCGAAATAGACTGGGGCCAGGGTCTGCTTTATCCCGGCGGTGATTAGCATTTTCGGGCTTTCTAGAGGGCAGAGCACTGTTTCGGAATTCCGTCGCAGCTCCCAGTACGTTATGGTCGCTGGGAGGGGAGGGGGGCGCTGCCCAGGTTAGGGGGCTGCTAGTCCTCCCTCCAGAGTCTGAATCTGTCATCCATAATAAATATACATAAACCAGATTTCAAGCTTTCTCTTCTAGCCTCGTAAAATTCCGGGCGGCTTTGGCAAAGCGTTTTGAACAGGCACAGTCATCGACGTGGGGCTCTAGAGTCCCGGCCCGCAAGGTCACGGGCGGCGCGGGAAGAACTCGGGCCCAGGAAGGGGACAGGGAATGGGAAACTGGGGAGAGGCTCCTGGCGGCCTTAATTGGGCGCGGAAGAGGAGGAGGTCCCGGCTGATTGCTCGCCTCCCAGCAGCTAATCCTCTTAGCAGCTGCATTTCCGCGCCACGCAGTTTAGCAAAATGACCCTCCCGGCCAGACCTTTACCCCGGGAGGGTCAGGAAGGGGCTGGAAAGGTTTGCAAGCTGGGCCAGAAGCCGTCTGCTGATAAGCTTGGCGGGACGTCTGGCTGGGGGACAAAGGGCCCTCCGCCCCACTCCTGGGTTTAACTTTTCGGCCGGCCCAGGGCTCAGCCAGGGATGGGGTGGCCTTCGCCCTCCTGGGGAATGAGAGCCAAATAAACGGAGCTAGACTCCGTGCAAACCGCTCCCCGGCCGCTGTTTGCAGAGCGGAGCTGCACGGGACGACTGGAATCCTCATTTGTAAGTGTCGCGCCCGCCCCTAGCCCTCGCCGCCGCCGCCGCCGCAGCGTCCCCAGCGTCCCTGGCCGAGTTGGGCTGCCCGCAACGCGCCCCGGCCAGCAGCTACCGGGGCGAGCAGCCCGCCCGCGGCGGGTGCGCTTGGGAGCTCCGTGTAGAAAAAAGCCGCAGGTTGGAGCTGAAGCTGAGTTGTGGGCGGCCCGCTTCCCGCCGCGGTGCAGGGACCAGTAACTCGTGGGCGCTCAAAGGGCCGCGGGGGTTCCCGGGGAGCCCACGTGGGTCCAGGGATGGGTGGCCCCAAGAAAGCCTAGGAAAAAGCCCAGAGATCGAAGTGGTCACGGGCCGAGGTAGAGCCCGGAATCCAAGGGCTGCGGCCTGAGGTTTTCCTGGCCGGGTTAAGCCTAGCATTGGCAATTCTGCATCTCTGCAACCTCCCGTCTCCCCCACCCCCACCGGCCCAATACCCATTGTCCAGACTTCCCAGTGGGGTGAGGAAATAAAGCCATTCATCTTCAAGAAAAAAAGAAGATAAACAAAAGCAACCCCACCCCCTCAAGACTACAGTGTCCACTTACAGATTCTAGAGCCTAGGGGTGGGGGTGGGGTGGGGTGGAGGTAGGGGGACTCCGTGTTTATGCTGGAGAAGGGTGGAGAGCGATCTTTAAAACAAAGATTACAACTCCAAGTACAGAAGACAGAGCTATGCCCGTTCCCTTAATGAACCACATTTATTAAAAATGACTAAGACTGTACATAAAAATCCAAGATTTCTAAAAAGCCTATAGGAGCTGTGGCATCAGGTTTTAGTTTCTTCACGTTACCGAGCTGGGTAGTGGGGACGGCAAAGAAAGAGGGCGAATAGAGGAGTTTTCCTTACACACGTTTCAAGTTAGTACAGAGTAGCTGAATACATTCTTAACTATCTAAGAAGTAAACAGAGTATTCCCCAATATCCGGGATGATGAGAGAACCTATCCCCCCAGGACTGCTGTCAGGTGATTTGTGAATTCTTGACAAAGCCAAAGCACCAATTTTCATCATCTCAGACACCTAAGTAGACTATTTGTACAATATCCCACGGTATTCTACAGTGTATCTAAGCACACACAAAACTGTATACTTTAAAATTCTCTTTTTTTCTTTTTTGGCGATTCCCTCGCCTGCCCTCTCCTGAGTCCCACCAGCCACCCCAGCCCGCAGCAGAGGCCTAGCCAGTGAAACAGTCCAAACTAGGGCCAAACATGGCTTGCTTCGAAAGCCTAGGAGGAATCAGTCAGGTACAATCAGCACGTTCACATAAGGTTTTTCTCACCTCCCAGGCCTAGCTCTCTTTTGTCCCTAGCAGAAAGTAACATCGAAAAGTCCCCCTGTTGAAGCTTAAGGCCCAGCCCTTCTCTTCCAGAGGCAAAACACCTTGCCACTCTGGGATTCTCTTTGCTTAAAGATTTACACATAGGAATGAGAACCAAAGCTTTCAACTCATTGGCTAGCGCTCTGCACTCAAATTTTCACAGCCTGATTCTCTGAATGTTTAGTGCCTCCAATAAATAAATCCAGACCCTTGAATAAGCTTCGACTTTTAAAACGCTTTAAAGTCCTTCATTAATTTTATTTAAAAAAGAAAAAAAAATGTGATGCTTGTTTCCGTTACCTGCAGCAATCAAAAAGCTTTGGCACCTTCTTTTAGAGGATTGCACAAAACGGGATGCATCAAGGTGGAATGCAAACATCTTTTTGGCAAACCTAGGCAAAGAAGACAACAAAAAACACCACCAAGTCCATCTGCAAGAAGTTAGCTCATTTTTGACGAAGTTAAAATAACTCTTTAGGGAGTTGTGTAAAAAGTATAATACCCCCCCATGCCTTTTGAGGTGTCTTTACTGTACTCTTCAGCGTTAATGTCCTCACACTTTATGGAGGGAGAATTTTCATTACTAGAGGTGCTAGGAGAGAGCCGCCGTCGCTTACAAGCACTGGTGTACACCCCCGAATCATTGGAATCGAGAGACTTGATGGAAGGGGGGGTCTCTATCCAAGAAGAGCTAATTTCTTCTTTGACTTTCTCCTTGGAGAGTTGATCTTCAGAAAACACAGGGGGGCTTGTTCTGGAGGTCCATGGAAGTCCAGCTGCCATCTTCCTCTGGTAAGAGCCTCGACTTCCCCACCCTGCCATGGCAGGGAAGGTTGGGTCAGGGTAATAGCTCAGAGCGTGGGACGTCTGGAGGGGCAAGGATTTAATACCATACGGGAGCAAGGTGCTGGAAGTATATTCAGACTCATAGGAACCGATGTCTAGTTTGTTGGTCCCAGGTTGCTGGACAGGCGTGACAAGCCACCGCTGGGGAGGGTTGGCCACCTCTTCGCTCTGTTGGGGTGAAAGGAGGCCGTTGGTCTGTGGCACGGTTCTCTCGCCATTATAATATCGGGCTTGAGGTAAAGTGTTGACAAAGGGCTCCGGGAAGAAGGACTGAACGCCGTACCGACCTCCAGGGACAATCTGATGGGATCTAGGAGAATCCGTGGGAGATGGAGTTAACCTGTCATTTTCTGAAGCGGTGTACATGCTACAATATAAAGAGAAACACTTAAAAAAAAAAACCTAATGTTGTCCCCATTTAACCACCTCCCAGAAATCAAAAAGGCTCACATAGTGGGCTGTACCGGGCACACTGGTCTGCTGGAGTGGAGGGATGGAGGTAGGAGATGTACTGGCCCATTTTAGCCTGACACTTGGCTCATACGACAAAAGTTTCTCCCAAGCACTAAGTATTTAAACTATAGAAAAATCCACCTTCACGAGTCCTAGAACATGAACAGTGTAACAGCTCTCCTTCTCAGGGTCATGGAAGGAATGCTGGCTGTGGTATTAGAAATCCTACATGTAAATGGTCTTGTGGGGCCTTGCTGTTTAATGTTATGAAAATTACATCCTCTTAGTTTTAGGTTTTTCTTATGCTAAAAATAATAATAATAATAATAAAGGAGGGGGAATAATACCTTCTCCTCAGAGGATAAAAAATTTGGATCAAATGAAAAGGAACGTATATAAATGCAGATTATGAAAATTTCAAATCTCCCCTCAAATGTTAAAAAAAAAAGCTGCTCATTTTTCAGCTCTTAACATTGTTTTACAAAGTAACAAAACCCTTTTCCGTGAAAATTCTAAAGCAAGATTAGCCAAGGGAAAAAAAACGCAAAAATAAAAATATTCCACAAATGTGAAAGCTCGTTCTAGAATGTTTTTTGGGAGGTGTCTGGTTATGTATGTCCTGTTCAAACATGACCATGCAAATATGAGTAAAATTGCACTTACGAATCATAGTTGTCTCTGAAGCCTTTTGCAAAGGGGTTATGATCAATCTTTAGCTGAGTTATCTAGAGAGGGGAGAAAAACAGTCAGCCGTTGAGTGGTTTATCCTGCTGGACCTAGCTGTAGAGATTCTTGGGACATTTGCAACACTCACGTCGGTGTTCTGGTAGGCAGTCACCGCAATGAACTGCGTTTCGGAGAAGGTAAAGGTCTGAGTCTTTGAGGGCTCGTTTAGGTCTTCCACACCATCCTCTGTCACCTCAACAATGTGCAGTCGCGGCTGGTACTTGTGTAAAGACTGCAACACTATCATCTGGAAGTGGTAGAGAAAAAGAGCTGCCAAATCCAAAAAAGTCCCTTAGAGGTAAATCTTGACAAACTGCATGTTTTGGAATGGGACTCCTGCTTGTTCCCCACTGACAGTCACCTTTTTCTAGAGCCATTTTAAGACCTTATCATTGTTGCTTTTGAACCCTAAAACCTAGCTGGCTGGGTTTGCTTGTTTGACACTCTTTCCTCTTAGTTTACTAAGTCCCCCAAAGACTTTAGTATTTCTTCTCCTAATAGTCAACTCGCTGCTAACAGAAATCTATGACAATGAGAAAGGTCAAAAGAAAAAAAAAAGGTTAGAAGTAGGTGAGCAAACAGGTAACAACTGAAGATATTACAAATACAGTGAAGAATATGGAAACTTGTCAGGAAAAGAGATCTATGGCCAGAAGCCACCCCGTCCTCTGTCACTCTACCTGGGTGTTGTTGTTATTTGCGCCTTTGTTATTGGTGAGTTTTAATTTCCCAAAGGAAATCTCCTGTCTCATCCAGTGGGAACCAGTATTAGGAGACTCTGGGTGAACATACATTTTGTTGCCTAAGAGAAAATGAAACAAAACACAAAACCCAAGCAGATAGGGCTGATTACACATGGACACAGGGGAGGGATGTCTGTTACTTCTGGGCAAAGATTTAAGAGCTAATCTTCAGGCACAAGTCTCCCCAGAGCTCGCTCTCCACCTAGACTCCACTGAGAGCCCTCCCAGGGCCCCTGTACTTCCGGCCTTGCTTGGACAAGGCAGTCATCTTAATGCTACCTCAAAATACATAAAAGGAGCCACCAGGAGATGTCTCTTGAAGGTCAATTTGGGGCCCTTCTAAAGCTGGAAGGGCAACAACTGATGGAAAGTGGCTGGGTTTTCATGGGTGGACTCAACCTTGGGGAAGGCTTTCTCAAGTGAAGGTTGGAGTGTCAGGAGCCCTTTCCACCCAGGAGAATTTAGTAGGAATCGGTGGGGGAGGGTGGGGAGAAGTAGGGTCATGGTTAAAGTACCAAAGTTTATATTCCTAGGCAAGAAATCTCCCTCTCCCCGATTCCAACAATCAACATCCAGAAACTCAAACTAACACCTCTAGGCCCCAGATGAGAGGCAAGTGCTCGACTTAAATGTGAGTTTTCGGAATCAAGAGTTCACCACCCTCCCCTCCCTGCCTGGGCCTCCTCTCTCCTCACCCTGCATGTTATTGTCCGCTTTGCCGCAGGTCACCCACTTGCCCCCCTGGAATCGCCAGTGGTTGGGGTCCGCCAGCACCACCTCTACGAACACGTTGTAGTGGGCGGTTGGATTGAGTCCATTTATGTTGAAACTCAAGAAAGGAAACATGCGCCTGTGCAGGGGAACAGAAGCAGGATAAGCGATTTAAATCCGGAAGCCCAAGAGCAGGCCCGCACCAGACCAGGTTTGCTAGCACCTTGGGGTAGGTAGATCGGAGTAGGACATTCAAAAGCCTACAGAAAGAACGGAATACCGGTCCCCAAAGTGGCCCTTACTCTGCAAAATATTTGAGTTGCCAACTCCGGGAACATCTCTTTTCTGAAACAATTGGCTCTAAAGTAAGTTATTTCCCAAATTGAGATGCCACTGCACCTTCTCCTCACTCAAGTCCTTCATTTTTCTTCCAGGATGTCAAAAATCGTCCGTTTTTCTACGTTTAAGTACCAGAGAAAAAACAACGTTCAGTTGTTCGGGTTGAAATTCTTAAATTGTACTCGTCAGGCTGAAAGTTCCCCCTTGAGCGCCCCTCACTTCTCCCATTCGTACCCATTGTTAGCAGTTGGATGGGTATCAGAACTTTCTGAGGTCCCGAACACCACCGGGTCTAGCTGCAGGGCCTGCCTAACCAACCACCCGGCCCAACCAACCCTCGGACGCCCATCTGCCCGAGGCGCCCCGCGGAGACTCCGGCGCCTGAAACTGCGGGAGCCCATCTACTGCGCGCAGGAAGCCGACCTTTGCGCCTTTGCCCACCCGCGGCTCCTCGCGGGTTATGCAGGGACCAGCTCGCTATGCCGAGCGGGCGGATCTAGTAAATCCAGCTTTGGGGACGAGCCCCAATTTCCATTTCCGCCTCCTTCTCGCCAGTCCAGGTGAGGGTGACCGGAGGGGAGGGAAGGGGAGGGTGGGGAACAGCTGTAACATTAGCACCGTGCACAAACCGGTGCGCGGACCGGGAGGGACACGGGATTGCAGATCGCGCGGAAAAACACTTTTCAAGCAAATCGCGGAGAGAACGGGCACGGCTCCCTCACCCCCGGCCTTCCCCAGGACCACACAGTCACTCGAGTGTCATTCACCTCGGGCCCCCTCCGCGCTGCTCTCACCTGCCCTGTTTCGTAATGATCATCTCGGTTTGGTGGCGGTGGAATTTGAGCCACAGAGGCCGGTTGCACAGGTAGACGTGGGCACGGAAGCCGGAACCAGGAACCCCCAGCCCCCCCAATCCTCCGCAGGACCCCGCGGCTGCCGCCCCAGGGTACGGCCCATAGAGCGGAGCCCCCTGGCTGTACTGATAGGCCCCCGGGCCGCCTGCCCCGCCGCCGCCGCCGGCGCCCGCTCCGCTACTCGCGCCGGCTCCCGGGCCGAACTGTGCCCTCCCAGGTGGGCACACCGCCGCGGGGAAGCCGCCGGGGGGCAGCATGGAGCCGTAGGGGTAGCGCGCCCCGTTGGGCGCAGGGTACACAGATCCGTGGGGCGCCCCGGTCGCCGCCTGGTAGGGGAAGAGCGAGCAGGGCGCGGCCAGCTCGGAGCCCTGAGGCCCGGGGGACTGCAGGTAGTAGCGCTCCGAGCTCAGGCTGTCCATGGAGTAGCGCGCGGTGGCGGCGGCGGCGGCGGCGGCGGCGGCGGCGGCGGCGGCCGCGGCTGAGGGCAGCTCCTCCTCCCCGCAGGGGGAGCCCTTGCGGCCGTCCGGGGGCCCGGGCTTGCCCACTGCCGCGGCGCTGGCGAAGGCGTCCCCGGCGTCGGCGTCACTGAGCATGGCCGCGGGGGCCCCCGCGCTGGCGGCTGTGGGTTCCCCGCTCCCAGTCTCGCACGAGAGGCTGCCAGGGAACTTCTTGGGCGCTTTGTCTAAGTCCAGCCTCTGAGGCGAGGGGGCCGCGCCAGGGAGGTGGCCTGCGCTCCCGCTGCCGCCGCCTCGCGCACTCTCCAGCGGGTAGAAGTGCGCGCCGGGCAGGTTCACCGAGCTCACCAAGAGCTGCTCCCCTAACTGCATGCTTTGCAAAGCGCAGACGGCAGCTGGCTGCTTCCTCTCCTCCCGCGGCCTTAATATAAAGGCAGGATGGGGGAGCCAGCGCCCTCTTCCGAGGGGAAGGTAACTTCCCCTTCCTCCGGTGCTGGGCTACCCACCTGGCCGCACGCGGGCCGCTAAGGCGCGCACCGGCGCTCCCTGAACCCAGCGTCTTTGCCGCGAGGAAAGCGCAGCTGAGTTTGAAGGCAGGAGGTGGCAACTGACCGAAACGCACTCTCCTTCTCCCTTCCCGTCCTTGCCTCTCTGGACCCCCGTCCTCCTCCACACTCACACCCAGGAAGAAGAAGATTTAGATCTCTGCCCCCGTCCACCCACCAGCACTAGCCTTCCTGCACTTCTCGACTGCCGACGCGTGGGTCAAGTTGACCACTTGGAAACTTGCGGGCTGTCATTGGCTGCTTTATATATGTGCGGCCAGGGAGGGGCTTCGCGGCCCCACAGCCCGGGAACTCTCCTATTGGCTGATGGAGGTGACACTAATTCAATTAGGCATTTACTAATTGGATCATGTCGACTGAGACTTTCTTTTCCTTTAGTCTTTTTTTTTCTTTTTCTTTCTTTCTTTTTTTTTTTTTTTTTGAGACTGTCCTACTGTGAGAAGCAATCCTGGTGTCCGTGTTTTGCTGGAGTTAAGGGGAACAGGGGGTTTGGGGTCTCCGTAGCGGGGTCCGGTCCTGCCACAGAAGTCATCTCGGCGCTCTGAGAGGAGGATGCGGGGGCGGGAGCAGGTTTTAGAGGCTGGAGCGAGAAAGGCTCTACAAGCTGAAGGCTTGCAGGGGAGGCACCGGTCCCTGAGGGTGGGGATCTGGGGAGAGTCGGAGAGAGGCCGAAGCGAGGTCTCTTTCCTCATCGGGGGCTGTAGCTTCAGGTACACTTTCCTTCCAATGGTGGAAGGCTCCCAGGCCTTCAACACACAGGAACCCCATTTTCTTCGGTCCCACTCTTTTCCTCATTGGGAAGGGTTCGCGAAGAGGAACCTTGCGCTCGGCTTTTGGGATTCCGGGTTCGGCGAGAGCACATTCCCATTCTTGAGGACCAGCTTATGAGTCAGAAGCCCTGGTGGGGGTGGGGTACTGGGGACACCCTCACTCTCACGCCAACACGCCTGCTGTCAGGAGGCAATCACTTTTGCTCCCCACAATTTAAACTCCGCCGCAGCTCAGTTTTCCTGAATGCCGGATTCCCTCCACCCCGCACACCACCTTCAGTGGGGCCTGGCACCGAGAAACAAAGGTTCCCCAGCAGCAGTGCGGTTCAGATTCCCTGCGCCTCTTCTCTGCGGCGCAACACAGAAGGTAGAATAATCAGTGAAATAATCAGTTTGATATTGAATTAAGCCCTTTTGCCCCAGCTGCCTGTTTCTCCCTTGCGTTTCCGCAGACAGTGGAGTCAAGAGCGGTGCCGTCTTATTTTATTGTTTTATTACCGAAAAGGGGGGGAGGCACGTTTCATCGCGGATAAGGAGAAGCATGAATATTCGCTGTTAATAAGCAATTACAGACGCGGCTTGTAATCGCTCCGGGAGCGCATTTTCCGGCTGAGATGTTGGGACTCTGCTTCCCCAACCGAACACGATCACACGGGAAACTCTTAGCCCACAACAGATGAGGCGGCCGCAGGATTTCTTGAGCGCGCACACGCCAGTGCAGAATGGCTGCAAGCCTTCCGACCTAGGTTCAAACCACAGCCGCGCAAACCAACCTTGGCACGGCTGGGTTAGAGAGAGCGAGAGGGTCCGGAATGCACTCGGACGCTCCCGGGAAATGACCACTTCTTCCGGGTGGTGAACACCGGGGGCGTGAGAAGGTTTTCAGGGTCAGGACACAGCCCGCGGGGAGGGAGCACGTTCAGCGAGTGGGCCGGGGCGACTGCCCCCCAGGTCCTCGGCAGAGCAGTCCCGGAGCAGATCCCTGGAAAGCGGGCCCAGAGCGCACTCAGCGCGGCGCCCCTAACATCTCCTCCTGCTAGTTGAGTTCGGGTTTGCCGTGGCTCCACCCCACCGTCCACTCCCACCTCCCAGCTTTTGTTTTATTTTGACCCCAGGAAGTCCTGAAGAATCGAAATTTTCAAGTACTTTGTGCGTTTGAAGACTTCATGATTTTTAACCTGGAGATTCCGTGAGGGGGACGCGAGAACAGGAAGGGAAGGGGCTGCGCGGTTGGGGCAGCTTGGCGACGTAGCTCCGATTTGGGGCATCTGGTTACGACTCATGGGCTCCTCTGCGTTAGGCTTCACCTGAACTGCAGGATGTTCGAGGGGAAAGTAGGGGTGAGGTGGAATCTCACATTATTTGGATATGGGGTGGCTTGCGCTTTATCACAGAGAGAAAGCGGGCCTCTGTGTCCCTTCAAATTGCTTTCGAGGCGACCAGGGAAGCGCTGCGCGTGGCAAAGTGCCATAGCAGGCAACAGGCATCGTTCCGACCCAGTCTGGCGCAAATAACGCGGGCCAGCTGTCCCCCGCGCCACATCAGAAAGGGCTGATTTTATTCCAGCCCCAGAGCAAGCTCTTGAAAGAGCATGGGTTCATTCTGAGGGCTACCTAATTATTAAATATATACACGATATATGTGATCAAGATCAGTGTTGACTCCTGGGGCAGGAAATTGCATTTTACATCTCCCCACCTCCCCAGTATATCTATTATTTTACCCAAACTTTAACACATTTTACAGATGGGGAAATAAAGAGGGATTCAAAGAGAATCAAAATTCGGGCTACATTGGGCGCCTGGGTGGTTCAGTGGGTTAAGCCTCTGCCTTCCGCTCAGGTCATGATCTCAGGGTACTGGGATCGAGCCCCAAATCGGGCTCCCTACTCAGCAGNCCCCCCCGCCCCGCCTCTCTGCCTACTTGTGATCTCTCTCTCTCTGTCAAATAAATAAATAAAATCTAAAAAAAAAATTAGGGCTTCACAAAACTGCTCTGAGACCTGGAATTTTGGGAACATGGGGCATTTTGTACATGGAAGACATATACATGATTTATACTACATTTATAAGTTACAAATTCTTTTTTTAACATAATGAAAAGCACCGTTTCAACTAAAGATGATTTATTTTCTGACAACATAGAGCTAAAGAAATCTCATTGAATGGTTTTTCCTGTATTGATTGATTAATTGCATTATTATTATTATTATTATTATTACACATGGAATATATTAGTCTAAATGGTTGGAGAGTTATAGATGAGCAAATCTGTGAATTCCTCCTTGGAATGGATTTTCTTTTGCTGGCTCCATTTTACTTATAATCAGGGAAAGAGACATAAAAAATATTTTCATGTATCCCAGCCAAACTTTAAAATCCAGGCACTCTTTTCCAGAAATAGGAACAGAAAAGAAAGCTAAGCACTGGATTCAGTGAACATGTCAGGCAGCACCCTCCTTAGATAGGGTGGGCAAATAACAGCGCCTTCCAGCCTGTTTGCTGTTTGATTTCAATTACACCCCAAGCTTCATGAAATCCAAATGAGACATTTATTGAAAGGTGCCTGGTTTTATGTGGCTCAACTGACAGTGTATTGGAATACATTGAACAAAAACATCAACACTGGGGAGGAAACGTGGAGACCCTTGGAACCCCAAACCCAAATGCTGACTGGATTAACTCAAATCTTGCACCTTTCAGCATGAGTTGGAGCAAGCAGGACCCTTCAATGGCTACAAGGAAGCCAAGGCCAAGCCTGTGTATGAGCCTATGGAAGACCTTATACTCTCCTGGTTCAAGCAATCATATTAACTTCATACCACCATCTCATCCTGAGAACACAAAGTTATTGCCAACCTGGCCAGGTGACCTCTTTATGCATTTCTCCCCCTTAAAGGTAACCACTATCAGCTCATTCATGTTTTAAAAGCCACACTGAGAAGCATTTTGCTATAACAGGACTACTACACATCAAATATATATATATACATATATATACATATGTGTATATATATATTCATATATATATGAATAAGTTACAGGGGTGAGTTATAGATGAGTGCAATGATCTATGGTTTTCCTCCTGTCCTGGCCCCCTCTACACACAACCAAGGGGGCCCATATAAATGTCCCAATAAATTCTATTATTTTCACCCCCACTAAAAATGTGTTATCAAAACACCGTCCGTGTTATTCAAACACTTTGTAAATTCTGAGCAGACTTGCTGTGGGTTCTCCTTTTAACCCTACAAAAACATTCCAACATTACCCGGTCACCAGCGCTTCGCCTGGACTCTGGGAAAACGTCAATGGGTGTTTTGTGGTGAGTTGGTCCTTTTACTATTTATCTATGGCCTTTTCTTTGTTGATGTTACATTTTATTTCACCATCTCAGGTTAACTCTTTGGCCCTTTGTTCTCTGCTGGCCAGATCTGCCACCTCCACCGTGCTTTCCAAAGGGGGAGGGAGCTTTCATCACCGTAAGGCTGTTCATGTTTCACTTTTTTTTTTCTTTTAAATAAAATGTCCTGTAAGATAAAACATTTTGGCAAGGACGAGTAGTTTTGATTCTGCTGAAAACTGCAAGATATTCCCACCAACACAGTTTCACTTTTATAAGAATTTATATTTCACCGTGATGCTGGAATAGACTGATCATTTGCTTAAAAAAAAAAAAAAAAGCCAGGTCCACAAATGTGTGAGGCAAAGGGTTACATTAAATTCACTGTATTTTTCAAACAAACATGGTTAATTTAAACTATTTTCTTAGCTATCCATCTATGTATTTAGATTGCTAAGTGCAATTGTAGTTTATTGTTAAAATTTGAGGAGGTGGGGGTAAGCTAAGAAACATACCCAGAGTTACTTATTACAACTGATCTTTCCTTAAACATTGAATCAAGAATCTTTTTTTAATGAAAATATTTTTAAATAGCAAATGAATTCCTGGATTTCAGTGTTGCTTTGTCATTATTATATTCATCTTTATGGAAGTACATAGATTCACATAAATACAAGAAAGCCATGTGGGACAAAGTAAATAAAGTAAAAAAAAACTCTCAGAAATAAATTATGGGACTGTTTGGTTAATTATTGCTACATTAAAATATGAAAGAGTTATACAGGGTTTCACCTGTCTTGCTTACTTTTGCACCTTGAAAGTCCTGACACTTAGTAGGGTCTCATCTTTTAACTGAAAGAAAAGGGTTACTAAGTCTGTAAACTAGAACAGATGAAATAGCCCAAGGACAGTGTCAGGTCTCAGGCTTTATAACAATGAAGACGTAACTGAAAATGCTATTTTGCCCCCTAGGAGAAAAAATATAACACAGATCTTCCTAAATTAATGGACCTGGCATTTTCATATTTTTAAGACTTTTTAGGATTTTAAAAATCTTCTCTAGATCTTTCCTAACCCAACGTTCATACGTGATTGCATGGCTTTTCCTGTGTATTTCAATGTTAACACTCCTCCACAGGAAAATAGAAAAGTTAGTGCTGGAATTTCAGTACAGCTCTTAATGGGAACAACCAACACGTAGCCAAGGAGAAACATCCTCCTGAACATAAATCACTTGCATTTCACTAAGAGAATCGGCAGAGCCTATGGCAATGAATGTTTCACCAGAAGCCACCTCTACGGTCGGTACAGGTGCGGCAGGATGTCTACACAACAGGTGGGCAGAATCCAATCCTGTTGACCAAAGCTTCAAAATGACAGGGCAGCAGGAATCTCTCATTCAGGCCCCCTGCGAGAAATGGGGAGAGGGGCAGTCTCGGTTGAGGAGTTACTCAGCAGAAAGCATTAAGCCTGTAAGATAACCAAGGAAGAGAGGGGGAGGCGGAGGGCAGAAAGCACACCAAAGAGATCATTCCATAAACTAAGAGAAAAACAGAACGTTGCATGCAGAATTGAATGTTTTTGTGGCTTTTTACCTTTTACTAGCTTCGTGAGTCTGGGCAAACTCCTTAACCTTTCTGTCCCCCAGTTCCCACTTGTAATAATAGCATATAGAAGGCAAAGCAATTAGAATGGCACCTGGCACATAGGAAGGTCTAAAGTCTTTCCTATTACTCCCCATCACATTTATATTGAGCTCATTTTTGGCCCTCTTAGTAGATGCGGGGCGAAATGAGGATGCATCCCAGTCTGCTGGGGGGTGGGGGGACAGGAACCAACAGGTCAAAAGCAACGTGAACTAGAAGTAGGAAGCAGGGCTGAGTCGGTTAGAACCTGAGAGGAGAGTCCCCAGTTGTTCCTACAGCTTCTTTCAATTTCTCCAGAACCTTGCGGGACGGAGGGGTTGGGGGAGGGGTGGAATCCAGGGCCCTCCCCTTGCGCGCCGCTGGAAAGGTGCACTTCAAAGGGAGGCGGCCGGGGCGCCCAAGCCCGGGTGAGCCTTCCGCCCCCTCCAGGCCCCCATTAGCATTCTGTTTTTCCCAGGCCTCCTTGCCCTCCCGCCTCCCGCCGGGATTTTGCCGTCCTGGCCCATTATTTGTCAAAGAAAAAAAAAAATAGGGTTTTTAGCTCAGATTTTGTTCTCCACCTACTTGGTTAAAAGGCCCGACCACGGAGGAGTTGAGTGAATGAATGGTCGGATGCCTCCCGCAGGGCTCTTGCTCCTAGAGAAGGCACTCTGAACAGGGGGTCCCCCAAAGGACACCATCTGGATCCACTCGCCGGGGGACCCTGCGGGCCTCAGTGGCGGCATCTGCAAGTTGGGAGGACAAGAGCAAAGCAAGATCAACCGTAGAGGGAGGGCTGCTGTTGAGGAAGTCCCCAAGTCCTGGTCAGCCTGGACCACTTAACCACTCGGCAGGGTCCAGGAAGTTCCGTGGAACCCCCTCCGCGAAAGATTCCAAGGGAAAGGAGTCTCTAGGGAGACCAAAAGAGGAAAATAAAAGCAGCAGCAGCTGACCATAGGCCAGACTCTTCTGCTTTATCTGTACGATCTTTTAAAATCGACACCTTAAAGTGTTTCAACAACCCATTTTACAGAAGGGTAAAGCGGTACTTGGAGAAATGAAGGCCCTCGTCCACAGGCACACAGCTAAAAATGGTAGCCGGGGAACCTGAATCCTGGCAGTCCGAGCTGCGGAGCTCCCGGTGGAGGGGTTAAGGATGTGTGAATGGGGCGGGTGTGGGGCGTCGTTTTCTTTGAGGGGTAAGGTTTCCAGGTAAGTGTTGGAATGGGGGTCATGTGTGACTTCGAAGTGGACTGCGCTCGGTGCGGATCTGGAGCCGCTGAACCTCTAAAATGAATCTCTTTTATGGACACTGAGCCCCATAACTCCATCCTATATCCCAATCCTGGGTTCTGGCTGGTCATTCTTGCTTGGGATGACCGTAGCAGGGGTGGACCTCTCTCTACAGTCTCCGGCTGGGCCAAGTCCTTGGCGTACAATATTCCTCTCAAACCCTCGCTACCACCTCACAGAGGTAGGTACTTTTATCATCCCCATTTTACAGATAGGAAAACCGAGTCTGGGAGAGGTCACGTAAACTTCCCTGAGGGCACACAATTTGTGAGTAGCTGCTCCAGCGGACCTGGAAGCTGGGGAGGCGGTGCTCGTTCCCCGAACCCTGAAACCTTTACTAGAAAACAGGGGTTTCTGGGCTCGAGCTTTGACAGAGGGGCGATCCGCACAGAGATCGGCGGCCAAGCAACAGCCAGTTCTCGACCCCCCGCCTGTCGCGTTTCCTTTTTCCTTCCCATTCCCAGCCGCGGAGCGCGCAGCCCAGCGCCCATCCCACGCGCTCCAGGGCTGGGATTTGCGAGCTGTTGGGGGCCCTTCTCGCCTATCCGGCGGACGCCCGAAGCCTTTCATTTGCGGATGGGCGGGGAGGCGAGGCCGCCTCTTGGGTCTCTCTCTCCCCCTGGTGCGCCGGGCTTCTGCGGCCGCCCTGACCCGGCGACACGAAGCGCGGGGACCGAGCCCCGGCGTCAGAGAAGCCAAGGGAGTTTCTTAGTGCTTGGAGCGCGCGGCGAGCGCCCCTTCCTGACGCAAGATAGAGCCCACCCACACACCAGTGTGTGTGGCCCGAGGTAAAAAAAAAAAGCCAATTCCAGGGAGAGGCTGAAACCCAGGCTTCTGCGCCCCAGGCGTGGGTTCTCCGTTTCTGACCCGCGACAGGCTTAGAACTCGTAATGCTCTCGGGGCTGCCCTTGGGTAGCTGAGCTTGTCAGTTTCTCCTGTCCCTTTCCCCACAATCACCCGGGTGCGTTGGGCGAAAAGGTATGGGGGTGTCGCACATACTTCTGGTCCTCTCTCTTTGCCTTTGCACTTCGCGAGCCTTTCTCTCTGTACGTTAGGTAAGCCTGGAAGGCAGAGGCCCATTTGAACTTCTTTGACTCTACCAACCAGAGAAAAATGTGTATGTGTATTACATAACATATTGTATGGCATCATAATAAAATATATCTTTCACAATAGAATACACTATATACATCGTACAATATATAATGCAACATAACATCTATCTATCTATACACACATACATACGTACATACATACACACATACACACATACATACATACTTGTATAAGGCTTTTGAAAAAAAACTCTGAAAGCCACCGGGTTGGAACATCTCGCGGGCACCTCAGCCTCACGGCAACCACGATTCATTTCTTGTATTTCCGTGGCTTATTACATGTTTTGCACCAGCAAGTGCGTGTATGCACCTGAATTCCTCCTTATCTGTCCCCCACCCATCTGCATGCTTTTATACGCACTCTTCGACAATTTGCTTTTTTCACTTAAAATACGTCTTCAAGTTAGTTCCTGGGTTAGTCGGAGGTTTTGCTAGCTCAACACATCCCAGGGCGTGCCCGAAAGGCTTAAATAAATTATACTGGTGTTTGGGGGCTTTCCTCGCAGCTGCACGCGCCAACGCGGAGTCTAGCTGCGATTGCCTGACCCGCTGGGAGGCCGCCCGCCTGCTGCTCTGCGCCCCCGGAAGCGCGCGCGGCGGGAGGAGCGGTGTGCGTCGCGGAAGGCGCAGCGCCCCCTTGCTCCGCGTGCGCGGAAACCCGCCCGGGCCTCGCTGTGGGAGTGTTGTTGCCTTTGAGACGCCTTACTGTTTGTACTCTCAGACCCCAGAATCGGGTAAACAAGCGCTCGGACCCTGCCCTGTGCTCCTGGAGCTCAAGGGCGGGGCAGCGATCTGCTAGACGGTCCCAAAGCTGATCAAAGAGGAGGACCTGGAGGAGACCGTCAGCCCCATTAACACCCCGCCTGGCTGGGCTGCTGGGGGCGGGGATGAAGTTGGGCAGACGCGGGCCAGAAATCGCGTGTTGCCAAAGGCCCAGTAACGACCCGATCTGAACTATTTTCTAAGTCTCTTAAGGCTGAATGGCAACTCTCGAAGAAGCTGAGGCTCTGTCTGCTTCTTAGAAGGCGCACTGTGAGGCTCAGCTCTCAAGGAGGGGGCTCGGATACAAGACTGGACAATGTGGACAAGGATAAGCTTCCCTGTCTTCAGAAGCTGGTGGATGATACAAACAACATCAAGTAAGCAATTAAGAAAATATCAGAAAATCATCCAACAGGGTAACGCAGTGGTTTCCAATCTTGGCAGAATCACCCGGAGTGTTCTTAAAAAACTCAGTGCCCCCGTAGGTAGGTAGCATCCCAAGAACAATTAAACCAGAATCTCTGAGAGGGAGACGCAGGCATCGGTATTACTGGAAGGTATCTAAATGGTTTCAGTACGTAGCAAAGTTGGAGAATCACTGGGCTGATGGGCTAGGGGTCGGTGGAGGTCTTTCTGAAGAATTGACCCTTGAGCTCAGAAGGGAAGGGTGAGAAGACTGTGAGTGTACGCTCTGTGCGGGGGTTCTGTGCTTGCTGGTACTCTGGGATTGGCAGTGGAGGAGGGAAAAAAGGCATTTTAAGAGCAGAAGGAAGCAAGTGATAGCTGAGCATCTGGTCACAGGGCTCTGCAGCCCTGGGAAGTCTTTCGATCGCCCAGTTCCCAGGGAAGCTTTAAAGATCACTGGAAAATACCTAGTTTAAAATGATTGATTTTAAAACATAAAAGTCAAATAAAGCACGGAAATATTTTTAAAATAGAATAATGCCGAAGGGCTTCTCCATGAGGGATTTCATGACATTTCATGAAATCTAAGATGCCATTCATTAACATACTCCGTTATTTTGTTTGTCACTAAGAAAGAAAAAGCCAGCTCCTAACATTTTTATTTTGTGCTTATTGGAAGAACTGCTTTTTTAGACAAAGTGTTATTTTCATGTTTCACTCATATATACATAAAAGGAAAATAAAAGCTGGAAGCCCAGGCAACTGTCCCTGACCAACCATGATTAAAAGACAGCATTGATTGTAGAATGCTTCTGGATTTCCAGAAATTAAAAGGTGCATCCTAGAATTTATGCAAATCAGCGTCATCTGATGAGCTCACTGCTCAATGTTTTGCATCTTTTAGCTTATTCAGTCCACACAACTATATGAGGTAGGAACCATTCTTTATTAACAACATTTTACAGATGAGAAAACGGAGGCACCGAAGGCTAAGTTACTTCTAATCAGACCACCACCAAGTTGCAGAGATAAGATATAAACCCACTGTGGTCTTAATCTCACATTAAGCTGAGAAAATGGTCTCTATTGAGTCAACTGAAACTCAGAAGGATTAGAAGAAGGGGAACAGAGGTGAGGGGGAAAGAAAGGAATTCAGGGCTCAATTAAGTGGTAGAATGGGGTCTCCATTTCAGCTGGACCTCAGTTTTATGATTGTTTAGGGGTAGAAAGGGATCACTTGGCAAAACAACATTATACGGCTCAGAGCTTTCATGTCATCCATTAAAAAACCTTATAAGGAAATGATAAAATGCATATTCTGGCCATATTTAAAAAATAAACTCCAAAAATTCAAATGTAGTACATACTGAAAAGTACACATATGCTAAATACATAGCTCAATAAATTTTCCCGAATGGAACACACTTGTATAACCAGCATCCGTGTTAAGAAATCCAGTATTGCAATGGAATACTATACAGCTATCAAAAGAAACAAAATCTTGTCATTTGCAATGATGTGAATGGAACTCGAGGGTATTATGCTGCGCAAAATAGGTCAATCAGAGAAAGACAGTTATCATATGATCTCTCTGATATGAGGAACTTGAGGGGCAGGGCGGGGGGTCGTGGGAGGTAGGGAGGGAAAAATAATGAAACAAGATGGGATGGGGAAGGAGACAAACCATAAGAGACTCCTAATCTCACAAAACAAACTGAGGGTTACTGGGGGGTGGGAGGGTAGGGATAGGGTGGCTGGGTTATGGACATTGGGGAGGGTTTGTGCTATGGTGAGTGCCGTGAAAGGTGTAAGCCTGATGATTCACAGACCTGTACCCCTGGGGCAAATAATAAATAAAATAAAATAAAATAAAATAAAGAAAAAGAAATCCAGTACTGCTTGAACTCCAGAAGGACCCATGCCCTCTTCTGGTCACTGCCTGCTAAGAGGATGCCACCATTTTGACTTCTGTCACTATCAGTTAGATTTCTAATTTTTTGAACTCTATATACATGGAATCTAGTGCATTCTTTGTGTCTGGCTTCTTTCATTCAGCTTGGTTAGGATATTTGCTCATGTTGATGGGTGTAATTGCATTTGTGCATTCTTCTTGCTGTGCAATATATATGCTTTATTCATTCTGCTAGAATATATCATATATATAGTATTTATACAATTTATAACTTATAGATATTTTTTATTCATTCTGCTAGAGACATTTGGGTTGTTCCCAGTGTGGCTTATTATGGAGAGTGCTGGTATGAACATTCTTGGGCATGTCTTTTGGTGAACATCTGTAGTGCATTTCTGTCAGGCCTCTGGGATTGCTGGGTGATACAGGTCAGACCATATATTTTTATTTTTACTTATTTATTTTTAAATATTTTTACTTAAATTCAGTTTAGTGTATTATTAGTTTCAGGGATAGAATTTAGTGATTCATCAGTTTCATATAACACCAGTGTTCCTTACATCAAGTGCCCTCCTTAATGCCTGTCACCCAGTTACCCCATCCCCCCACCCACCAGACCATGTATATATATATATTTTTTTCAGACCATATATTTTTTTAAAGATTTTATTTATTCATTTGACACAGAGAGATCACAAGTAGGCAGAGAGGCAGACAGAGAGAGAGGAGGAAGCAGGCTCCCTGCAGAGCAGAGAGCCCGACGTGGGCCCAGGACCCTCGATCCCAGGACCCTGAGATCATGACCTGAGCTGAAAGTAGAAGATTTAACCCATTGAGCCACCCAGGCACCCCAGACCATATATTTTTTAAACAAAGTTTGTAACATTTTAAGTCTTGGGCTGTTTAAGCACGACATCTTTTACTCTTAGAATTGAATTGTAACAATGCTAGGGAGTATTAAGGGAAGGGCTATCAAGTTAAAAAAAGGAGGAGGAGAGAAATAGGAGGCAGGAAGATCGATGCTAATATCCTTTAGCCTACATATGTTGTTTTGTGATCTGGTATCCATGCACTAAATGTTTATGAATGCTTACATTTTTTTCTACAAATCGTTGAACACATATAGATAAGTATGTTGACAAAGCAGACAGGGATAAGGAAATACTTGGAATGCTAGAGGGAATGCCTTCATTTCCTTTCATCTGATATGTTTATGACTTTCTAGCAATTGCCTTAGTTGAAAATTTCTAGCATAAAGGTGGAGGCACTGAATTCTCAAGTCTAGGTTTTCCCCTGATATTTCATTTCTTTATAATCAAGGAAAAACTTTTTTCCCCTCTTGAAGGTATACGATCTTTGTTCAGGAAAAAAAAAAAAAAGGAATGGTGAGAAACAAAACAAAACCCAAAACAAAAACTCTGAGTACTCATAACCAAACCTCCAAGTGATAACCACTCTTGGCGTTTTGTGGTTACATATGGGGCACCAATCGGGGTCCATCTTATCCCACTTGTTTTTCCAAAAAGAATTCCTGTTTTATTCAGGCATCTGTTCTTCATGTGACTCAAAGAAAAGTGATCCCTGACCCAAAATGGGGGAGAGTCTCGTTAGTTTAAGCCAATCAGTAAATGTTGTTTCCATGGAAATTGCTACTGGTTCAGACTGAAGGGGATAGATAACTTGGAGTCAGTGGTTAGGAGAGAGGTTTATTTTTTCCTTTCACAATCCTACTTATGTAGGAAGCAAGTAGCCTGATGGCCTCTGGCGCCACTGTGGGACAGTGAAGGGTCTCTCTTTAAGGGAACCGAGTGCTCAGGCAACAGATAAGAGGCAAAGAATCTGGATCCTTGAGGACTCCTTTGAGCTGCTGATGGCTGAACCTGCCCCCTTCTGAGATCAGAATTAGGTTAATTTGAACTAACATGCTAACTTTAACCACTGTGTGCCTTGCCAGATATGCCTGGATGTAATGTTACACAAATATAATACTTCTGTAATTGTAAAATGCAAATAGTGTTCAGTTTTTCCTGTTACAAGCAACACCACAATAAATATCCTTGTGTGGAAATCTTTACATACATGTCCTACTATTTCGTTGGAATGAATCCCTTGAATTGGTGTTACTAGATCAAATATACTTGTATAGAATTTTGGTATACATTAACAGATTTTTTTTAAAGGTGTTATTTATTTATTTGACAGAGAGATAAAGAGAGAGCACAAGTAGGCAGAGCAGCAGGCAGAGGGAGAGGGAGAAACAGGCTCTCCGCTGAGCAGCGAACCTAATGTGGGACTAGATCCCAGGACCCTGGGATCATGACCTGAGCTGAAGGTAGCCGCTCAACTGACTGAGCCACCCAGGTGCCATAACAGATTTTTTTTTTTTGTACCAAGTTACATTCCTAATAAAAATGTTTAATTTTCTTCTCATTCTCACCAACACTGGCTATTACTTACCCTTCTAGTCTTTGTGATTCTGGTATGGGGAAATATTACTTTGCATTTCTAAAATGACTAATGAATTTGTGCATCACATTTAAGTTTAGTAGAGCTCTTTAAATATCATATACATCATACTTTGTGGAGTGTTGCAAATATGTCCCCTTATTTTAGCATTTGTCTTTTGACTTAGTTTATGGTGACATACTCTGCACAGAAAATCCAAATATCTTTCTTGATACATGTTAGGCTTTATGTGAAGCTGTAGAAAAACCTGACCTTCTCTAAGATTTCTTTCAATGCTTCCATATCATGTTTTTTAAGATATATTAGAAACTAATTTGAGGAAAAGAATAGTTGAAATTAGTCTTTATGTTCATTCTAACAAGTAGCTAACCAGTTGTTTAAAAAACATTTACTGATTAGCCCTTATTTGAAGTGCTTCTAAAAATATATACCGCATTTCCATCTATACTTGGGTATAATTTTGAACTCTATTAACAGCATTGAATATTTGTTTCTGTTTTAGTGACGTTATTTTACCTAGCTTTATAATTTCCCCCCATAGTACCAAAATATACACCGCATTCTTTCCCAAAAGTTTAATTCTTGAATACTGAACTATCTCTTACAACAAATGTTAAATAATAGTATCACTGAGGGGCCCCTGGGTGGCTCAGTGGGTTGAGGCTCAGGTCATGGTCTCAGGGTCCTGGGATCGAGCCCCGTGTCATTGGGCTCTCTGCTCAATGGGGAGTCTGCTTCCCCATCTCCCTCTGCCTGCCTCTCTGCCTGCTTATGATCTCTTTCTCTCTGTCAAATAAATAAGTAAAATCTTAAAAAAAAGTAATAGTATCACTGAGCTCTTGTATCTAATGGGAATGCATCTCATGTTAAATCATCCAGTCTGATGCTAAATTTTGAATATATATAACAAATGTAGAAATTTAGAATACATTTGAATATTTTTTTGCAAATACATTTTGTGTCTGTATTTTGTGGATACATACAAATTAGAGAATTTGCCATCTATTCTTAATTTATCTGAGATAATGTCACATGTTAAAAAATCAAATAACATGTTTATTCAAATAAATTATTTTTAAGGTCAAATATATTAAGGTATACTTTATATACAATACTCACCCTATTTAGAAGTGTGTCATTTGATAAGTTGTGACAAATGTATATAATTGTGTAACTAATACCATAGTCAAAATAAGAAACATTTCTATCACCCTGAAAAATTCCCAAGTGCTCCTTTGTCACCAGTCCCTTTTCCCAACCCCCTAGTCCCTGGCAACTCTGGTCTATGGAAATTAGTTTACTTTTTTCTATTTAATTTATCATTATGGTGAATTTTACTAAGAGTCTCTAATATGTAATACCCCTGTGTTCCTGGAGTTAACTGGTTAGTTATATTTTATATCCATAATATATTGCTAGACTCCTCATGCTAATCTGTTATTTGAGAATTTTGCATAAATATTTTAAAGAGAGGTTGGTCTGTATTGTCTTTGTTAGGTCTTGATCACAATAGTATGCTAACTTTTTAAAAATAAGTTAGAACTTTGTTTTATTCTCTATGGAAAAACTTAAATACCAGTATCAGTTTAATAAGACTTTCATTTCATTCTGAAATGAATACAACCTGGAAATGCCCTTTAAAGTTTTTTTTATATTTTCTTATTCTCATTTATCTACTTAGTTCTTAAATTTTCAAACATTTTAGCAGAGTTATATCAAATAGTATAGCTATATAATATAGCATCTGTTTTACATAGTAATATAGTCATGCTTTATGTTTGGTCTCAGTTCTGCCTATTTTATGATTTTACTTCTTGCTTGCTGCCTTTTTTGTTTTCTTCTTTTTCGTGTGTGTTGCAATCTATATCTTTTGTCTTCTTTTCTCCCTCTCCATACTTCAGAAAAATCCTGCCAGTAGTGACTATTTTTATGGCTTTAAGCAATATACTTATGTTTTAAAAATTGTTAATTAATTAATTAATTAATCATTATAATGGATTGATTTTTTAGAGAGAAAGAGCGAGAGCACGTGTGCACCGGCAGGGGGAGGAGAGGGCGAGGGGGCAGAGAGAGAAGCTCCAGCAGGCTCCACGCCCAGCACAGAGCCCCACGTGAGACTTGATCTCACCACCCTGAGATGGTGACCTGAGCCGAAACTGAAAGTCGGGCACTAAATCCTCTCTGCCACCCAGACACCCCTGTACTTATGTGGGTTTGTGTTTTTCTTTTCTTTTTTTGCCTAAGAAACAAAATTGCCTTTATAGAGTATTGTGAATGAGGACAGCCAGGTGGAATGGAAATATCATAAAATAGTGGGCACTTGTCTATTTCATTGACTGCTGGGATTCTCAGTGCCTAACCCCTAGCCTCAGCCGCAGCTCATGTTTCATACTTAAAATCGACTAGGTGAATGAATTGGTGCAGGCACTGCCTCCTACCTTTGAATTTCTGACAGCAGGCTTTGAGATTTAAGTACCAGTCCCTTATATCTACATTATACCCATCTTCTTGTAAGTTTGACATTATGTTGTTTTCCCTTCAAAAAATAAGAACATTTAGGGGCGCCTGGGTGGCTCAGTTGGTTAAGCATCCAACCCTTGATTTGGGCTCAGGTCATGATATTGGGGTTCCTGGTCAGGCTCCCCGAGTCTGCAGGAAGTCTGCTTCTCCCCCTCCCTCTCCCCCTGCTCGTGATCTCTCTCTCTTTCTCAAATAATTAAATAAAATCTTTTTTTTTTTTTAAGATTTTATTTATTTATTTCACAGAGGGAGAGAGATCACAAGGAGGCAGAGAGGCAGGCAGAGAGAGAGGGGGAAGCAGGCTCCCCGCTGAGCAGGGAGCCCGATGCGGGCCTCCATCCCAGTACCCTGAGATCATGACCTGAGCCGAAAGCAGAGGCTTTAACCCACTGAGCCACCCAGGCGCCCTAAATAAAATCTTTTAAAAAAAGAAGATTTAACATCTGTTTTATAATTGCAATTGTTGTAATGATTTGCCATCATTTATAATTAAATGGATTCTGAGCTCACTGCTAGTCCTTTTGTGTACTGCGCTCTGCATTTCCAATCTCTTTTGCATGACTGGGTTATGTTATTATACAGATTTTCTCAGGAAAACTTTGCAGGTGCTATTTTCCTATGATCTGATTTTCTTTCCAAACTCCCTCCCCCTCTCCCTCAACCTCTCCCTTCCTTTCTCTCTTTCTTTTCATTTCCTAAGATCTTTACTTATTTTTTTAAAATAATGATAGATATATATGGTTCAAAATTTGAGAATAAAAAAGGGATATCTTCTTTCTTTTTCTTTCCCAGATGCTCAGCTGTTCTTCCCAGACACAACGAATATTATCAGTTTCTTATGGATGCCTCTGGAGAATTTTTTTTATTCAAATAGCAGCATATTTATAATTTTTCCCCAGGGGTAGCATATTAAAGCACTGTTTTGCATCATGCTTTCTTCCCCGCCTCTTCACAATGAATGTTGGAAATTACTTCATATCAACACATAAAGAACTTTATTTCTTTAGTCAGTTGCAAGAGTATTCCCTTACATGAATGCACCATGGTTATTCATGTTTCCCCACTGATGGCCATTTAAGCTTTTCTACTCATATGCTATATAAACAATACTATAATAGGTGACCTTTTGCATTGCCAAATCCTTTCTTATCCAGCACTGACTGCATCAGAATTTCTGGGGTTATGCTTTTTTTAATGAGAGCCTCTTGGGTGAATTTGATGTGTGGTGAACCATACCTCAGACAGTTATTCCTTAGAGCCTCTGAAAACTTCATTTGTATACCTTAGCATTCTTTAAACTAACAATCTACTCCCTGCTGGTGATGGGAAGAGGACTCCCTTTGACATGTTCTTGAGGTTCCCTTGGGCCAAATGTACTCCGGGGCTTGTGAGAATGTCCAGAGTTGTAGGCAACGTCTTCAGTTTGACTTACAACCCAGCATTGATTCTTGGAGTCTTCTTCTAATGTGTTGCAGAACTTTCTGTCTCTGGATTCTTCTCCTTCTCCTCCTCCTCCTCCTCCTTCTTCTTCTAGATTCATCTATTTATTTTGAGGGGGGAATGGACAGCGGGAGAGAAAGCATCTTTAAGCCGACTCCCCACTGAGCAAGGAGCCAAACACAGACGAGGGGCTTGATCTCAAGACCCTGAGATCATGACCTGAGTTGAAATCAACAGTCGGATGCTTGACAGACTGAGCCACCCCGGCACCTCTCTTTTGGATTATTCTTATCACAGTATACAATAGTAGGTCATTTTCCCCTTTGTTTTAACATGTCTGGATTATTCTTTGCTTAGTATGTCTTTCGTTCATTTTGTTCCGTTTTGGGGAAGAGAGCATTCTGTAAGCCTGGGCCACCTTCTGCAGAAGTCTATTTCATATTTCTTGTATTATTGAATTGAGTGTTTACAAATGTGATTATTTACTTCACAGTTTTCCAGTAACTTGTTATTATGATAGTGTAAAAATTAAACAGATTTACACTTGGCTTTTCTAATGCTTGGGATTTTTAGCTTAGTTTGTTTCACCCAGACAACTATTGTTTTTGGGGGGTGCTCTTAGAATTGTCCTGAAACCAAACTCCATGCCTATAAGAGCCAGGTAGATAAAGTGAATGAGGGAAGCAGTGTTACTGACATTTTCTTGTCTCTTAATAGGTTACTGTATTTTACATCAAGATCAATGATATTGGTTGAATTTTTAAAGAACTCTTGTTGAAATCCCAATCTTTTCTTTATTTTTTAATATGTTTTATTTAAAAATTTTAAAGATCTTATTTAATCATTTGTCAGAGAGAAAGAGAACGCACAAGCAGGGGGAGTAGCAGGCAGAAGGAGAAGCAGGCTTCCTGTTGAGCAGGGAGCCCAGTGCAAGACTCGATCCCAGGACCCTGGGATCATGATCTGAGCAGAAGGCAGGCGCTTAACCAACTGAGCCACTCAGGCGTCCCAGCCCAATCTTTTCTTTAGATAATCTTTTCCCACCATTCTTTTGTATTTCTGATTAAAGCTCTTACTGTCCATTGGTTCATAAGGGTGTCATCCATTTCTTTGACACAGACACACTTTATTTGCATTTTCCACATGCAGGAATAGGCTTTATTTTCTGAGGCTATTGTATGTTTTTCCACTTTTGATAGAGACAGAAGGTTAAGTGCTACTTGATTTTTTACTTAACCCCACCACCATAAGAAAACACAGCTCAGGCAACATGGCAATAATGCCTGATGCTTAGTGGGTGTGCTTGCAACATGGGAGGGGGCACTATTATAAGTATTTCATGTATAGAATCATTTAATTCTCATCACAAAGTTGATAACAGTTATCCCACTTAACAAGTAATGAACTGAGGTACAGAAAGATCAGGCGACTTCCCCACAGTGAGCACTGGTCAAAAATGATGGAATCTAGATTCAAACCCAGGCAGTCTGGTCCAGAGTCCATGGCGTTAGCCACCGTGCTTGACTACTATCTGCAATCCACCCACCACAAGTGTAGCTGACATTAGAGATTGCGGGCTGAATTGGAGGTGGGGTGTCTCTGGCACATTGGCTCCCTGGCCCCACCCAAAGGGGCAATCAGCCCCAGCCCACTGCCACCTGGTGAAATTGGATACCACTTTGTCAGTTCTATTGATTTTTACTCAAGAAAAGTCAGAACTTAGATATTTCTGCAAATTTTCTGGATTGTAAAATATTGAAAACCATTTAAATATCTTAAGATCTGGAAAAATGTTGCCTAGGGCCGAGAAAGCATGTCTGTGGGCTGATTGTGGACTGTAGGATATCTGATTGAACACCTGGTATAGACTATCTATTCCAGACCCAAATCCACTTCTTGGATGGCTCATTATGAGCAAAAAGCAGTAAGAGAGATAAGGTCTCTGGAGAAATGTTTATATACCTTCTTCCTTTTATTTTCTCTTTCCCCCCTCCCTTGTCCCTGTTCCTCCTTCCGTAGGATTATAAAGAAACTGTTAGCACCAAAGAACTACAGTTGGATTAAATGAACTTCCCCAACGGAGAGAAAAACTTTAGCAGAGTACCCAGTAAGTCAAGGGATCTTAACAATTGATTTCAGGTATGTGACTTATCTTGGACAACATAATGCTTTTTCTAGGATTATAGCATTTTTTCAGTGCCAGGTACCCTCATTTAACAAGAATTTTTTAAGTGTGTAGGTGCCAGGCTCTGTGCTAACCTTGAGGATGCCAGAATTAATGTTAGATTTATGTCTTTGAGGATTATTATATCTATTAAGTCTTTAACATTGTTACTATTATTATTATGTGAACTTACAAAGGTTACTGGTACTACAAAGTGAATCAAACAATGGCAACAGCAGAAAGAAGACAATTTAATATGAAAGAAAAAATTCTATTTTTAAGATGCTATCTAGAAAGAGTGAATGTCTGAATTAAATGGAAGAATGATTACTTATGGATTGATTGTTACTTATTGATTTTTGCATGCCTAGTTCTTTTCTTCTTTTAAGATTTTATTTATTTGACAGAGAGAGAGAGAGAGACAGCAAGAGAGGGAACATGAGCAGGGGGAGTGGGAGAGGAGAAGCAGGCTTCCCACTGAGCAGGGAACCCCATTATGGGGCTCGATCTCAGGACCCTGGGATCACGACCTGAGCTGAAGGCAGACACTTAAGAGACTGAGCCACCCTGGTGCCCCACATACCGACTTCTTTAAAGATCTAGTCTTACTATTGCTAAATGCAGTGCTTAAACTTGTGATTCCCAAGGAAAGGGATGGGTGTCATGTCAATCTCTTTAGCTGTGCTTGTAAAGACAGGAAGCAAAACTGTTGCCAGTATCTTCTCTTTGTCTAAAAAGGACCACAGTATATTTTCAATTAATTTCCTGTATTTAAGAGTTTATAGTATACACATTAATGCCAAGTGAACGGCAGCAACTGGGGGTGGAGAAGAGGATAGTAAGTATCCCAGACTGACGAAGATGATGCGACTGTCCTCAGATTTTCCCTTTCAGAACATGAGGAAGTGGCCAATTACTTTACTGTTGAAAATTCTCAGATGTTGTGTGAGAAAGTGTGACAGCTTGGGGAGTGAAGCCATTTCTTCATTAAGAATAACTATTTTTTAAAAAGATTTCATTTATTTATTTGACACAGAGAGAGAGATCACAAGTAGGCAGAGAGGCAGGCAGAGAGAGAGAGAGGAGGAAGCAGGCTCCCTGCTGAGCAGAGAACCTGATGCAGGGGCTGGATCCCAGGACCCTGAGATCATGACCTGGGCTGAAGGCAGAGGCTTTAACCCACTGAGCCACCCAGGCGCCCTAAGAATAACTATTGAACCTCTACTTCTTCTCTCTCTGAAAAGATTTTATGGCACAGGGCATAGAGAACCGCAGAGTAAAAACTCGGTTTTTATTCTTAGGTTCACAGTATATGATGGGCAAAATGCAAGCAATTAGATGATTGAAACTTAAGCTGATATTTACTTTTAAAGCTACAGGGCAGGACATTTCAATTGATGAAATTTTATAAAAACATTTTCAAAAAAGAAACCTCAGATTTCCTTTTAGCCTCCACAATGGTTAAAATGGCAAGATCATATTTTTTTACTGTCTCCAGAAATTATAAATCAACATAAATTTGAATGTTTAAAACTCTAACCACTTTGGAATTTACAGAAGCTAAGAAATCACTCTCTTCTAACATATTGGGATTAAAGGAGGAATTAAGAGTAGAATTAATGTATATTTAAAAGTGATGAAAGCTTATAAATAGCACACACCCACACTAATAGGATGTTACCCAAACTACAGGTGTTTCCATATGCATTTTAGAATTAACTTGACAAATATCTATAAAACTGCAACTTTCGATGAGTTTATAAAAACAAAATGAAAGAGAAGAAGTAAATGAACTGAACATTTAAATTACTATTTTATCTCCATTTACCTTTGTTAATTTTTTCCTTTTATTGTTGCTTTTGCCGTGAGAAAAAGCCTGCTGGGATTCTCGGTGGAATTACATCAAATCGAATTCCTGTCTTAACAATATGGAAGAAAAAGGCAGGGTCTTCCCCAAGAGCCCCAGTCTTCTCCTCTAGTCTCAGGCCTGAATTAGGTATCCTATCCTGCTCATCACTGAACCGGTCTCTGTGCCTAGAGAGATGGGGCCACTCCTGAGCCAGAGAGGGCACACCACACCCTCACAAATGTAGGGCTGTAAGAAATAGGAAAGGGTCAAATGAATACTTGGGTAGAACAAACACTAAGTCACTGCGTAAGACATTAATCTAATGATGGAGGTGCTAGGGAAGAGCACCGGGGGATTCCTAATTGTCTGTCCTTCCATCCACACAACGATCCCCCCAGACATCCATCCGCTCAAGAAATGATTACTGGACACTTACTGGGTAACATTCACTATTCTAAGTACTGGGTTTATGGGCATGAAGAAGAAACACAAGATCTTTCCTTTCAAGGAATTTATAAAAGAGGATACAGAAGACGAAGTAGAAAACAGGTAAGGCAATTGCAGATCCTCGGATGAGTGAGNACACAAGATCTTTCCTTTCAAGGAATTTATAAAAGAGGATACAGAAGACGAAGTAGAAAACAAGTAGGTAAGGCAATTGCAGACCCTCGGATGAGTGAGGGCGAAAATAAGGCAGGTCGTGTGAAAAGCTGATAGAAGAGCTGCTCTGGACAGGGAGCTCAGGGAAGCCCCCCGTCAGGAGTTCCTCAGCGAGCCCCAGATGATAGGCTGCTGCCCGAATCAGAAGGAAGAGCATACTCAACGTGGGAACCCTGCACGCAGTGCCCAGAGTGGGACGACACATTTACGGTATTCTTGAACCCGAAAGGAGACAGTTCTGGAGACTGTGGCTAGACACTGATATGAGAGGAGATGAGAAAGGTGGTCAGGGGCCAAGTTATCTGGGAGCTTATGGTTCCCAAATAAGCATTTTTACATTTCAGTCTAAATGTTATAAGAAGCATTATGAACAGCGGAAGAGTAGAAGCAGGGCTTATATTTTTAAGATATTCCTCTGGCTGTCATCCAGAAAAGCAATTCAGAGTTTGTGAACTGGTTCAAGCAGGTGACGCTGGTGGCTTGAGCTCCAGGTGTTGCATCAACATGGAGACCACTGGTTTCAAGAGATCCTTGGATTAGACACTGCTGGGCTTGTTGGATTAGGTGGATGACATATATTTGGGTTTGGGGTGGGATGGTGACCACAGATGAAACTTGAACTGGCTTCTATGCAAAATTCTGATGAAATATGCAGAGATTTTAGGATATAAGAATATACAATGAGACAACCACCATAAATGGGTACAGAGAACAATTTGTCACTAAATGATACTGGCAGCCCAGCTCTGCAATAGTGGGGAGTGGGAAATTTCATTTTATTTTCTTTTTAAAAAGACAATTATCATATGATCTCTCTGATATGAGGAACTTGAGGGGCAGTGCAGGGGGTCATGGGGGGTAGGGAGGGAAAAATAATGAAACAAGATGGGATGGGGAAGGAGACAAACCATAAGAGACTCTTATCACACAAAACAAACTGAGGGTTACTGGGGGCGTGGGAGGGCAGGGATAGGGTGGATGGGTTATGGACATTGGGGAGGGTATGTGCTATTATGGTGAGTGCTGTGAAAGGTGTAAGCCTGATGATTCACAGACCTGTACCCCTGGGGCAAATAAATTAATAAAAAATAAAAATAAATAAAAAATATTTTCTTTTTTAAACATGTTTTTGTCTTTTTGGGTTTTTTTTTAATATTTTATTTATTTATTTGACAGAGAGATAGAGAGCACAAGCAGGCAGAGTGGCAGACAGAGGGAGAGGGAGAAGCAGGTTCTCTACTGAGCAGGGAGCCCAATGTGGGGCTTGATCCCAGGACCCTGGTATCATGACCCAAGCCAAAGGCAGCCGCTTAACCGACTGAGCCACCCAGGTGCCCCTTGTTTTTTTTTTTTTAAATTTTATTTATTTACATAATCTCTATACCCGGTGTGGGGCTCGAACTCATGACCCTAAAATCGAGTCTCACACTCTTCTGACTGAGCCAGCCAAGAATTCCAGGAAACTTCATTTTTTTTTTTTGAAGATTTTATTTATTTATTTGACTGAGAGAGCCCAACTAGAGGGAGCAACAGGCAGAGGCAGAAGGAGAAGCAGGCTCCTTGCTGAGCTGGGAGTCCAATGCAGGGCTTGATCCTAGGACCCTGGGATCATGACCTGAGCCACAAGTAGATGCTTAACGACTGAGCCACCAGGTTCCCCAGGAAAGTTCATTTTTAAATCTATACCTTAAATGACAGGTCAAAATTAATTCCTGGTGATTTTAGAGTGAGAGATTTTAAAAATAAGAAATACCCCCATGGGGCACCTGGGGTGGCTCAGTGGATTAAGTATCTGCCTTTGGCTGATGCTTTGCTAAAAAGATGTTTTTAAAAGATGCTTTAATTACTGAGAAAAAGAGACAAATTTGGCTCTAAGAAATAGAAAACTTGTCTCATTCAAAAAGCATCAAACCAAAATGAAATACAGCAGTGGAGTAAGGAATACTCATAGCAAATATCTTATGTCAAATAAGGGAATAATAGGATAAGTGATAATGAACAAAATTGTTCATAAAAGAAGACTGCATCTGTAAAACAAAGATGTAAATTACTAGTAATTCAAACTATTCAAAACAACAAAAGCAAACCTGCCAGTCCCTTTTTTGCCTAAAGAATATTTTGAAAACAATAAAATCTAATACTGCTGAAACTATCAACTGAGGTGATGTAAATGGATTTAATCCTTTGGGAACCGAATTCACCCATAGGAATCAAGGGCTACAAACATGTTGGTATCTTTTACCACAGCCTGAGATTTGCCTCAGTAACCATTCCAGCCCGTTCTCTTCCAAACCTCCTCTCCGCCAATCCAATGGAAATATCTGTGCATTTGAAATTCTCTGCATTTCTAACTTCATCATTTAAAAGTGTGTATCTATGGGGGTGCCTCGGTGGCACAGTTAAGTATCCAACTCGGCTTCAGCCCTGTTCATGATCTTGGGGGGTGAGATCGAGCTCTGTGCTTAGGGCAGCATCTGCCATGGATTCTCTCCCTCTCCCTCTGCCCGCTCCCCTCTTCCCCTCCTCCCCCCAGGTGCGCATGCGTGCGCTCTCCCGCTCTAGCAAACAAATAAATCTTAAATAAGTAAATAAAAGTGAGTATCTATGTAAAATGTATGTAAAATCAGGAAAGGAATACCTAACTTGAAGGAGGTTGTTATTTCAGTCTGGTCAGTTAAAAAAATGGTATGTTGCCTTTATTTGCATTTTAAAAATTAAGGAATGAAGTTGAGTAATTTTTCATGTTCATTAACATTTACATTTCTTCAAAATCAACTGTTCATTTAAATTGGGTATTTCAGATGGATAAAACCTTATTGTTAGTTACAACCAACTAATTATGGAACGTTAATCTTTTGTAATACATATTTTAAGACATCTGTTTTGCTTAAAATGAGTCTTCTTAACTGTTACTGCAAGATAGTTTCTTAAATTGATAGCTAGGACAAGTCAATTACTTGCAAGAGACATCTTCAGCATTCAGGAGTTGCTAAATTTTTTTTAAGATTTTATTTATTTACTTGACAGAGACACAGCGAGAGAGGGAACACAAGCAAGGGGAGTGGGAGAGGGAGAAGCAGGCTTCCTGCTGAGCAGGGAGCCTGATGTGGGGCAGGACCCTGGGATCATGACCTGAGTCGAAGGCAGACACTTTACAACAGAGCCACCCAGGTGCCCCAGGAGCTGCTGAATTCTGATTGGTTGAATTTGCGTATGATTTGACTGGTCCTCACATCTGCCAGTGATACACACAAGGGCGGGCTGGAGGATTGTGGTTTTTTCCTTTATATAGAATGTAATAAGCTTTATTTGTTCTCACTATATAGCTGATGATCCCCAGTTTAGTGAGTTTTACAGATGAGATGCTCTAATGTTGCACAAAAGTATGGCTGAAAACACACATATTTATATTGTAGAATTCTCCAAGTCCCCACTGGTATGAATAAAGTGGGAATTGACTGTTTCCCAATGTTTTCTGTTTTACATTCCCTAGTTGGCACTTAGTATAAAACCAAGTCTTATAGCACTTGGTTTATCTATTAACCAAGATGCTTTTGACCAAGAAGACAACCCAAGATGCAAGAGCCAAGCCTCATTGCTTCCTTAAAGTCAGTTTGTCAGAGAACAAACTGAGAAAGGAAGGTTTAGCAAGTAAAGGTCAAGGTGGGAATGAGGCAAGACCATCTGGGTCTCTTTCTGTGACCACCTGAGTTGCATTGTATTTTTCTTCCTGGATGTTGGCCAGATATCTCCAGAGTGAATTGGCTTAGCTCTGGGTAAAGCAAGAGTTGGGGCAGACTCTGTGCCACTTGGTCTCACAGGAATATATGTGATGTATCTTTTTAAGGTTTGCACATGGTACTAGGAATCCTGTTTTGAGAGGAGTTCTGTGTGCAGGAGAGAAGAGTGGAGGCAAAAGGCAGTCAGGAACCCTAAGTATGAGACCAGAATGCAATGAAAAGAGGAAATATCCATGCACCATCATTTACTGGCTGGGTGACTCGGCACATTTTTAAATTGCTCCATGCTTTAGTTTCCTAGAGATAGTAATTCCTACTTCCTAGGTTTGTGGTGAAGATTCATTGAGTTCATTCATGAAAAGAGTTTTTAAAAGTATCTGGTACTAATAAGTGGTCAATAAGTATTAGCATCATCAGGATCATCATTTTTAAGAAGGTCACCCAGGTCCATCTATGACAAACTTCTTTCCCATCAGGTGAAGTCTTTGAAGAAGGATGTTAGAGATTGTTGGGCTAAAGAAAGAATGAGACTTTCCCAAGGATTGAATGTGAGAGAAGAGAAAAGAGAAGAGAAGAGAAGAGTAGAGAAGGAGAGAAAGAAGAAGGGAAAGACATTTTAAACCCTGTCCAAAAGGAGGGCCACCTATAGGGGCAATGAGGTCACTGAGACAGGCTATGAGGAGTGGACTGCTGGAAAATTCATAATGGGCAGTGGCAGGGGGCGGGGGTGGGGATGGGCAAAGAGAGAAAAACGCTTCACCTGTGTCAAAGGAAGCTCATGTTTTCCCTGGTGGTCTCTGAATAAACCATGAAAGTTCTCAAGAAGGAGAATCAATTTTCATCAATTGTCTGGCTCACATGTCATCAAAGGGCAGTAACAAGACCAATCCAGTGAAATCTGGCTGCTCCTTTTCACCATCTTCTCTCTCAGCTGCTTTGACTCCCAGAATGAGTCAGCAATCCTGATGGTGGGGGCAGGGATGTGGAAGGAGGAGTGGGGATGAAGGGCACAAATAGGCGGGTTCATGGCCCTTTCCCCAGCTTCCTGTCTTCAGAAGCCTTCAGAGTTCGCAAGGGAGAATGTTTTACCTTAAAATCATGTTCAAATTTTATGATTATTATATGAGATTATGGACATTTAGCTACTAAACTTAGACAAGTCTTCTAACTTAAAATGACTGTAAGTCTCCTTCCTTCCTTCCTTCCTTCTTTGCTTCCTTCCTTCCTTCCTTCCTTCCTTCCTTCCTTCCTTCCTTCCCTCTTTTCAGAGTTATTAGAAAAGTCACAGAACTGCCTCAGTGCCTGAGTTTTCATCCTGGGGCAGAGAGCAAGTTTCCACATTGAAAGCATTTTAACGGGAGAATAGGAGTTCTAAAAATAAAGACGAGGTCCGATTACATGCCGTAACTTCTCTTTGTTTAATATAGCGGTTATTTTTTAAAAGATTTGTTTATTTAATTGAGAGCAAGAGAGGGCATACTCCCGCGTGGGGGGAGGGGCAGAGGGAGAGACTCTCAAGCAGACTCCCTGCTAAGCAAGGAGCCCAATGGGGGGCTCGATCCCAGGACCCTGAGTTCATGACCTGAGCTGAAATCCAGAGTAGGCTGACTAAACCACCCAGGCTCCCCAAGGATGAAATTTTTTAATGTCACTAAGAAATAAGGATAATAAACCATGGGAAGACAGCTTCTCTTAACAGGATTATGCACATAAAGCCAATTGTCCACATTTGTACCACGTTATTTTATTCTGGTGTCACTGCTAGTTTTGAAGGATTTATATTTGACAGATGGTACCTAATTCAGCTTTCCCCCCCTCGCCTATTGTGAAGAGGAAACTGTTGCCAAGATTTCACAATATGAAAATTGCTCCTGTTTCCTAAAGGGCAAAAATGAATCACTTTCTTTCTGGATTCTGAACAAGTTAGGATGGCTCAGAGAGACATTGCCATGGTTTACTCACCAGAGTCCTGAAATTCAATGCTGTATGGATTTCTGGGAGAAAATGTCTTCTTGTCTCCCTAGAATAGCCAGCTAATGTTAAAGTGTTAAAGTTGGAGTCAAGGCATTTTTTTTTTAAATTTTATTTTTATTATTTGCCCCAGGGATACAGGTCTGTGAATCATCAGGCTTACATCTTTCACAGCATTCACCAAAGCACAAACCCTCCCCAATGTCCATAACCCATCCACCCTATCCCTACCCTCCCACCCCCCAGTAACCCTCAGTTTGTTTTATGAGATTAGGAGTCTCTTATGGTTTGTCTCCTTCCCCATCCCATCTTGTTTCATTATTTTTCCCTCCCTACCCCCCACAACCCCCCACCCTGCCCCTCAAGTTCCTCATATCAGAGAGATCATATGATAATTGTCTTTCTCTGATTGACTTATTTCGCTCAGCATAATACCCTCCAGTTCCATCCATGTGAGTCAAGGCATTTTATACTGTATGGATCTTCATGCGTGGAGTTACAAAAAATTTAAAGAGGTTTTTTTGGTTTGTTTGCTTTTTTGTGTGTGTGTAAATAAAGCACTTTGCAATGTGTAAAAATTATTACTCTTCTACTCCTAATCTTAGCATTGTTAAAGAGTTCTTAGTTTATCTCCTGGTACTTGAAGAAAGTAATAACTTGTTTTGAAATGAGAGATTGAAACATCGACTCAGTTTATTCTTGCTTTATCTAAATTTTCATTTTTTACGACCCGTACAAAGTAGCACTTCTTTCAGAAGGCTTTCCTAAAATTTTCACTTTTAGCAACACATTACTCTTTAGATATTGACTTTAATTTTCTCTCTACTCTGCTTTGTTCTCTTTGTTTAATTTATGTAGCATTGCCTTCTCGACATGTTTAAATGCTTCATAATTTTGACTTAGATATTTATGACTTATTTATAATACAGATATCTGTGCAAATTTTGATATATATTCCAATAACCCAGTACCATATCATACCAGGCATTTGGTAGGACCGCAGTGGGTCTTATTATGAGAGGGACCACTTTCTAGGGAATTAGTCTTAAGGAGGAAACAGTTATTAATTAAATAGTTAGACTAAGGAAATAGTTCATAAGAATTATTTGCCCTCCACTTTTGTTAAAAGTCCCACTCCCAGCCTCACTGTTGCCCCTTTCAATTCATCTGCCATGTGATGTCAGAGAACTTTTTTAAGCTGCACACCTGATTACGCCATGCCTCTGGTCCATGGCTTCCCGTGAAGCCCTTCCCGTGACCCCATCAGGATAGGGTCAAAGTATGCCTTTGGCCCCCTGCACTCTCTCTCTCCCACTCCCCCTGCTTGTGATCTGACTGCCTAGCGCTCTCCCAGGCTCCTTCCACTCTTTCCAGTGCACATTTCAGGCCCACCTCAGTCCTCCCGCAGTGACCACACAGGAATTTACCTGGCCTTATTGGCTTTTTGCCCTCTATGATAGGTTGAACTGTATCCCCCACCCTGACTTTTTCCTTTAAGTCCTAACCCCACTACCTTCAGCGATGGCTTTGTTTGGAAATCGGTTCACTGCAGATGTAATTAAGTGAATATGAACTCATACCTGAGTACGGTGGACCCCTAATCCAGTCTGATTGGTGTCCTTTGAAAAAGGGAAAATTCGGACACAGACACGCCCACAGAAATGTGACAATTGGGGTGATGCTGCAGGAACCACCAGAAGTCAGGAGGCAGTGCCTTCAGAGGGAGCACGGCCCTGAGGACACCTTGTGTTGGACTGCAGCTCCCAGAACTATGAGACAATAAAGTTCTATTGTTCCAAGCCACCTGGTGTGTGGCTCTTTGTTGTGGCAGCCCTAGGAGACTGGGACACTTTCTTTGTACTTGGCGAACTCCTACCCACTGTTCTATGTTTGGTTCAACTGTCTCCTCTTTTAGAAACTTCTGACATCCCCACCCTCTCTCACTGCTGAATTAGGAGTCCCTTCTGTCTCTTTCTTCACATCTTTTAAATTTGACCATTGATTTTTTTGCTTGTTTCTCAACATGATCCATGTCTTGTTCATCTCTTTATTACATCTCCTTGCTTCAACATCTCAATACATATTACTGAACAAATGGATTATTTTTTTTACCTTTTTGATGACTTTAGCTGTGTCTCAATGGAGAAATATTTGTCTCAGAAGAATGAGGTGATATTCATTTTCTAGAGGGAAATCTAGAGGTATCAAAAGCTGGAGCGAAAAGAAATAATCAGGGTTACCTAACATCTCTGCGGAACAGCCAAGAGCAGCCTTCCACATTTGAGATTTAATATCAAAACATTTTGGAGACTTCCACAACCTGCCTTTTCAGATGAAGAAGCTGAGATCCGTTCTGTTAGCTAGAAATGACTCCTCATCTGCATGGGAAAAGAATCCAGAAAAGAATGAAGTTCATTCCTTTGGATGCTTGGGAAACTATTCATAAAGTTAGGGAATTCTGAGAAATGTAAATGAAGATTCAGAATTTACATTTATCTTCTAATGCAAGCTTCTTTTATCTTGTCCCAAAAAACCCATGGAAGAGTGTCAAAATTCATTTAGAATGCATGTGAGTATGCTTTTTTTCCCAGCTCTCACTAGCCCGAATTTAGTCGACAAATCTTTGTATACAGCAAAAGAAAGTTCATTTTAAGATAGGAGCTAGAATTTAAGAATCCTAAAATGGCCCTATTCTAGGCTCTACTGACAATAATATTGATATAATCTGAGTCACAATTCTAGTGGCATCTCCTCATACAAATTAGTAAAGATTGCATGGTTAGCCTGGGCTACCCAAGCATTTTTTGCTGTTGGTCTGTTGGCCTCAGGAAACTCACTGTGGACCTAGTTGAAAAACAAAATGGAAGAGAGTAGAAGGATCACTTTGTGTCATAAGCAAATCCTTTATAAATCATCAAGAGACTGCAGAGATGGCCACAAAGAGATTTTGTCAAGGGTTTTATACAACTAAAATCAATGCATCCACTTTATCTGTTTTGAGCATACTGGGGATGCAACTGGAGATGTCACTAAGAGTTAGAGCTGCTCAGAAACCTTTAAGGTGTCAATTGACCATATTTTTAGGTGCAGAAAAGTTACATGGACACACCATAGATTCACCAGTGATTTACTTTTAAAATCTGCAACAAATGGACCCAGGAATCTACAAGGGAATAAAAATATCATGAGAGCAAAGCTGAGTTGAAGCAGGGTAACTCAAAATCAATATTTTGCTTTTAAACTCTTAAGGGTAGACCCAGGAGGGCTGCACTCATTTTGTCCTCCTTACTTATTATCCTCAGAGGATGGGGTAAAAAGTGACAAGCTTGCTCCTTACTTCAGCCAGGACATTCTCTGCAAACAAGCCACTTGTTAGAATCCTTAGCTTCAATTTCCTGGCGAATGGCTTTTTAATAGCTAGGCTATCAGACGCTGGTTTAAAAAAAAAATCAAACTTAGTTTCCATATTATATAAGCGAGATTGCATTTGGGGAAACAGGCAAAGAATGGTCAATGTCAAACTTGATGGAGGAAAGGGGATCCTTTTGTTAGCTGTTCCCGGGCAGCAAAGGGAATTGGAAGACCACCCATTGCAGTTGGGCTGACTTTTCTGCTGTGAGTTAGGATTCCTTGCTATTTAACTATTTTCCGTCCTTGTGCACGGACAAGCAAGACTGCATTTCCATTACATTGCTGGTGTCTTTAATAGGTGCAAACAATAAATTGCAGAGTAGATGGGAATTTTCTTTAAGAACAGCCTGGGAATCGTTTTTATTCTGAGTGGATGACATTATTTAAGGTTTCTAAAAAAGCCTACTTTTTAAAACAAAACCGGAACTCTGATGATTGCAGGGGTTGAAACTATTTAGAAATCAAAGACGCGGGTCTTGGTTCAGTGTGAAATGTCCCTTCAACGCTCAACTCCTTGTCTCCTTGCACTTGCTCCCTACGCCATTGCTGGCTTGAGCATTTCCTTCATAGAAAAAACAGGAAGAGACAACCTCAGTAGCTTAAATTTTAATTTTATCAAAAAAGAGTGGGAGAAATACTAGGCAAGATGAGTGAGGGAGAGTTTAAGCTCAATTCACTCACATAAAAAATATTTCTTGGTATAGGGCACCTGCCTGGCTCAGTCGGTTAAGCATCTGCCTTGAGCTTGGGTCATGATCCGGGGTTCTGGGATCAAGTCCCACATGGGGCTCCCTGCTCAGTGGGGAGCCCGCTTTGCCCTCTGCTTCTGCTCCTCCCCGCTGCTTGTGCTCTCTCGCTCTCTCTTTTTAAATAAAATCTTTAAAAAATATATTTCTTGGTATAATATTTAGGGTCCACACAGGAAAACAGAAACTGCAATGGTTATGTTGGTAGAGAGAATTTCTTTCTTTCTTTTTTTTCCTTTAAGTTTTCTTTTTTCACATAAACTCTACACCCAACGTTGGGGCTTGAGTTCCTGACCCCGAGTTCGCGAGTCACATGTTCCACCGACTAAGCCAGCCAGGCGCCCCGAAAGAATTTAACATGAGGAATTAGCTTCACAGATTGGTAATATTGAAAAACTAGACAGTAGTGGTCGAGGAAGCTCAGAGACAGTAACTCCGGGAGGCAATGGTGACCAGAAAATTACTGGACCACGAAGGGTTAAACCAAGATGGAGTTTTAATTATTTATTTTAGTAAAGAGTGTTAAATTATATTGCCTTCACCAAGTGCAAAAGCCTTTTTTTCCCTTTTCTTTTTTTGTTTTTTCAATTTTTAAATGAACTTAAATTTATTAGCACCTTATTGGAAATATGGATGTAAATGTACCTACTGGGTTGGATGGGAGAGGAAGACAATTTGAACACCCCAGGTCTAAAAAGAAACAAAGAAGTAAACACACATCTTGCACTTTGAACTGCCTGAGGTCTTTCATTCACTGCTGTATCTGCCGCCTCTTGCACATCACCTGGCACAAGGCACGGGGTAGATGCTCTGGTCCCTCCATGTTGTAAGTGCTACAGGCATGAAACTTGCAAGGTGTGATGGAAGAAGTCAGTAAGAGGGACACCCATGGTTAGGGAAGAATCCCAGAGGGAGTAGTAGAAAGAGGAAGTAACTAGGTGATCACAGTGTGGCAGAAGGTGAAACCACCTGGAACTCTCTTGACAAGTGTTCTGGAAGAAGAACACCAGGCTGTTGAGATGGGGCAGGGACTGGGAGACAAAAGGATGAGGTGGGCTGCAGTCAGCACTACAGTCAGCATTTCCATCACTATCGGAGTTAACCCACAATTTGTTTTTTACTGGGGATAACTTATTTCACTGAGAAGCGACATAATATTTACTATACCGTACTCCTAAGATGTGCATATAAATAAAAGTATTTCAAGGTAAGGAAGTGTGGGGTGAAATATGATAGGAATAGAACAACCAGGTGGGAATTTGGAAAAGGGCAAACTTCTCACCAGCTCTGGGATCAGATTGTAGTATAAGGCTTAATCAAGACGGTAGATAGATAGATGATAGATAGATAGATAGATATATGATAGATAGATAGATAGATAGATAGGTTCTATTTAAAGCAACTAAGGTATTTGACTGTTTTAAATTATATAAGTGAATTCATTTTTGTAAAAATGTGAACAGTACAGACAAAGCTAAGTTTCTTTACCCCACATCGAAATCCCACATCAAAATCCCCTAACTTGATATAAACACTTTTGGAGTTATGTTATGACTTTGATTTCTTGCTCTAGTTTTTTTTTCTTTGCATTTATTTATTTTTTTCCTGTTCATTTATGTACATATATATGGACCTGTAGAAAAGTATAGAGTTATAGTGTCTTTTTTCTTTTTTAAATGTAAGTTGCTTCATACTCTGTATTTTCTCTTACTTGCCTTTTTTCCCCATTAACATTAATTCTTAAACAGTGTTTTATGCTAGTGATCTAGATCTAATTTAATCTTTTTAGTTGTGAAATATTTTCCAATATGGAAATAGTTCCAATATTTTCAAATAGTTTCCAAATATAGGCATGTCATCATTTATTCCATTCTCATACTGATAGAAATTTAAGTAGTTTCCAGTTTTTAGCTATTATCAACAATGTCACAGCAAACAAACACCTGCTATCATGGAATTTGCTCTAGTTGGGAAAGAGACAAACAAAACGATATGTAAAATACATAGGATATTAGAAAATAAATTGTCAGGAGAAAAATTAAGAACGCTACAAAGTGTCAGATGGGGAGGTAGTTGTATTTTAGGTGAGGGAAGGCTTTATTGTGAAAACGATTTCTTTATGGCCTGAGGGAAGTTGGGAGGGACACAGGACGTGTGGGTGACACTCTACATGTCTTTGCTACTCAATTGGGAATCCTCAGAATTATTGAAACCTTATCAGCAACACTAGAATTATTTGTAACATATAAAAGCCAACTTTTAGTATTTTTAATACTACTCTACTATAATAAATATGGTCTACAGTGTTTGCCAAATTGTATTTTCTATGACTTTGTAAGTTTTCCATTTTCCGTCTTAGCTAACCACAGTTTATTAGCATATTTATTTATGTATTAAATACACTTTCTCAATTTTGCTAAGTATAAGGAGCCTTTGGAGTCCCAATTGAGACTCTACATCAAATGCTTTTATGTCTTGCTTTTTATATCCATATGAGGTTGACCAGACTAATTGAATTATTTCTACATGTAGTATATATATATATATGTATTCTATCCATTTCTCTGGGAAAGTGGATCTTGATGTATGGGGTCAAAGACTCCACTGAGAATCAAATGAAAGCTCTGGATTATCACCCTGAAAGATACGTATATTTTTGTCCTCCTCTTCCCATAAGGTTTTGCGTCTCCTAATAGTGGGTTCGGAGATACCCAGAAATCCAAGCATAGATCAGGGTTCAGGGACCCAGTGACAAAAAAACAAAGATCAAACCAACCAACCAACCAACCAACCAACAAAACTGAAACTAGAAAACAACTTTTCTTAAACTCTAAATTCTGTCCCCAGTATAAAAATGACCTTGGGGATGCCTGGGTTCCTCCCTTGGTGGAGCGACTGCCTTCAGCTCAGGTCATGATCCTGGAGTTCTGGGGTCGAGTCCCACATCAGGCTCCCTGCTCAGCAGGGGCTCTGTTGCTCCCTCTGACCTTCCCCCTCTCATGCTAGCTCTCTCTCATTCTCTCTCTAATAAATAAATGAAATCTATAATACATACATACATATATAAATAAAATGACCTTGGGAGAAACTGGTAGCTGAATCACATTATCGTGGAGCCTCTGAAGGGCTGCCTTGTTTTACCGTTGCTTCCGCACAGAGCTGGAGCCCACAATGAGGAATGAGATTTAAAAAAACACCACCTGTATAGCTCATTACTGCATTACTGTAAGGCCATTTAATTCATCTTGTTTCTTTGTTGAGGTCCACCTGAGAAACTTCTTTGTCTAGACATAGATTCAGGAAAAACTTTTATACTTCTCTGGACCAATGGGTTTGTTTTCATTTACAGTGTCCACTGGAGATCCGGTCGTCTTGGAGGCTGCTGGAAAGCCGAGATCCTGTGTGGGGGCTTCCGTTAGCATGGCCGTGGGTTATAACAGAAGGCCTTCTTTTCCAAACGGTGTTTGATAAACAGTGGAATAAACCCCTTAGGAAAATAGTTTCAGGTATTCTTCATAACAGAACCATGAAGTAAGTGCTTTTTTGAACCTCCGTTTTCTTGAGGAGGAGACTGAGACTTGTTAAGTGGACTTGTTCAAGGTCACAGAGGAAGGTCACAGACCTGGTTGTCTGATAGCAAAATGCTCTTAACTACTCCGTAACACTCCCTTGCACAAGCTGGTATTTTGGATCCTAACCTCTCCCCTTTCTCTGTCTTGCCATCCTACTTTTATTCCCAGTTTCATTTTTTTTCATGTGTTTTAAATTTATTTTATTTTCATGTATTTTATGCTTCCTTACAAGTTGCCTTAAATTGCTTTTGGGAAAGGGAGAGTATAAATAAGTAAATACAGATATTTCTAGATAGTAATCGTGTACTGAGTAGACTTAGGTAAACATTTAGAGTCCCCTTTCCCTCTCTCCTAATCTATTTCCCCTGCCTGAGAGTGCTAGTCATACTTAGATGCTTTTAAAATCTTACCTGATTAAGACAATGAATATTTTATTTTGTTAGAAAAGTTCCATGAGCCAGTTTTTTCTTCCTTTTTCCAAACATGTTTTTGCCATTATTTCTTCCCCTTTGAGATAGTGCATTTATGATTTCCTCCTTTCAAGTTATCATTAACTTAGTGCCCTCAGCCATCCTGTATGAATCCGCAGAGTTTTTTTTCTTTTTTTTCCTGAGACACTGAACCCTTCTTTATGGAAAGGTGGTCCTGTAGAAGGGCAATAAACCGGGATTTGAAATGTTGGCTGTTCAGTATTTCTTGAGAGTCACTGACATACTGGGTATATTTGTGTTAAATCGCTTAATTTCTCAAGGCCTCAGTTTTGACATCTAGGAAGCGTTGGTAGGGCATTCACTCTATTTTTCTCACGGGGAAGTAGCAGTTAAAGATCAATGAGACTTTCTGAATGAGCCGGAAGAGGTGATGGGCACCCAGCGGAGTGGGGCTGGGGGCTGTCTCTGGAAGATCAAAGAGCTAGGCTGTCTCCTGAAACCTTCTCTTCCATCTGTTATTGCAAGGACCCGGATGGAGGCCACGGGTGGGCTGGGGAGGGACATAGGTGGAGGTAGGGAAGGGCAACAGGGAAGTGTGTATATGTTTTCAAATGAAAAGGACTTCTGGTGAATGCAGAGCATAGGAAGGTGATTCCCTTTTTGGGCCTATGTCACAAAGAATCTGCATGTGCTTACCCCCCCCCCCCTTGAATGGTAATGATACCTTCTGGATGCTTTTTTCTCCATGCTTCCCAAGATTGCAGAATTGAATTTCTGCCCTTCTGTTTATCATGCTTTTCTTTTCTCCTTTATGAGGGCACACAGCCTTCCCTCCGTACTGCATGACACTCACCATTCTTCACTGTGGAGCCAGCAAGCTCTTGCTTGCTGTCCGTTCTTTCCATCATAAACCTACTCAAAGGATGTCATTGAACTCTTACCTCTCTGTCTCTTAGAACATTTTCCCTTTTTCATTGTTTGTGACCCCTCCTGGCATTTCTCTCCCACTCAGGGAATTTTGGTCAGCCCCCACTGCTGTTCCTGCAAAAAACCTTCTCTTGGCCTAATTTTGAACAGAAAAGCATGACTTTTGAGCAAAAGGTCACTTTGGGAGATGAGCATAAAATGCAGCTGGTGGAAAAGTCAATTCTGTGTTGAAGGCAAGTGTCCATCTCTTATTTCTTGTCCCGTCTGTGATGCTCTGGAAGTAAACACACAGCCCACGTTTCAGGTTGCCTTCCTTCTTTCTGCTCCAGTCAACCTAGGATCCCTACTTCAGCGGCGTGGTCCTCCCTTGGTGACTGTGTCAGCCGGCAGCACGGCAGGGATTTGATCCACGTTGCTTCAGTTTCTTTTTAATGACTTCCGGTCTGTTGCCTCTAGGAACCATGATTTATGGGGCTTTTTGGATTAGCATCTTCTCCCTGGTGGCAGCCAGACTTCCTACCCCAGCCCCTTAAACTAACTTGTCAGGTTCTCTTCCCTACATGGCAGAGGAACTGTTCTAGCTTCTCTTCCCTGCGGTACATGTGCACCCAGACCTCAATCCCACCTCCAGCTGCTTATAACCACAATAGCTACTGTGTTTTCTTTCTCCTTAAATCCTGTACAGAAGAAGTTTGCAGGACTGACTGAATAAATAATAAAGGAATAAACTGACAGGCTAGCCAGGGAGGGAAATGGGGCAGGATCTTTTTTGGAGGTGAGGTAGTAGCACCAGGATCATCAGAATGACTGAACTTGGTAGAACTCCTATTAAAAAAATAAATAAATGAGTAAACAAAAGAGTTTTCTCTCTCCAATACCATAAGGAGCTGCTGGACCACAAGGGCTCTTGATTCTCACTTTTTGGCTTCCTCCAGTTTGGGTTAAGAGAGTGAGTACTTTGTGCAGTTAGGTGTATTTGGGTTTATGGACAGTGATGTTTCATCAGTTCTGTGGCCCAAGGCAGTAGTCCAGATCTACAGGAAGAAAAGATCCCCTAGAGACAGGGCATCATTAACTGGATGCCTCACTGGCTGCAGCCTGGGGCAGGGCTGGGAGTCATGGCGGCAGATGGAGTCGTGACCTTCAGGAAGCAGACTGGGCATGGAGCCTGCCCATTGCCTGCTTGAGCAGGCAAGAGCTGAACTGGAACCATCACAATATCAGAAGATGATTTTTGGGGAAGGGTCTCTGTTTCATTGTTTGACCAACGTTGGGTGGGTGGGGAAGTTTACCCCTTGCTTTTCTCATGGTGACATCAGTTCCACTTCCATATCATCAAAGCTTCTCATTAGGCCTCCTTTCTTTCTCTGATTGTCATCTTTTTTTGCTTCCCATCTATGCTTACTTTTTATTTTTTATTTTATTTTTTAAAAAAGATGTATGTATGTATGTATGTATTTATTTATTTATTTTAGAGAGAGGGAGAGAGAGCATGAGAGTGGGAGAGGGATGGAAGGAGGATAAGAGAGAGAATCTTAAGCAGGCTCCACACTCAGCACAGAGCTTAAAGCAGAGCTTGATGACCTGAGATCATGACCTGAGCTGAAGACAAATGCTTAATGGACTGAGCCACTCAGGCACCACTAAATCAAAGTTTTTTTATCCAATTATTTGTCTGCTATTTGCAGAAAATATTCATCTTAGGAGCACATTCCACTTTTGCTCCTCTCCTTCCCTTCTCCAATTCCATCTTCCTTCTTCCCTTCCACTCTTCTTACAAGCCCTCCCCCCCCCCAGTTTCTTTATTTCTTCTGTAATTATTTACCAATGATCTACTTTTGGCTGTGCACAGTGCTAAGCGTGCATATGGAAAAGTGTAGCAAATGGCCTTTGCCGTTTGCATGGTCACTGGGGAGATCAGATACATACAGCTCTGTAGAGTTAAGGAGCTTCCCACGAGTTAAGGAACCAGCTCAGGTATTGTGACAGAGATAGCAGAAGGTAGAGATAGAAGAAGGTAGTTTATATAATGGTGTTTATAATGAGAAGTGTTCCCATTAGGGGCTATGAGTTCACAGTTGGCAAAGAAAATGTTATGTAAGGGATTGAGTAGCCAGGGAAAGGGTCTCTGAGAAAGCAGGTTTGGAAGTGAGCCTGCAAGGGAAACTAAGACTTGGATTAATAAAAAAGGCTGGGCAAGAAATTTATTTTTTTTTTATTTTATTTTTTTTTATATTTTATTTATTTATTTGACACAGAGAAAGATCAGATCACAAGTAGGCAGAGAGGCAGGCAGAGAGAGAGGAGGAAGCAGGCTCCCCGCTGAGCAGAGAGCCCGATGTGGGCCTCGATCCCAGGACCCTGGGATCATGACCTGAGCCGAAGGCAGTGGCTTTAACCCACTGAGCCACCCAGGCGTCCCAAGGGCAAGAAATTTAAAAGGTGATGTTGCAAAGCAGCCTGGTGTTCTAGCGGTAGAGTGTAAGATGGTTTGTCTATACCAGAGAAAAACTAGAGAGAGAATGTGATTGATATGGCAGAGAATCAAGATTTGGTTCAGACTATGGACCCATTAATTTCCAGCCTGTGGATATTGTCCCAACAGGATTCTTAGACTATGGTTCCTTGTTTGGGGTTCTCCAAGGTCAAATCTCAGTGCCTGGCTGCATTTCCTTGCCATCCATTTCTACTCTCTACACGTAAAAGGGTTTACAGCAAACACCTACTTTTGCCTTTGGGCTTTTATCTCCCTCTCACCCCAACCCCCATCCTGACCACATGAACATGGTTGACTGGTGTGAAGGATAGGCTGGAAGTTTCAGAGAGTTAATTCTCTCAACTGATGTCTGATAAGAACTTGGTGAGTACCTATTCCAGCTCCTTTACCTTCCAGTTGGAATAAAACCTGGGTTTGTTTTTGTCTCCCAGAGTTCCCTATCGCGAATGAAATCTAGTGTCCAATAGTGGACACTGTAGTATCCGCAATGCACCATTTATTGGCTGTCTTCCTTTTCCTGTCTCACTTTCCTACTGTCTTACTGGGGTTTCCCAGTGTCAATTCCCAGATGAACTACTTGCACTTGAATCTGTGTCTCGGAGTCAAATTCTGGGGAGTCCAAATCAACATAATAAGTAAACTCCTTTCTGCATATCAATTTCATTCATTGAAGATTGATCCTCTTCTGTTTGCAGGACACCTCACTATTGCAAGGCCTTTCGGTGGATATAAAGATGGTATGAATTTTGGATCAAATGGAAACTAATATATTTGTCTTTAATGGTAAGTGAATAACATCCCCATAGAGGTTTATTTCTCATTGGTGTAACACTCCAATGAGGTTTTCTTCCAAGCAATTGATCAGGGACCCAGTGTGGGAAAATATCTGCCATTGACAATAGCATGTGACTTCTAGGGTTTTTCTGGGAGTCGCCTCTACACCAGTTAGCGGGAAGGAGGAAAGAGCATGTGGGAGAGTGTTCATGGAAGGGTGTGTGTTTCTGCTCCAGCCTGGAACTGGCACACTTTCTACTTCTATTCCACATTCTACTCCAACCAAATCCAGTCACGGGGGCAAATCCAAGTGTAAGGGAGGCTGGAAAATGTGGTCTAGCTGTGTGCAGAAAGAAGAGCACGTGGTGGGGCGCCTGGGTGGCTCAGTGGGTTAAGCCTCTGCCTTCGGCTCAGGTCATGATCTCAGGGTCCTGGGATTGAGCCCCACATCGGGCTCTCTGTTCAGCAGGGAGCCTGCTTCCCCCTCTCCCTCTGCCTGCCTCTCTGCCTACTTGTGGTCTATCTCTCTCTGTCACATAAATAAAATAAATTTTAAAAATCTTTTAAAAAAAAAAAGAAAAGCACATAGATTTTGGTGTACAACGGTTTTTGTCTAAAAGGACATATTAATTGAACTGATGGGTAAAACAGAAAAGAAATATTCTGGGGAAGGCAGGAAGTGGTGTCTGGCCCATCATCGTATGCTCAGTGGCTTGCAGTGTGCTTGACACATGCAAGGTAATAAATATTTGCGGAGTGAATTATGCATATCTTACCAGTTCCTCCCAGTGGTGTGTGATGGCTCTAATTTCCATGGTTCCCCTGAGCTTACCTTGGGATCTGAATTCAGATGGCAGTATATTGGGAGCCAGTGCAATTTTGAGGGAATGTATAGACCATGCTGTTCATTTTTTTCATTTTCCAGGCTTTGGAGTTTCAAGTAGGTTTCTCATTTAAAATGGAAGGTTATTTTATTTTATTTTATTTTATTTTAAAGACTTATTTATTTGAGAGAGAGAGAGTGCATGAGTAGTGGGAAGGGCAGAGGAAGAAGGAGAAATAGACTCCCACTGAGCAGGGAGTCTGACATGGGACTCGATCCCAGGACCCAGGGATGATGACCTGAGCAGAAGGCAGCCGCTTAACCCACTGAGCCACCCAGGTTTCTCTGGAAGGCCATTTTAAAAAACGTAGAAAATGAGTGAAAATGTTTATTTACTGACAAATGCTACGTGTGCCTCAACTTTTAGGGATGTAGAATATTGAAAAACCTCCTCCACCTGACAGCTGAGATACTATCATAAAATCACAATAAGGGCTGTCTGGCTGGCTCAGTCCAGAGAGTATGTGACTCTTGATCTTGTGGTTGTGAGTTCAAGCTCCGTGTTCAGTGTAGAGATTATTAAAAACATAAATAAATAAAAATAAATAAATAATAATAAACTTAGAAAAAAAGGATCACAACAAAATTTTGATACCCGAAGTCTAACACACTTACAAAGCTTTCCCAGTATAAAATAAGATGTTTCTGGGGATTTTTGAGAAATCTTCTGATTAGTATTTTTTTTAAAAGATTTTATTTATTTATTTGACACACAGAGAGAGAGATCACAAGGAGGCAGAGAGTCAGGCAGAGAGACAGGGAGAGGAGGAAGCAGGCTCCCTGCTGAGCAGAGAGCCCGATGCGGGCCTCGATCCCAGGACGCTGAGATCATGACCTGAGCCGAAAGCAGAGGCTTTAACCCACTGAGCCACCCAGGCGCCCTCTGATTAGTATTTTAAAACTTTTTACTGAAGTAAAAAATATATAGCAAAATTCTATAGTTTAATGGATTTTCACATACTGAACACACCTGTGCAGCCATTTGCCCAGCTCAAGAAGGAGAATTTATCATCGCCCTAAAAGCTACCCTCAGACTCCCTTCCAGACTCTACTTCCTCCTAAGAGGTAAGTTATGACTTCCGTTAGCTTAGCCTAGAATTGTCTGTTTTGTCCTCAGATGAGTTAAATAATACAGTATGTACTCTTTTCTGTGTGGCTTCAAACACTCAAAGTATCTGTGAAATTCATTCATATTTATGTAGTCAGTCCTCATTGCTATATTATTCAATTATATCATTATTCAAATATACCACCATTTATCATCCATTCTATTGGTTGTTTTTTTTTTTTACAGTTTTATTTATTTATTTGAAAGAGAGAGAGGAGAGAAGTGAAAGAGAAAGCATGAACAGGGGAGAGAGGGAGAAGCAGGCTCTCCACTGGGCAGGGAGCCCAATTCGGGGCTAGATCCCAGGACCCTGAGATCATGACCTGAGCCAAAGGCAAGCGCTCAACTGACTGAGCCACCCAGGCCTATCCATTCTATTGTTAATGAGCTTTTGAAAGATCTCCATTTTTAGCTACAGCTGGCACTGATGAATTTTTTAAAAAGCAGTGTTTTGTAATGAAGTCACCAGACTCTATTAACATAGTTCTGTTATTGTAAATTATTCCTTTTTCCGTGGCTGGATTTATTTTCTTTCTTTCTTTTTTTTTTTAAGATTTTATTTATTTATTTGAGAGAGAGAGAGAGAGAGTGAAAGAAAGCATAAGCCAGGAAAAGAATGAGAAGCAGGTTTCCTTCAAGCAGAGAACCTGGTGTGGGACTTGATCCCTGGACACTGAGATCATGACCTGAAGCTGGAGGCAGACGTTTAACTGACTGAGCCACCCTGGTGCCCCTGGATTTATTTTCTATTAGTCAATAAATGATGGGTGTAGCAGGGAGTTAAAAGAGGGAACTAAAATAACTATTGTCAATTACCGTACAATAAAAAAACCCCAAAATTTAGTGGCTAAAGAAATAAGTTGTATTATTTCTCATAGTTCTGTGGGTTGATTGGAATTAGCTGAGCAGTTAGTTCTTCTGCTCTGAGTAGTATGACTGGAATCCTCACGTGGCTGCAAGTCATCCTGGGAATATCTGAGATAGTTTCACCCACATGTCTGGAAACTTCTCTGGTTCTAGAATGGCTGGAACGGCTGGGGGCTTCCTGTACCACCCTCCCCCCTCCTCTCTTTATATCAGAATTTCTCATCCATTATGGATCTAGCCCAAGCTTCTTGAAGTGGTGATTGGACCCCAAGAAAGCGAAAATGGAAGCTGCATGACCTCTTGAGGCTAAGGCCCTAGAACTCACAGAACATCACTTGTATTCTAGTCAAACAAATCATAGGGCCAAACTGAGATTCAAGAGGAGGGCCTTTAATGTCCCCCAGTTGATGGGAGAAGCAGTGTACTTTTACAAGGATGAAAATAATGGTAGCCATTTTTGCAGACAGTCTACGGGAGCAACCTGTCTTGTTTCCAGCCAGAACTTGGGGGAGGGAGGAAGACTGCTGTCTTTATGGTTATGGGGAGTGAGGAGTAGACATTGGTATGGGAAAGGGGTAAAGTCGATGACATTGAGGAGGAGGGCATGCTGCATAGCATTGGAAGTGCAATGCAGAGTCAGGATAAACGAATTATCTACTGCCCTTCAGTGCTGGAGTGTATTCATTCATCCAGCAAATATTTAATGCTAGAGACATGAGGCAGTGTAACAGACTGATAGATAAATTCTGGGAGCTGTGGTATCCTTCTAGGCTGCCTGTTCAGAGGGCAGTAAACATTTAGAAATCAGATTGCTCAAATGGCAGAGAGAGACTGAGGTAGGGACTCAGGGGAGATCGGGACACCCAGGAATCAGGGAGAAAGTGTTTTACAGAAGCTAGGAAGGGACGGGCCTGAGGTGATTCCTGAGGTTCTCTGTACATGCATGGCAGGTATCCGCAAATTCTTGTATGGCTGTAATTGAAGAAGTTAAGTAGTGGAGGAAGTTTCGGGATTGTTAAGGAAGTAGAACGGTCTGTGAGGATGTTCGGTCAGACTGTTGGCTGTAGGTGATGGTGCTGGAGGACTGCCAAAGCTTTGGCCATATTTGATTCATCACTGGAGAAGGAACTGAGATTAGGAGAACCTGGGTCACCATGGAGTTTTGCAGTTAGTTGAAGGGGAGACACATTTTGGCATTTATAGGCTCTAAAGTTTGAAGCAACTCCAGGTGACATCTCTGATGGGTTTAGTGACCAAAGAGGATGTCAAGGCTCAGGGGCCTAAAGGGCACTCTAGTCAGTAGGTCAACGCAGCAGCTTTATCAGTGCCCTACTCATACCACTTTATCCAGGCCACTCAGCACCTGATTGTCTTTGCCTCAGAGCTGTCTCTTGTCATTGGAGCCAGCTTTGCCACTCAACGAGACAGGATTTGATGTGTGAATAGCTCAATTCCCTTGTTCCTTTAGGGGCAACCTTGAGGTGTGTGTTCCACATTTGCTCCAAGTAAGATTAGACTACAGCAGCCAAGTGTCTAGTTGGCTTGATAACAACCTTTAATGACTGCCTTTGCTTCCAGCTGTTTTTAGAATATAGTATATTAACAGACCAACAAGATCAGGCAGCAATTGTCATTGGAAAGTGGTTTGTTACTCAGAGTTCCCAAGAGGAGGGGGGACACCCTGCCACAGGGGGCTTGTGAGGGAAGGGGAAAGCAATGAGGTTGGTCAGGAGGCAGAAAGAGAGGGGAAACTAGGAAAGAGCCCTTATTGTGATTTCCTCGAGAAGGAACGAAGGGGCAGGATAAGCGGGTTTAGGATTGGAAATAATTTCAGCAGGCTCTAAGGCATGGGTTTGTTCCTAGTTGTCTGGTACCTAGTTGTCTGAGTGATTAGGGCAAGTGAATAATGGCCTAGAGTATGAAAGCCCAGTAAAGGAGGTGGTTAGGATGTGGGCTCTGCACGGTTTGGTTTATATTTGAAACTCACTCATGGGCAAATTGTTAACTATCTCTAGGAAATGCCCAACTCTGGGAGGGGCAGTCCCCTCCCACCCCCCAGGCCCCAAAGTCAGCAAGGCTCTAGACATCAAAGCATCAGAATACAGAAAATTAAAGACATGGTAAATATAGACTCTTGCTTCCCTTCTCCCATATCCATGTTCTTCTCTCTTTCCAGATAAACCACCTGAATTTGAGTCCTTCTCTAAGGCTTTGCTTCTGGAGGGAATCAAAACTGATTCAGGTAGTTATGGTGACTCTTGTAATAATCTGAATTTCGGTGGCTCAACTAAGGGGGTGAGAGTGAGAATAGAAAGGAGATCTCTAGAATACACACAATATTTTCACTCTCAGAATTGTGTTAGTTGAATCAAAAAGTATTTATGTACCTTTTTCCAGAATAAATTGAATCCCCAATATAATTTAAACCCAATCCTTACTTATTACTGGCTGTTTGATTGGTATGCTTGTTGGAGCAAGCTCATAGCACCCCATGAAAACTGATTTCTAAATAATCAGAAAATTTGAAAGCTGATTGTTGTTATTGTTGTTTTGAAAACTGGTTGTTAAAATGTTGGTAGCTTGAAATTGGCCATAATGGGCATATTTACACCACAGAAATTAGCAAATGCTCTGAATCAGGGCTTGTCTTCCAAGAGAGTTGTTTTACCAGCACGCCACTGCTATTATGGGAGTTTATGAATAAAAGAACTTATGGTGTCATGGAGTTTTAGTGTTGGGAAAGTAATTGGGAGTCATCTCCTCTAATATCATAAATCAAACATAGGAAATGAGGTCCAGAGAGGGCCAGGGAGATGGTTGACCAGAATGAGAGTTGGTAGCAACAAACACAACTCCCTCAGTAAATAAGATTCCTCACAAATCTCATACCTGGGCTGGGATTTTAAAATCATCATTACTATTACTAGTACTGGCATCTTTTCCATTTTCAGATTTTATTTACGAAGTAGTGTGTGTGTTGAGGAGGAGAGAAGGAGGAAGAGAGAGGGAGAGAGAGGAGGGGGAGAACCTTCCACAGTATTCCCCACTGGCAGTTCAATTTAATAAAACCATTTTGTTACAGGCTGAAGAAAATAAATAAAAATTCCCCGAGCATTTGTTGACACTGTAAATATGGAAAGTCTGTTATTTAACAGCAGTTAAGTAGATGCCAAGGGGGAACATTGTGACAAAATCTCAACCAAATATTGATATGAACATATTTCTGTTTGCGTGAAAATATGTTCCCTCCGTATGGGGAAAGGAAACTGTAAGGAGAGAAATACAAACAACACATTGAAGAAATGTTGAGTGGAGAGACTGTTTATCTGCCAGAGCAAACCACTCCTCTTCATCCTGTGAATTTTCATAGAGAGGTTGTCATGCAATTCACTTACACAAGCGGGAAGCCAAAATTCTTCCATTCAAGGAAAAATGACAGATTTTAAGGACTGCAATTTGGTAAGGTTGAAAACACACACAATATGGTTAGACTCTGAGCAGGTATTTTGACTGAATTGGCAGAGCTTTTTCATCCCCAGAGAAAAGGCTAAGGGATTTCACTTTGAGAAAATTGTGTGTATTCATGTATTTGCCCACAGAAATTTATATTTGGTATCATGATCCTTGTTCCTGAGAGTCCAGCATGTTTTGAAATCCGTGCTTCCAGCACGGAATTCAGCCCACAGGTTTAGATCTTCCAAGTCAGATTCCAGATTAAGAAAAATCAGAATATTATCCTCCCAACAGCCTTCTTTTTAAGTTAATTAATTAGTTAATTAATTTTATTTATTTATTTATAAAGATTTTTTTGTGTGTGTGTGAGAGAGAGCACACAAACAGGGGGAAAGGGAGAACCTGGCTCCCCACAGAGCAGGGAGCTCGACATGGAGCTCTATCCCAGGACCCTGGGGTCATGACCTGAGCTGAAGACAGACGCTTAACTGACTGAGCCACCCAGGTGCCCCCTCCCAACACTCTTCTTTTCTTTCCAAATATGAGACATATTGAGACTATTACTATTGAGACTAATGAAAAGGAAGAGATCAGGTCAGAAAGATGAAAAATAAAACAGCCCTGAAGCACATTCTAACTAGTCTAACCTTGAGAAATACAGGAGATGGCTCCTGAGGTGCATTCTACAAATACCTGCCCACTACTCCTCAAATGTCAGGAAGAACAAGGAATTCTGAGAAAAGACCACAACCAAAAGCAAAATAAGGACACAAAACAAACAAACAAACAAACAAACAAACAAAAAGGAGACAAAACAACTAAATGTGTGTGTTCACAGGAGTTTGATCCTTGAACAGGAAAAGGACATCAGGGAGAAATGGAGGCAATTTCAGTAAGATAAAATTTTAGTTAATAATATATCAGGGGTGCCTGGGTGGCTCCTTCACCCTTTGTTAAGTGTCTGCCTTCAGCTCAGGTCGTGATCCCAGGATCCTGGGATGGAGCCCCACATTGGGCTCCCTGCTCTGTGGGAAGCCTGCTTCTCCCTCTCACACTCCCCCTGCTTGTGTTCCCTCTCTTTCTGTCTCTCTCTCTGTCAAATAAATAAATGAAATCTTTGAAAAAAATAATAATATATCAATGTCAATTCATGAATTGTAATAATGTCCTCTGCTAACATAGGATGTTCAGAACAAGGAAGACAGAATGTGGTGTATATGAGAACAGCCTGTAACATCTTTGTAATAATTCTGTAAATCTGAACCTGTTCTAAGAATGTTTACTTTATTTAAAAAATAAATCAGGAAAAATAAATAAAAATTAAAAATAAATCAGGAACTTACTTGGTGAGGGGTGGGGATAAGGAGACAGAAGGTCTGTTAGGTTTGGCTTTTATCTTTTACTCATCATGTGTGTATAATCTTATCCCAATGCTGTCAGGAGAAACGACCATGTGCTTGAAGCAGGGAAAGGGAGAGGGAAGAGGACAAAACTCTCAAGGACAATTGAGGACCTGCTGGTGACAGTACATAGTATCAGATGACACCTGGCTCTAAATAACCCAATACTCTAACCAGTGGGCACTTCATGTCCAGGAACTCTCTGATTCTTACTCTACATGGGAATGGTTGTGTCCATGGGAGGGAACTGGGAAGAAGACCCCAAGCTTGTAAAGTTCTCATCATTTTAATGGGACCCTTGTTGGGAAAAAGTGGCCAACTGATTGTGCCTATTGCTTTTTATGCCTATGTTTATTTCCTGCATTTGTCTCTTTTTGTGGTGGTCTCCAAGGATGGCCACCATTAATTCCTTTCCTCCCCATAGGTTCATGCTACTGTTCACATCAAGAGGTGGAATCTAACTTCCCTCCCTTAGGATCTGGGTTGGGCTGAGTGACCTGCTTCACTGAGAGATGAGGAGGTACTGACATTTTGGAACCTCTGTGGCTGGGTTATAAGAAGCTTGATGGCTTCTTCCTGGGCCTCTCAGCATGCTTGCCCATGGGACACTCCCTCTCAGGACTCTCCTTGGAAACTAATCACCATCCTGTGAGAATAGTTGCACAGAGAGGCCCCCTACAGGTACTGTGGTCCACAGTCCCAGCTGAACGTCCAGCTGCCACACAGTCAGCATTGACTGTCAGCCATGTGAGTGAGCCATTTCTCATGTCCAGCCGAGTTAAACTGTTAAATGATTCCAGCACCAGCCACCATCTGACTCTGTAGGAGACCTCAAGCCAGAATGGTCCAAGTGGGCTCAGTCAACCCATAGAACTGTGAAAGAAAATTATAAATCATTGTTTTAAGCCACTGAGTTTTGGGATGGCTTCTTAAACTACAGTAGATAACTGGGATTTTCCCTAAAAAAGCAACCTATCTAGCTAATCCCCAAGGTTTGACCAATAGGTGATGTCGGCCTCTGAAATTAAACCTACATGGCCCTTGTACTATGTGGCACAGTTGGAAATCAATAACACTTTGATAAGTATAGTATATATTGAGTTTTAGAGCTGGGCATTGAATGATAAGAGAGATTCAAGGCTCAAAGAGAGATTTTATCTAAAAGGAATTTTATGGTTTGTTTCCCAGTTTTAATACTTCTTTCACCCCTTTAGGATTATAAAACCATATGTAAGACCTGGGGGATTTTTTTTCTTTTCTTCTTTTTGCTCTGTTTTGATTACCTTCAGGTTATAACATTTGTGTGTGTGTGTGTTCAAAAGAAATAAAGGAAGATAGGAAAAAGATAGAAGGAAGGAAAGCAGCAAGCATTTGGTTGTTGGAGTTGACCATCTTTTTTTTTAGGGAGGGGAAGGGCAGAGGGAGAGAGAGAGGGTAGTGAGAGATTCTTCAAGGAGGCTCCGTGCTCATTGCAAGGCCCCACATAGGGCTTGATCTCACAAACCTGAGATCATGACCTGAGCTGAAGTCAAGAGTCAGATGTTTAACTGACTGAACTACCCAGGTACCCCTGGAGTTGACCATCTTTTTGTCTTCTCCTTTCTGTATTTGCTTCTCCCGAAAAGAAAGTAAAACAAATAAAATCATATATCAATTCTTTACCACATATCCCAGGCACTGTTCTCAGTGTTATTTATTTCAAAGATTTATTTATTTGTTTGAGAGAGAGTGGGGGAGCAGGGGGAGGTGCAGAGGGAGAGAGAGAGAATCTCAGGCAGACTCCACACTGAGCATGGAACATAAGGCAAGTCTCAATCTCAGGACCCTGAGATCATGACCTGAGCTGAAACCAAGATTGGGAGGCTCAACCAACTGAGCCACCCAGGTGCCCCTTGTTTTGAGTGTTTTATACAGATGAACTCATTTAATTCCAACAACAGCCCTATGAGTTTGGTACTGTTGTTATCTTTAGTTTACAGATAAAGAAACCGAGGCACAGAAAATTGAAGAAATTTGTCCAGTAGTTGGTTACTGAGTGTTAAATGGGGTTTGAGACCTGGGTCATCTGATCCTAAAGGCCATGTTTTCCAGGCACCTGGGTGACTCAGTTGGTTAAGCACCTCCCTCAGGCTCAGGTCATGATTCCAGGGTCTTGGAATTGAGTCCCTCATCAGGCTCCCTGCTCAGTGGGAAGCCTCCTTTTCCCTCTCACACTCTCCCTTCTTGTGCTCTCTTGAGTGCTCTCTCTCAAGAATAAATGAAATCTTTAAAAATAAATTTTAAAAAACCATTTTTCGGTTGCCACTCAACATCTGCAAATTTTAATGAGGTGTATTTACTTTTAATTAATTAATTAATACTTATTACAGTTAATTAATTCCACATGTATAGTTCACTAGGTGTTAGTCTGTGACTTATAATCAATTGCTCAAGGTAGCCACATTTGCAAACTCTTTAGTAACAAGGCCTGCATTCCTGTGTGCCTGAGTATGAAAAATGATACACAGATACACTTGCTTCTTAATTTTCAATTTTGTTGAGAAAGGCGATGGAAGAACAAACAACAGGAGCAACAAAAACATGGGGTAGGGTCCGACAGACCTGGGTCTGAATCCTGGCTCTGGCTCTTGAGCAAGTTGCTAAGCTCTGCTTAGTTTCCTCATCTGTGAGAGACGGACACCAATGAATTTTACCACAGGGTCATGGTGAGTAATTGCATTTCTGTACATTCAGTACCCGTACATGGTGGGAGAAGCAGTTGAGTGGCGTTTTGAAAATCTTGGGGTTTGGAGTCAGACAGAGTTGGGTTTGAAACCCATGTCCCTTGGGCTCCTGGGTGGCTCAGCCATTAAGCATCTGCCTTCAGCTCAGGTCATGATCCCAGGATCCTGGAATCAAGCCGCGAATTGGGCTCCCAGCTCAGAGAGAGCCTGCTTCTCCCTCTTCCACTCCCCCTGGTCGTGTTCCCTCTCTCTCTGTGTCTCTCTCTGTCAAATAAATAAATAACATCTTTAAAAAAAAAAAAGAAAAGAAAAGAAACCCATGTCCCAGACCTACTCAGTATGTAACTTCAGACAAACAAATGTGAGAACCAGATGAGATAATGTTTGCAGAACACCTGTTACATACTGAGAACTCAAATAGTGGTAGTTAGGAGATGCCAAGGTTATTTCTACTCCACCTCCTCTATCTCGTTCCATTCCCCATCCTCTCATCCCTTGGGGAGAAACTGGCATGTTTGTGTCTATAGAGTTTCCCCCTCATTTTATTTTTATTATAGAATTATTTAAAGACAATAGATTCACTATTTTTAGTGTACATTTCTGAGAGTTTTGATAGATGGGTGCAGTTGTGTAACCACTATGAAGAGACATAACGTTTCTGTTACCCCCTCCCCCCAGTTCTTACCACCCCTTTATATCAATGCCTACCCCAATCTTAGGCTTTGGCAGCCACTGGTTTGTTTTCTATTCCTATTATTTTCCCTTTTCCAGAATGTTACATAAATGAAATCATATAGCAGGTAGTATTTTAAGTCTGACTTCTTTCACTTAATGTAATGCATTTGAGATTCATTTCCAATAGGGTTTTAATTACTTTTAAAACTATACATTTTCCCCCTCTGTTGCATCATGCTGATGGTGATAGATGAAGGATAATTCATCTATCATCTATCAGATAGATAATTAAGGGTGAGATCTCAAGAGTCCCTCCTACACTCAGAGATTATTCTATTCTTTGGTTCACTGAAGTGCTAGCAAAAACCCAACCCAAACTAAACCAAATGAAGACAGCAGAACACTGGAGTATCAGTTTCAACCAATTTAGAATAAATAGTATTCTGTGACAAGCAAGACTTTGATATCTCCCTTTTATTTTTTGTGCAAGTAAAAAAGAAGAAAAGAAGAAAGAAAAAGACTCACTACTCTGATTTATTTTTTGAGTTACTCTTTCGTTTTACAGGAATGTCTTTTTTAGTGACTTGGTCACAGAAATCTGCAGCATCTCATTTTGAATTCAGTGTCTTTAGATACCATTTTAAGCCACTTCTATCCTCTGCATTTAACCATAATGTGATTTATACTTTCATGCTGTCTCCATACATACTAGTTGGCAATGGATTGAAATGAAACCTGCTGAGGAGAATCCGTTGACAGTAGGAACTCAGGAAGATCAACGGGCTTAGGGAAAAGGGATCATGGTCTTTTTCATGCTTCTTCTCATTTTAACTCTTAAAGATTCTAAATCTTGGGTTCCTAGCACTTACTGTTAACTCTTAAACAAGGAGGTAGGGAAAAAGAGATCTATCTTTTCATCCCCTAGAATTGAGGTGGGAAATAAGAAGGGAAGGTCAGAGATGATTAAAATAGGATAACTATAGCAGAGTTTGGGGGAATTATACTATCAAGCTTTTTTTTTTTACTGATTTACTGTAATGATTCCTCCAAAAGATAATTCCAAACTTCAAATGTATTATTATTTCTAAGTCTCTAGGCGGCATCTTCATGCTTTGCTGCTACAGAAATTGCTAGTCGTTTCCTCATATTTATTCTGATGACAGTGCAGTAGCCCAGTGGTAGGACTGTTCATTTAACACATAATTCTGAGTGCCTTGTAGGCATTGTGCTAGATATAGAGAATTTAGCAGTAAGCAAATCCACCAGCTCTCGTCTTTATGGAATTTACAAGCTGGTGAGCTTTTGAGAATATCTTATAGATTCATGATAACTTTGCAATGCCCTAAAGGCACCATGATATCAGTGTGTCACATAACCATTCTCCAAAATATAACTCTCAACTTGATAGGACGAGGAAAATATGGAGGTGGTCTTTGCTTTGAAAAATGTAAAGAGATGACTCCAGAGATTTCGAAGCTTTAATATTGTTGTTTTATTATTTTTACAATCTATATTTTATTTTATTTTCAACTTTATTAAGGTAGAATTGATACGACATTGTAAGATATTTAAAGTGTATGCTGTGATGGTTTGATGCACAGTTGACCCTTGAACAACATGGGCATTAACACTGGCACCCCCCATGCAGTGGAAAATTGTGTATAACTTTTTATTTACATTCTCAGCTTCTTTTTTCTAATTTTTAATTTTATTTTTTTTTAAGGAGACTCCACACGCCATGTGGGGATTGAACTCATGATCCTGACAGGAGTCGCAGGCGCTATGGACTGAGCCAGCCAGGCACCCCCTCCATATAACTTTTGACCCCCAAAAATCTTAACTACTAGTAGCCTACTATTGATCAGAAGCTTTACCAATAATGTAGTCAACTAACACATATTTTGTATATGTATTATGTTCTGTATTTTTATAATACAATATAATAGTATCATAATGTCAGATCAAACAGAAAATGTTATTAAGAGAATCATAAGAATGAGAGAACATACTTACAGGACTGTACTGTAGAAAATCTGTGTTTAAATGGACCCGTGCAGTTCAAACCTATGTTGTTCTAAGGTCAACTGTACATTGGCTTTGTGAAAGGGTATCCCCAACAAGTTACTTAACATACCTATCACCTCACCTATTTCACCTGTCTGTGCATATGAGAACATTTAAGTCCTACTGTCTTGTAAGTTTCAATGATATAATACAGTGTTAGCAACAATAATCACCATGTTTCACATTAGAACCTCAGAACTTACTTATTTAATAACTAAAACTCTATACCTTTTTACCAACCTCTTCCTCTTTCCCCCATTCCTCCAATCCTTAGCAGCCACTTTCCTATTTTCTGTTTCTTTTTTAGAGTTTTTATGATCCAGTAATCCTACTTCTGGTTATATATACCAAAGAAAATAAAACAATTATCTCTAAGAGATATCTGTACTCTCAATGTTCATTGGCAGCCCTATTCACAATAGCCAAGATATGGTGGGGTGCCTGGGTAGCTCAGTCATTTAAGTGTCTGCCTTCAGCTCAGGTCATGATCCCAGGGTCTTGGGTTCGAGTCCCGCATTGGGCTCCCTGCTCAGAGTCAAGCCTGCTTCTTCCCCTTCCTCTCCCCCTCTCTTGCTATGTCTATCTCTGTCAAATAAATGAAATCTTTAAAAAAAATAGCCAAGATATGGGAGCAACCTAAGTGTTCATTGATAGATGAATGCATAAAGAAAGTGTGGTGTATATATGCAATTAAAAATTATTTAGCTTTAAAAAAGGAGGAAATTCTTTCACTTGCAACAACATAGGTCTAAAAAAGAAATTTAAAAAGAAATAAAAACTGTAAAAAAGAAACAGAAAATAGGAAAGTGGCTGCTAAGGTGATTTCCCAATTGAATTAAGAGAAAATCAGTGTAGGTCAATTGAGATATTGGAGTAAGGTTGGGGTAAAGTAAGATTTAGAAAGTTAGAGTAGCAAAAGCATACCGTAAGAACTATATTGTATGAAGATGTATGATCACAAATTTAGATCTGTTCTGATTAGTTTAGCAGGGATCAAGATTTGTCCCACAATTTACAGCACAAGTACCATAAAAGCAAAAATTGCTGTTCAAAAAAAGTAAAGCTGTTCTTAGTACAGGAGATAAGAGAAATTTCTTCTGTCTTTTGAAGAAAAATTAAAATTGGTGTTAATATAAATAAATATCCACTTCATTATCAGAGTTATCACCTGTAGTAACTTAAATACAAGAGCTTTGTAAGAGGACATTTACAAATACCCTTGTTTTCCCTTGATCTCTGAAAATGCCAAGTGTTCCCATATAACAGACTAAATAAGTCTGCTATATGGAAACTTTCCTGTAGAGTTACTTTCCTGTCCACTTTCCTGTAAAGACGAGGGATATGGCTTCTTAGGAGCAAAAGAAGATGAACAGAGAGCTTCCCAACATCCAGCCTCGTCCCAGGAGCTCTGGCTGTAGGAGACAGCTCTGACCAGTGCTCTTTCTGCCAGGCCCCAAAGACAGAGATAGTTGGTTATAGTACTGCAGGAGACCCAAGTTGTCCTGGACAGCAAGCTGCTGTAGACCTCTTCTACTCAAGGAGCCTACTTTCCACCTGTCTGTTGCTTCTGACATTCTGCTGAGGCCTTGATTTCCATGAGAGCCCCCCAATCTAATCATCCTCAAAACCCCTTCTGTGGTTTCTACTTCATATCATCTGTCTGGACTGATAGTTGTTGGCATGTTGTTCAGCATCAACACCTCCCACGAGCTGTGAGATAAAAGCGCTCTTCCCTACAGTGCTAAGGTCTGAACTGAAATCAGAAACATATGCTCCCAGCTTCTGGAAGACTCACTACACCTTTTCACTAGCTCATAAATTCCCTCAAGACTCACCCAAAACTCAATTTAGATGCAGGAGGGACTGTTTTGCATGTAAACTACCTCTTTCTTCAAAAATTAGCCAAGATTATCCCATCAGACTTAAGGCTCTGACCTTCTCTTCTTTGGGACAAGGACTATAGCCATGGTTTTCCTCCCATTTGTTTGGAGGTCTTGTACTCCTCAGCTTCTGCCATCACCCCCAACTAACTCAGTTATTTCATATCTAAGAAGCCTCATCAAGGCTATCTCTTAATAAATAAAATCATAGCTAGCCCACCCTATTGGCCCCCCAGCGTGGGCCAGTACATCCTCAAATTCAACCAATTAGGCAGCCAATAAGTAGGTCTTGGATGTCGTCTATATGCCAGGCCAAATAGTGATAAACTGACTTAACATCTTCCTTAATAGATTATGTTTCCATAAAACTTTCAGTGAATAAGCAGATTGAACTCTCCCTGGGACCTCACTAGATGTGGAATTTCAGAATGGAGTTTTCTTCCACTGTTCCTTTAGTCTCTGATTTAATCAATTTCACCTGATTGATTGTAATTGGATAGGAGCATATAATGTCTTTTAAAATATTATGGCGAATATGTCATAGCTTCTTTATAGTAACATTTTCCACCACTTGTTAACTCTTACTGATGGTGAATTTTCCTATCTAACTCATATCCCTTTTCATTCCTGAGGCCTGTTCCCTTTTGGTCTGGGTCACTAAGTGAAGATGACAACTCAGTGTCCTTTAAAGAGAGCGGTGGATAAGAACATGTGTGCACTGTGGCCAGAATTAGAATCCAGGCACTGGGAATGACCTTGACAGTTTATTCATCTTTACTGAGACTTAGTTTCCACATGTGTAAAATGGGGGAAAATGATTGCACCTCTCTCCCTCATAAAATGAAAGCAGTAAAAAAAAAAAAAAGGCAGTCAATAAATGATCTCCGTTATTACTACTTAATAGCAATCACAGCTTTCTAAAACTAATATGGATCTTAGAAATCATCTATTTATACATAGCTGATAGCCTGTTTTGACATAAATTTTTCTCCAAGCTGAGTAAAAGGTTTCCAAGTGCACTGTGCATACAGACCTGACTGCACTAATTGCCTTAAATAGTTCAGGCTGAAGAATATTGGAGACCTAAGTAGGTTAAAAATTAAGCTTGGATTTGGCACCTATTAAAATAATGTTTCCTGACAAAGCTCTAATGAAAATAAAAATAGCTATAAAAGAGTCTTTTACACCAAGCTGATTCATATCCTAGTTAAAAGTGATCACAGTGTTTATGCCTGTCATTAACCTGGTTTCCATTTCAGACAGAGAATGACTTGAATAAGAACGATTTTCATGTGTCTCTCTTCTTACTTGGCATTGCATAGGGCATTAGAAGGCTGGACTGGGACTGTGCCAGGGGGTCCCAGAGAAACAACGGGCTGGCATCTAATTCACACTAAGGAGTTTAGGGGAGAATCAGTAGGAGTTCAAATGGGAGGTACCAGAGACGAACGGTTTGGTTATAGAATATAATTGAGGTTAAGGAACCACGGATCTTAGTCTGTTCATGCTAAACAGAGGCTGGAAGCTGGGAAGTCCAGCATCAAGGCACCCACAGATTCTGTCTGGGGAGGATCTGTTTCATGGTTCATAAGACAGCTGTCTTCTACTGTGCCATCACATAGAAGAAAAAGTGAGGGAGCTCTCTGAGGTCCCTTTTATAAGAGCACTAACGCCATTCATTGAGGCTTTCACCCTAATTACGCAATCACTTCCCAATGGCCCCAAATGGCTCCAAATACTATCACATTAGAAATTAGGTTTTTACGTGTGAATTTTGGGGAGATACAAACATCCAGTCTATAACACCATGTCTCTAAGAAAGCAGGCAATCTAATGGGTATCCCTGAAGTTGGACTGTTTCAATCAGATTTTGTTCTTTTTTATTTTATTTGGGTTTATTCTTAACAATGACATATATCACCTTAAAGCCATTTTTATTGAGCTCAAAGGGCCTATTGGGTCATGGTTGTGAATGATCTGAAAGGACCCCTACCTCCTGGGAAAGAGGAAATATTTTTAAAAAGGTACTTCAGAGTGCCTGGGTGGCTCAGTGGGTTAAGCTTCTGCCTTTGGCTCAGGTCATGATCTCGGGGTCCTGGGATCGAGCCCCACATCAGGCTTTCCGCTCAGCAGGGAGCCTGCTTCTCCCTCTCCCTCTGCCTGCCTCTCTGCCTACTTGTGATCTCTTTCTCTCTCCCTCAAATAAATAAGTAAAATCTTTTTTAAAAAATAAGAAGTACTTCAAATAAGCCAGCAATAATCAGTGTTCATATTCAGTTTAAGAATCAACTGTCAAAGGAAACTACTGAAATTATAGGATCAGGAGGAACATCCATTTTACTGTCTCTGTAGCATCCCTCGAAAGAAAAATTCAAACATGACCAGTGTCCAGAAGGCCATTTTGTTGTTAGTCATTTATTAAAAGACAGATATTTTCCTGTATCGAGGTGAAATCTGCTCCCTTGTGGCTCTGTACATCCAGTTTGTTTGCTTGTTTCTTTCTTTCTTTCTTTTGTGAGTAGAAGGAGGTATATGACTTCTATGATGCTTGGTAAAGGAACATACGATGCTTGGAAACATTCTTCTGTTCATATTCTTGTTCCTTTTCATAGCTTACCTGGCATCTCCTGAAAGAACTTTGAAGGTCAAGACAAGAGAAGATACCATATATTTTATACAAACTTTGGGACTGATGTCCATTTTCTTTCTGCTTTCTTTTTAATGCTGATAAAGTACACATAACAAAATTTGCCATTTAACCACTTTTAAACATGCAGTCAGTGGTATTATGTACTTTCATGCTATTGTACAACCATTACCACTACCCATCTCCAGAATTCTTTTTATCTTGCAAAATTGAAACTCTGGACCCAACAAAGCTACCTCCTCATCCCCCACACCTGGCTCCTGTTAACCATTATTCTACTTTCTGTCTGTATGATTTTGACTATTCTAATACCTCATGTAAGTAGAATAAGAAAATATTTGTCTTTTTTGTGACTAAAATAGCACAATGTTATTTTACTTCATGTAATATCCTTAATTTTCATCCATTTTATTTATTTATTTGAGAGAGTGAGTGAGAAAGAGAGAGAGAGAGAGCACGAGATGGGGCAGGATCTGAGAGAGAAGCAGACTCCCCACTGAGCGGGGAGCCCAATATAGGACTCGATCCTGGGACGCTGGGACCATGACCTGAGCCAAATGCAGACACTTAATTGACAGAGGCATGCATGCCCCCAATTTTCATCCATGTTATAGCATGTTAGAACTTCCTTCCTTTTTAGGATGGAATGATTGTCCACTGTATGTATATAGATCACATTTTGCTTTTGCATGTTTGTTTTCTTTTAAATTTCATACTGGGAAAGGAAGAATCAGAGAATTCAAGGCCCAGAAGGAACTTCAATGGATGATCTTTAATGTAGTATAAACACACACACACACACACACACACACAAAAAGCATCGGGAGAATGACATTGATAGAATCACTATGACATACCTGTACACATTCACTAGATTTGCAAATCTAATGGCAAGTCTAATGGAAAATTTAAAAAGGCTGACATCACCAAGTGATGTCAAAGATGTAGGTCCATTGGAACACTGATATGTTGCTGATAAGGATGTAATTTGGCAAAATCCACTTGGAAAACTGTTTAACAGACTCTCCTACAGCTGAACATAAAACTTAGGGCTCACCAATCCCATTCCTAGGTATAAATGTAACAAATCAGTACACGTGTGCACTAAGAACATTTATGAGTGTGTTTGCAGAAGTACTATTCATAATGGCCCCAAACTGGAAACTACCACAATGCCCAACAATGGAACAGATGAATTAATGGCATGTTCGTACACTGAAATAATTTATAGCAACGAAAATGAACAAACTGCTGCTCTGTGCAATAGCATGAATGAATCATAATGACATAATATGGAGGGAAAGAATCCAGGTAGAAAAGAATACATGTTGCGTAATTCTGTTGACATGAAGGGCAAAAACTGGTGAGACTGATTTATAGGAATAGAAGCCAGGATACAAGTTAACTTTCTTCTTTCAGGAGCTGGGCAGTACTTGGGAGGGGAGAATGAGGAGGGCTTTTGAGGTTTCGGTAACATTTTATTTGATCTGGATGTTTGCTATGAGGGTGTGTTTAAATTTGGAAAATTAATTCAACTGTATACTTAAATATGTGCACTTTTTTGTAGGTACGTTTCTTAGAATACGGACATATGCTTTAAATACGATGACCATGAATTTTAAATACCATGTATGATATACATAAGTATTCACGGAACATGTGTAATTATGCACATATTATGTGAGCGGTAGGGTTTTTGAATGTTTGTGTGTGATACTGTTTTTACAGTGTTATTTGTGCAATAGGAAATTAACACCAAATAGACACTATTTATTACACTTATTTGCCTCCCAGGGGATCCAAATTTCCCAAGGAGATACCTCAGACAGCAGAATGGAATGAGAACAAGCTAGCCATGGGTGATAACTAGAGCAGAAGATCATGAAAAATATAATAATAACCATTTTTAATACAAAAATATATCCATGCTTACTTATTGAGCTATTACAAGGAAGCATCTTCTTATCCAAGAATCATAGGACAGGACTTGAATTATGGAAAAAGTCTTAGAGTTTATTGAATCCACTTCCTTCATTTTGTAGACATGATCAGAGTTACAGCGTCACGCAGTTTGATAATGGCAGGATCAGGACAGGGAATCAAGTTTCCTGATTCTTAGTCCAGTGCTCTTTTTTCAAATCAGTTACTGTTTGCCTCTGGATTTCTTCCATGCTGTGGCAGAGGCTAGGACCAAGTGCCGAAAAGCCACACCGTGCAGAGAGTTTGAGAAAGTTACCAATTACTAGACTTCTCTGAAATCACACAGCTTTGCAAAGTGATTTTGCAATTTCTCTTTTCATGAGTTAGAGTCTCTCCTTGACTCCTTAAACTTTAGGCTTTAACCGTGTGACTTGGTTAACCAATGGAATGAGGCAGTAACCATGCTGTGCCAGTAGTGAACTTCAGCCTCCAGAAACTGTGAGCAACTTAGCTTTATGTCTCAGAAGCCTCCCGGCCAGCTCTGACTTCTTGGGAAATGAAGACCACGTGGAGCAAAGAGGAGTTGTTCCAGCCCCTCGCAGATTCGGGAGCTGACCATGGATACCATAGCCCAGCCTAGACCAGAACTTCAGACCAGTTGTTGACCCACAGGACTGAGAGTGAAATAAATATGCCTTAAGCCACCAGGTTTTAGGATGGCTTATGGCACGTCAAAAGTGAATGGACATGTCACATCAGCTGGCTGTTTTAAACTTTGTCTCATTTATCAGTGGCATTGCAAATTGGTGTCCGTTTCTTCCTATTTTAAATGAGAAAACCTCTTAGGATGAAAGACAGAAATGTCAAAGAGGCAAAGGAGATTTGGCATTTACAACTTCTTTTTCAATAAGTCTTGGGTACTTTGCCCCCTTCCCCAGCAAGACCTACTGGGAACATTTGACATTACATAGCACTCTGATGTCAATTCATTTTTGTTCTCCTTCTCACTCAAAACAAACAGATCCAAATACTCTACCTTACCTACCACTTTCCCTTTCTCCTTTTTCACCCCTCAGGAGTGAGATGGATCGTCTCCCTTCAGAACCCTTTTTATTAGGGTTGCTAGTCATTGTAAAGGAGTGTCACTTGTGATGGACTCAAGTTATGGTTAGTAATTGAACACTCCATTCTCAGAAGCATTTGCTGGTTTGGCAAATGCCTTGCAGAGATGTCCTCTGTTCTTATGGACAAGCGATTGAGCCAAGGTATATTTCTTTCAAGAGGAGTAACTATTCATTCTGACCTTTTCCTGCTATTCTGCCCACTCCTAGAACACTGTGTGTGCTCTGATGGGGACCATGGCCCTAAGCCAGAGGGAGGGAAGTCTCACCATATTGTTGTCAGAGTAGATAAGCAGTGGGGCACATGAAAGGGAAGTGCTCCAGGATTTGTGGGCTGCTTACGCTCAAAGACGCTCTCTTCTGATCCAGCTAACGGGGACGAATGGAAGCATAAAACCCATGCTCATTAGTGACTCTCAGGCTCCCAGCACCCTGGTGGGAGGGCGGCTGAGCAACCAGCCAACTTAATGCTTTGTACTTTGTCCTTTAAAACACACTCACATGCACACACACACACACACATACACGCAACACTGTCTCACTTCAAAGGTGTGATAGCTTTCAGGAATAGGGCTGTTGCTGTACAAGATTAATAAAAAATGGTTACCGGTGGCTTTGGTTCCCATACCTTTTGACTCTCAGGCTCCCAGCACCCTGGTGGGAGGGCGGCTGAGCAACCAGCCAACTTAATGCTTTGTACTTTCTCCTTTAAAACACACTCACATGCACACACACACACACACATACACGCAACACTGTCTCACTTCAAAGGTGTGATAGCTTTCAGGAATAGGGCTGTTGCTGTACAAGATTAATAAAAAATGGTTACCGGTGGCTTTGGTTCCCATACCTTTTTTTTTTTTTCCATCTCCATTGCTTCTTGCTTTTATTCCCACTCCACAAACCAATATAGAACACCTAATGTGTGCAAGGCAATCACTACTACCAGGAGAGAAGAGAGGAGGACAAGAAAGCGCCTGTAATGTGGTAAGCATCTACAAAACAATAGAGCAATACCTCTCAGCCAAGACATGAATTGTAAAAGTTGTTTTTCAAAGAGGAAATGTCAGGGTGAATCAGAACGTTTCTTTGCACAGGAAATTCTTAACTCTGTTGGTATGTAGACTCTCCATTCTCTTCGCGATTATAATGGTTTCTCTCTATACTTGTTGCCTGGAAACTTCATTCTCAGTCAATTAACTCTGACACCAATGGATTGATTCAACAGGGAAGGAGATCTCTGGAGCCAAGGTACCATTGGACTAGATGATGTGTGGAATGAGGAGGGGGTGGAAGCAGACCCCGGGAGGAGAGGCCCTGCAGAAGAAGGAAACTTCGAGAAGCAGAATTGCTCACCTGACAGATGCTCTGGAGAGATGACACTTTCTTTAAAATTTGCTTTGCTTTTTCCTTTCTGCCTTTTACTCAAGTTACTTGCTTCTCTTTCCCACTAAGGGTGTCACCACTGGGTTCTTCTTCAGGAGGTATAATGCTCCTGCAACGCTCTCTCCTCTTCTCATTTGCCAAGTTACTTCAGAATCCTCTTGGTAAAAGCTCTGGGACTAACTCAGCCCCAGGTAGATCAGGATGAGTTAGAAAGACAGAAGAAAAACACCACACTGATTTTAACATCTCATTTTCCCGCCCAGCCTCGTCCCTCCCCCATCACAAAAAGGCTAAATTCCTATTTCTGGTGATCCACTGAAGCTGATTGGAAGGACAATGGGTGGGTGGGCCAGTGGATGCATCTTATGAGAGGAAAGGCATGAAGGTTGAAGGAGTCTTGGAAGCTCTGGTGAGGTCCCCCCAGACTGAGAAGGAGATGAGGTATGAGACTAACTGGGCCCCTACTCCGGCACAGTGCTCCGGGGAGTGGGGAGACTCTCAGAGAGGAAGAGCAGCTTGACCATGTTTGCAGTAGCTTCCAGAATTAGCAGTCTCCATGCCACAGCTTGGCCCAGCAATGCTGAGGTGACATGTCTTCTTTGACTCTTTCTAGGGGAGCCATGTACACTGTAGTTTTTAGACTAGTTACCTAGTGTGTAGGTGAATGATGCTCTCTGAAGTTGTTTACCGTAACAGCTCTATTAGGGAACACCTGAACAATGGGCAATCAGTGGAAACCAGTCCCGTGAGCTGGGGCTCCAGGCTACCTCAGACCCTTGACACTTCCTTAGGATTCCTGGATGGTGGTGGTGGTTGGGGTGAGCACCAGTGAGAATCAATTTCTCTACCACCCAGCAGGATGGGTGCTCAAAAGAGGCAAAATTTGATGTATCGAAGCCAAATAATGTAATATTATATCACTTTCTTTTTCACTTTTTCAGTAGAACAAAATTCAGAACTACCCCATAAGGATTTCCTTAATGGGAATTCCAAATGATTCTTTTGTTCGCATTTTGGTGGCTGATTCAGAGCAGGTGCCCATTGGTTAATGACTAACTCAGAGTCATGACAATTGTTTTTCATAGCAGCAAAAGAAACACAAACCGGGGTGCCTAGGTGGCTCAGTCAGTTAACCTTCTGACTCTTGATTTTGGCTCAGGCTATGACCTCAGTGTCCTGGGATCCAGCCCTGCGTGGGGGTCTGCACTCAGCCCGGGAATCTGCTTGTCCTTCTCCCTCTGCCCCTCTCCCTGCTGGTACTTTCTCTCTCTAGAAAAATTAAATAAAATCTTTATTATTTTTTTTAAAAAAGAAACAAACCATTTGAGGGGAAATGAGGTCTACGGAAAGGAAAAACATGAATGAAAATTAAACGGTCTGGCTTTCAGAACTGGGTCCACATTTCTCTTCAGATATCACATATTATTGATGTTGCTACAGCTCACAATTTTCAGATATTCTTTTCTCAAAAAATTAGATATCAAAAGCTTCATTGGAGCCAATCAAGAGCATGAAGAACATATTTGCCAAGGGTGCCATAACTCAGGGTGGGTGTTAAGTAATTACCGTCTCTGCAGCAGGAGGAATGTCTACAATGAGGCAGATTTACCATACAATTTGGATTTTAACTTCCTTTTGTAGTTAATCCACATGCCATCTGTTTAACAACTTTCTCCATTTATTTCTGATTAGTTCACCTTCCTAAACACAGAGGGGCAGCGCAGATGATGTACATTCATCTTTTTGACTTTGTTAAGCACTCAAGCTAGTGATTACAGGATGCCGGACTGGGTTTCTGCCACCCCCAAGGTAGCTGTGCCACTGTAATCCTCCAGGTTAGCCTGAAATGCACACTTCCTCCCGACTGCCTGTGGGAGGAAAGAGATTTCTGCAAGCAGATGTCCCTGCCCTAGAGGCTGAGCGACAAGCCAACAATGAAAACTATTATCCGTGATGCCTGTGTTCTGATGGGTCACAAAAGAGCAGAGGAAGGTGGAGAGGTTTACTGAAGTGAGTGGGAGCTGGATCGGGCCAATTCTTCTACAACCAGCTTTCTCAAGATTGGCACTATCGCCATTTTGAGTGAGATCATTCTTTGACTGAGGACCTGCCCTGGGTATTGCAGAATGTTTAACAGCATCCCTGGCCTCTACTCACTAGATGTCTGTAAGCAGCCCCTTGACCTAGTTATTCTAACAAAAATGTCTCCAGACATTTCCTGGGGGCAAAATCACCCCCACTTGAGGATCACTGTTCTCTTGCAAGTCTCCCCATCCCAAGATCACTGGCAAATTATGTTGTAAGCCCCAGTAAAGCCTGGATCAAATTCACAAATAATTCTGTTGTAATAAAGTTCTTACAAACCAAACAAATATTTATCCCTCTAAATTCGTTGCTGGTAGTTGGAGACTGAGTTATTTTTTCAATGGGGCCACAGTGGTGATCTAACAGCTATGGGAGTGAGGGGCCTGTTGAGATGCCTTTTCTCTGATCCAGCCTGCGGTGGTTGCCAGAGATGGACCAGCCATGGTGGCGATGTGTCCAAGCAGACGCAGGGATTTGCCTGCTCTCTCTCATTCTGAGGGTTCCTCAAGGTCTGGCCAAACCTGTCACCCACCTTGGTTTCTCATGAGTCCGTCACCTCAGTAGCAGCAGAAGTCAGAAAGCCTGAGGTAAACCTGCTGTTCCACAGCCCAAACAAGTCTTGGTTTGGCAGAGTCAACTAGAACGGAAAACTTTTTGGCTCCTTCACCTACTTTTGTCCCAATGGGCAGAAGGACACCACATCTCATGGGACGAATGTGTTTTCCTGATCATTTCAACTGAGGATATCACACAAAGAATATTTAGTGACTGGCCTTCTAGGAGCTAAACCTGACTGGAGATGCTAGTTTGAAAAACTGGAATCGAGTGTCTCCCTATTTCTTAAAAAAACTTCTTTAAATTTTCATTTGTATTTATTCTGCTTTCTCCAGTGTCACACCTGTCCAAAGAATGAGCAAATTCAGTCTCATTGGAATATCCCCGTCTGCTGGCAATGACTGTCTTCGTCACCAATAAATAAGATTAAGAAGAAAGCTGAGAGAAGAAAGGGAACTTATACCAAATGACAGTTGGGATGATGCCCTTTCTTGAAGACTAAATAAAATAAAAAGACTAAATAAAAATGATTCTCAGAGGAACAGTTGGATCATTGTTGTCTTTGACCTTGACTCCCCCTGGACTCTCCATGCTCCATCTCAAAGGTTCTGTGGACCCAGGCTTGGATCAGTGGTTCCCAGGCTTGACTGAGCATTTATTCACCCAGGGAGCTTAGAAGAAATCATTAAGACCACTCTCACAAGTTCTAACACCGTTTTGGGTGTGGGATCTGTGAATGTGTAATTTTCAGAATCTCCTCAGGCTACTCTGACATGCAACCACTCTGGAGTCATCTGGAATAGATAGTGATGATGACAGGGATGAAGTCTACCCTGTATGGGTCTCTTCCTATGCTCCAAGCGTGTGCTAAATACTGTCCACCCATTAGCTCATGGCATCCTCGTTACAACCCCCACGACTTAGTTATGGCTTCCATCGGAGGGGGAGAAACTGATGCTAAAGGAGTTGGATGAGCTTTCCACAACAGGACTACACCTGAAGCTGGCGGTTTTTAACCATTTCGCATGTTTCTCTCCCTACCCTCTTTTGAACCGTGGCGGGTGACGGGTGGCGGCGGTGGGGGGGGG
>LNAC01000830.1:500267-537283 GCA_002007465.1 Ailurus styani | reverse complement strand
GGCGGGTGACGGGTGGCGGCGGTGGGGGGGGGGCGGTCAGGGAAGGAAGCAGATACTTGAAGGGGAAGAGATGTCTCTGAGAGCATCTGCAATTTCTGTAGAACTCCGAGTCTAGGCCTGCTTCACAGAGTTAAGGCACAGAGAGGCTGGCAGGAGCTTTGGGGTGTAAGCTGGATCATTGCCCCATCTCAGACAGGGCATCTTGCAGCTCCGTGAACACGGCACAGAGGCTACCAGAACTGNGGGGGGGGGGGGAAGCAGGTTCATAAAAATGATATTTTTACTGAGCACCAGAAAGAACATTTTCGTCTTTAAATATGCAGAGACACTACAGCAAGTATCACAAATTCATTCTGGTGATGCAACCAACAACACTTAATTATCAGCTCCACAAGCAAATTAGGTGAGAAAATTACTTGTCTTTTTATATTTATTTTATTTCTAAAAGAATTCAAAGAAGATAACGATTTAACTATCACAGCATATTACACAGATTGCTTCTCTCCTTCATCCCCCCTTCCCCTCCCCCCACCTTTTAAGCCACAGAGGCACCTGTTCTTTTGCTTTGCTATTTGCATGGCCCTCCTGGAAGAGTTGTTTAGGTGCCATTTCTTGAGGAAGCCATTAAGTTTGTTGGAAAGCTGAGGCAGAGGCCATCTGTGGGAGGGTTAAGTAACAGTACAATCCTGAGTGTTTCTATGTGAAAGTGAACGTATCTAGTGACAAAGTCTGCCCACAGGAGCCTACTTTCCTCAGCGGACTTTGAGCTGCCCCACTCACACTGTTTACCAGAGGTGGCTTTTGGGTGCTGTTTGTGCATGTCACTAAGGCCAACTCACAGTCTCCAAGTTCTCACTCCATACTTTCTCTGACCAATGGGACATTGTTTGAGGGTTGAAAAGGCTCCCACGGTCTTAGGGAGCCCAAAAAATTAATTCCCTCATGGTGACAGGCAGGACAAAGGGTCCACGGCTCCACATTAAAGCCTCATCCTCCTTCAGTTTCTTACACACCACTTGTCTCTGTTCCAAAGGTATCATTCTGAGATGCTTCTGTAAGGAAAGCTAGGGTCTCCTCCTTAATATTCTCTGAAGGTAATGAAGTTTCAGCTATTTTACTAAATATGCTGGGAACAGTTATTGTGCCTGGCTTCTTCTTCTAGATTCCCTGTTATAAACTTCCATGTTCTCCAGTCTGCTCAGTGTGGCCGTGGGGAGATGTAACGGAGCTCGCTCCAGGCCTTTGGGCCCTTCCAAGACAGCAGCCAGTGTTCCCTGTAAATCATTGCTGGTCCTCTCAGCAGTTATGCCCTCAGCAGTTATGGTTTTCCTGCTCCAAAACTGAGAAGAACTAGGGATTCTAGAGTTTGTCTTTTCTAGTGTATCCAGAATGAGGCAGGCAACACAACCAAGTGCACTGAGCCAGGAGGGGATTGTGTGAACTGGAGGACCCACCCCCATCTATAGAGGGAGCCGAACTCCACTCTGTTAGACTGTTGTGTGGAAACATGGACCCAGGTTGACACATCTTTCCATAAAATTTCAGCAATCTGATTTTCATGATAAATGTCATATTTTTTTTAATATTAGCAAACAAGTTTCAGAAAAGTTATTTTGTGGACCAACAAAAACATGTCTATAGGCCAGATATGGTCTGAGGTCCACCATTTTGCAATCTTTTGTTTTGGTTCAATTCCATCGTTCTAAGGGTGGTTCTCCCAGAGGATACAGGTTACTCAGCTAGCCAAGAATAAGAACCAAGATCACGTGTCCAAACTGTAGGTCAAACATTCTTTCTTTTTTGTTTTACCCTTAATTCTCTTCATTTTTACCAAAGATTTGTTTCAACCAGTGGTAACTGGATACTTTCTCTAGGCAAAGAACTGTGCTAAATGTTTGAAAATACCAAAGAGTTAAATAAACAAAACAACCACTCTTCCCCCAAAAGATTGGTACTTCTCCTAAAAAAGGAGAATTAAGATTAATAGTGTCTCCTTGGGGTGCCTGGGTGGCTGAGCCCGTTAAGCTTTGACTCTTGGTTTCAGGTCAGGTCATGGTCTCAGGATCATGAGATTGAGCCCTGCTTGGGGCTCCATGCTCAGCTCAGAGTCTGCTTGAGATTCTCTCTCCCTCTCCCTTTGGCCCTTTCCTCCCCCTCTCTAAAATAAATAAACAAATCTTTTTTTTTTTTAAGAGTGTTTCCTATACTCAGCATTTCAAGGAAATTTCAAGGAATCTTCAATAACTGCTATGAGATCAGCATTGTTCATGATCTTCTTCCAGCTGAGATACTACAGATCAGAGAGATTAAGTAACTTGTCAGGGTCACACAGCTAGAAAGAAACGAAGCTGAGAGTTAACCCCAGGTCTGACTCCAGTGCCTGTGCTTTTCGTTCCTTTTTTTTTTTTTCTTATTGAAAATTGTGAGTGTTCAATAATGAAAAATGGAAACATACAGAATTGGCATTATTTAACACTGTTAATATGTTCCAATGCTTTTTCTACTAGACCATGCAATAACTGAGGGAACCAAACACAGCATTCAGTAATGCATGCAAAAAGAATGATAATCACTGTGTAGGAAATATAATGTAAAGAATTTACAGAGTTGCTGGAACCACATGGAGGCACCAGAGTGAGGATAAGTTTGGTTAAGGGAAGCTTTACGGAGGAGGTGAGCTTTGAGTTGAGAATGAATGTGTATAACTGACCAGGACTGGTGTTGGGTTGGGTTTTTTCAGCTGCTGAGCAAATCAGGCAAAGGAAATCTGTTTTGCCTACTCTCTAAATATAGCTCATGATGACTCAGAAACAAAGGGTGATGGTGGTGGAAGTGGTTTAAAATCATACAGTGAGAGGTGTTCCCCCAAGTTGGCCTGCTCCCCCAGTAGTTGGGATGAAAGCCCACTGGGATTCCATGATTTTCCTGGGATCGTGGGGACCCAGACACCCCGGCTGTAAGTGCACCAGACTTTCTGGGCAGCCCCCACATCCTTGCTCTGTGGTCCTAGCTCTCTCACACTGATTCAAGGCTCAAATTTCTGTCTCGAATTTACTTCATTCCTCTATAAGCATCAGACATTTGACATTTATCATAAAAGGTCTGAGCTATTCGTCTGACAATTAAACATCCTCTGGGCGTATGCTGAAGGCTTGGTATTTATGTTTGTGTTTTTATTTTTTCTTGTTAGTAACCCTTCCTTTGCCTCAGTGTTCTAAAATATATCAGTAAAATGTCTGCTTTCCTCTAAACCGGTTTGAGCCGTGTGAAAGATTGGTTCATGGAGGAAGACTTGTTTATTTTATTTTCATTAATGCTACGTATGCTTCAATGTCATTTCTTCAGTCTTTCCCAAGTTAGACTCTTGAGACATAGCTGTTAGGATCTTCTCTCTCTCTCTCTCTCTCTCTCTCTCTCTCTCTAGTTTACATTTGCAATATAGATATGTTTTTTTCTTTTCTTTTCTTTCTCCTTCTTTCCTTCCTTCCCTCCCTCCCTCTTTTCTTTTCTTTTCTTTTCTCCTTTTCTTTCTTTCTTTCTTTCTTTCTTCTTTCTTTTTTGTCTTTTCAGGAAGCATAGTGTCTTTATTTTTTTTTATTTTTTTATCNCTCTCTCTCTCTCTCTCTCTCTCTCTAGTTTACATTTGCAATATAGATATGTTTTTTTCTTTTCTTTTCTTTCTCCTTCTTTCCTTCCTTCCCTCCCTCCCTCTTTTCTTTTCTTTTCTTTTCTCCTTTTCTTTCTTTCTTTCTTTCTTTCTTTCTTTCTTTCTTTCTTTCTTCTTTCTTTTTTGTCTTTTCAGGAAGCATAGTGTCTTTAGTTAATAGCCCCTGATTCCACAGTTTCTACTTAGGATGATTTGACAGATGGGTAGCATATCCAAGGACAAACACTGATGAATAATTCCCTGACAAATTTCTGGCGAGGGAAATCAGTGTCTCCATTTTAAATGTGTTACATAAGATCTTTTAAAGAATTCAAGGTGAGTATATTTCTTAATATCAATCATGCAGAAAACCAGGTTAAATTACGAGGCGAATGAAAATCATTGAAGATTTGTGGAGAAGCCCGTGAAAGTACATGGGAGTTTTCATTTTGATGGAACTTGCTTTAAATTTTATAATAGGGATCAATAATTGGTTAAGTGATGGTTTAATGAGGACGTTGTATTTTCAATAGGAAAGACATAATTCATTTAAAAAAAGATTATTTATTTTAGAGAGAGAGAGTGGGGAAGGGGCAGAGGGTGAGAGAATCCTTAGACCAACTCCCCACTGAGTGTGGAACCCTTCATGGGACTCGATCCCACGACCCTGAGATCAGGATGAAATCTAGAGTCGCTCAACCAAGTAAGCCACCCAGGCGCCCCCATATAATGCATTTTTAATCCAGCTTCCCATGCCTAAGGGAAGCCCAAGTGTTTTAAGGAACTAGAATTGCCTGTGTTTTCCATCCCCTGGTGGGAGCTACCTACTTAAAGACACGATTCTAGGAAGAAATAAACAGCCTCTAGAGGACCAGCCTTGGGAAGGGGCCTAAGTGATGGCAAGTCTCAGATCCACCTTCCTTCGTGATGCCATTTTTGGCACATTAAAATTAAAGCGATGCTATCCAGACTTCAGAGAGGAACAAGCAGCACGAAGCTGGAATCTTCCTTGGCTTCGTTTGCTGTTGTTGCCTAGACCAGTGCCTGAAACACAACAGGTCCTCACAGAGGCATGGTGCTTCAAGGAAGGAATATCTGGTGCAAAGATCAAGAAAGAATTGATTATTTCTGTGATTGAAAATCTCCCTGCCAAGTTTCTTCATTATTATTATTACTTTTTACTTTGCTAAAAAAGTTCTCCCTTTATGGTACCTAAATTATATATATTCTAAAAAATGTTAATCTTGGTCAGCGTTGCCCATTTTTAATTCTCTTTCCCTGAGGCTAAGGCATGATTTGTTCAGCTTACGCTATAAAATGCTCACCACAGGGCACCTGGGTGGCTCAGTGGGTTAAAGCCTCTGCCTTTGGCTCAGGTCATGATATCAGGGTCCTGGGATCGAGGTCTGCATCGGGCTCTCTGCTCGGCAGGGAGCCTGCTTCTTCCTCTCTCTCTTTGCCTGCCTCTCTGCCTACTTGGAATCTCTCTCTGTCAAATAAATAAATAAAATCTTTTTAAAAAATAAATAGGGCGCCTGGATGGCTCAGTGGGTTAAAGCCTCTGCTTTCAGCTCAGGTCATGGTCTCAGGGTCCTGGGATCGAGGCCCGCATCGGGCTCTCTGCTCAATGGAGAGCCTGCTTCCTCCTCTCTCTCTCTCTGCCTGCCTCTCTACTTGTGATCTCTCTCTCTCTCTGTGTGTCAAATAAATAAATAAAATTAAAAAAATAAATAAATAAAATGCTCACCACAGGATAAAGTGATATGGATGCATAATAAATTCCACTTGGTGATAAAATAATAAAACTAAAATTAAATCCTGACTAAAAAAATAAAATTAAGTTCTGATTAAAATAATTAGGAAAACCCCAGGACTGCCTACAGTAGCAATTATAACTCACGGACTTATCATCAGTTGTGAGATAGTTTCCATGTCATTTATTGTTTAAAATGACTATAGCAAATATTTACTAAATTTTACCATGCACATACATAGTGCTAAGCATGAATTATGTACATGATTTTATTCCAACTTCACAGCAGCCATTTAGAGGTGAGGAAATGCAGACTCTGAGAGGTTACCTGCCCAATGTCACCTGATTGGAAAGGGCTGCTGTGGGGATTCAGGTTCAGCCAATCTGGCTCCAAAACCTGATTCTAAACAGTGAGGCTACACTGCTTTCCATATTGTTCAAAGTAGCTTAGATAGGGGTGCCCTGGTGGCTCATTTGGTTGAGTGTCTGCCTTTGGCTCAGGTGTTGATCCTGAGATGCTGGGATCGAGCCCCATGTGGGGCTCCCTGCTCAGAGGGGAGCCTGCTTCTCCCTCTGCCTCTGTCCCTCCCCCTGCTCATGTGCTCCGCTCTCTCTCTCAAATAAATAAAATCTTAAAAAGAAAAAGTCGTTAAAATAGAGAAGTTTGGAAATAAAACTTTTATAAATGAGAGCAGAGTCAGGGTTTTTCCTAGATTCTGTCTCTTTTGGTCACATTCATTTTCATTTGCCTTCTTGAGTGGAAAACAAGAGCTGGAAAGACCCCTGGAGTGTGAGAGTCATGTCTCTCTTCTGCGTGTCCGTAATTAGCACGTGCTCTTGATATACTTTTAATGTTGTAGCAATTTAAGTTTTTGTTGTGCTGCACTGACCTTCCAAGAATGGGAAATGTATCCGGAATGATCCGAGGTCGTTTATTCCCTCTAAAAATCTGTTTCATCAAAAGAAACATAAATAGCAATCCCCAGAGTCTTAAATAAAACATGTTTCCTGAATTCTCCAGAAGAGGTAACAAAGTGAGAAGTCTGCCCTGCAACTTATCTCGAAATAACAAATCTCTTGAGACATTTCTCTCTTTGAAGATGCCCCAGTCCCTGGGGGAGCTCCTTCCATCCCTGTCCTTCTCTCCCTCAAAATCCTACCTGGCTCTTCCAGATCTTTCTCTTTGGAAATGGCTCCCTGGTCTTTTTCATGGAAACCAACCTTCCCCCTTTTCCCAACATCCTCTGTTCTGTAGCTTCACATCCTCTTCTGTGGTTCTGGGGCGAACCTGTGCTTCTGAGAAGGCCATGCAGGAGAAGAGGTTGTGCATAGCCATACTTTAAAACATTTGCATTATGAGGGCATTCCCCCCCCCCCAAATCTGTGTTTCTCCGAAGGATTGTGAGAACTGTGTCACACATAGCATCAGGTTAGGTTTGCTAACGATGTATACCTAGATCATCCAATTTTTAAAAATCACCAAAAAACAAACAGCCTGATATTTGGAGCCATCTTGGCAAAATGTAGCTGGTTTATCTAAAACACGTGTCAGGGGCGCCTGGGTGGCTCAGTCAGTTTAGCATCTGACTCTTGGTTTTGGCTCAGGTCAGGATCTCTCAGCTGTGGGATCAAGCCCCGCCTGAGGCTCTGTGCCCAGTGCAGAGTCGGCTTCAGATTCTCCGTCCCTCTCCCTCTTGATCAATCTCTCTCAAATAAAATCTAAAACAAACAAACAAACAAACCACCTTTCACTGTATTTCGGTGTTCAGATGAAAAGGTCCTAGTCAAATGTAGACATGTTCTGAGCTTCAGTACTCATCGTTCATCTTACGTTCATGCCTTCCCCACCCACCTCCATACATACTCTGTTAAAGACCAAAGCTAGCTCATCTGCATGTACGAGCAGTATGAGCAGGATGTCCGTTAACAAGCTTACAGACTTTGGTATGGTGTTGATATTTATTCTACTTTATGAGCCCTTGGAATCCAAATCCACAAATAATCTCACCACTGGTTCCAGAAGGCACCTGTGTAGCCTCGTGGGCCTGGCCGCGGATGTCTGCAATCCTGGATTGCCCGAAGGGCTGCAAGAGCGAGTCAAGCATGTGGCCTATGTGCCAAGTGTCAAGGATGATACATCAAGCCATTACCCATGAAAACCATTCAGGGTGTGTTAGCAGATAGGGGTCTGATAGGAATGGGTGCCCAAGTGCTTTGTTGAGTGGGGCCGCTTGATATCGCCTCCTAAGGAGGACATCTTTGAATAAGCCAGCATTAACCACATTATATATTCACTTCTAAGTTAAAGGACGTGATTTGAGCCGGTATATCTGAAACTCTGGAATTGATTCCTCCTATTAAGTGATTTCAAGGACTTATGACTTTCACAGGTATTTGTTCAAATATTAATGTGTTAAATATACTTTATTTCAAGATGCTTTGTGAGTACATATTTTAGTGAGTAGGTTTACACACACATACTCCCCCACCCCTGCCCCATACTCACATAAGTTACCCAAAGGTCCAGATAGATTTTACAGGTCAATTGTGTCATATTTATTAAACTAAGGTTATAATATCTGTTTATTTAATATATGATTTTTGAATGCATATATATGAGTAAATGAATGAATGTAATTGCAGAAGGAGGCCTGAGTTCCCAATGCCTTTCAAACTATTATTACATGCTATTTGGTTGCTTTTTCAGGGGAAGAGATTGGATTGGGGTCCTCTTTACCTCATCATTTGAACTATTTTGAAGGGTTTAAGATGGCAATATTTAATTCATGTGTGGGCCAAGAATTCTACTCACACAAATATCCAACAATGAACTCATATCTCAATTTAGATGTCTCAAAGCAAGTCCAAACAACATGCCCAATCAAATCCATGATCCCCCAAATTTGGTATTTAGAATTTCCCATCCTAGGGAACTCTAACACCATTCATCCAATTGGATAACCACAGGATGAGGAGTCATTTTTAAAAATTTTTTATTTTATGTAAACTCCATGCCACTGGTGGGGCTTGAACTCATAACCTTGAGATCAAGAGTTGCATGCTCTACAGACTGAGCCACCCAGGCACCCCAGAGAGTCATTCTTAATACCCTGTTTTCCTCTGCTCTCAAGTTTCAATCATCACCAAAGACTGCTGATTTTATAATCTAAGTAATTCTTCAGTCCAACAGCTTGTCATCACTACCACGTCCTCCCTAGCCCGTCATCTCCTTAGCAGTTCTTTCTCTTGCACAAGTGAAAAGGCTACTGATGGCCTCTTCCCAATCTCCAGAACCTTGCCTCTCATAGTCTGCCCCTTTATACCCTTTCCGTGGCCACCTGGCCCTCCTCTCAGTTCTGACACTACATTATGTATTGTGTTCCTTTTTGTTCTAGCTCTTTCCACATGCTGACCTTTTTTTCCCACCCACCTCCAGTACTCCCAGTATATTCATCAGCTTTCAGCCAGGATATCACCGCCTCTGGGAAGTCTCCTTGTTCATCTTAGGTTTGGTCAGGCTTATCAAATACATGTTCCTAGTATTCTTTGCTTTTTCCCTAATAAAATTATAACCTTCTTACTCAGATATTCAATCATATGATTATTTGATTAAAGCCTGACTCTTTTTCTGACTTGATCATAATTTTCATGAAGCCCAATCTTTTTTTACTTACCCTTCTATCTCCAGTAATAGCACAGAGCCTAGAATGAAGTAACTGTTCTGTAAATTTTGTTAATCATATGGATTAATAAAGAACGATGGGGACCAGACATTATCCAAAATTCTCTGTTAAGGAGCTGGACAGAGAGAAGTGACAGCTTTAGAATTTCACTATCTTGGGAAAGAGGTCTCTAGACTAGGTAACTTCATGAGATAGTAGAGATAGTATCTCCTGAATTCTTTAGATACAATCATTACATGTTACATCATGAGGTAGGTAGGCCAGCAGCTGCCTTCACACATACTCTCCTTCTGTTGGTCTAGTAGGGTCTTTGACTTTTCCATCACAGGAGGAAGGTTTCAATAGCTGGATGGCAAACCCCTCTGGGTATAACTGGGACAAAGCCAGCCAAGTCCAGGTTTGGGTTGCCAATGGCACAAACATGTGGCATTTCCTTTTCTTTCTGGTGGAGAGTCAGCATCATGCATTATAATTATACTTCTGTAGTTATTCTGAACCCTTCACAACATACTATGTATTGAAATTTGCAGAAGATGGGTCATCTCCTCTAAACTCTCTCTCATTGTGGGAATGCTTTCTGAAATATCTCTAAGGATGACCCATCTCTTGTGCAACACTTACAGAAGAACTAAAATTGCTTTCACTGAAATATTCTCCCTTTGGTAGGAAGCCTTATAACATAAATTTAATCCCTCTTTCAAAAATGACAGCCCTTCAATACTGTGTTATAAAAGCTGTCTCTTTAGGATGACAATTTTTCTCCCCCAGCCTTTTTTCTTGTTTTTTGGATTTTTGGGGTTTTTTTTTCCTTTTGTTTTGTTTTTTGTTTTCAATTTCTCAGCTAACATTGGATTGGGCTACTTTGAGATTTTTTTCTATTCCTATTAACATATGGAGATTGCAAATTCTTACAGCCTCAATCCAGAGCCCAGCTTCACAAACCCCTAACCAGTACCAAAATGTACCTGGCAATCAGTGTTCACCCCGCTCAGTAAATCCTTAGCAATACACATCTGGCAATTAGATATACACCAAATTTTTGTAACATTTTATGTATTGAGTATTTTTGTTTCCTTTCAAGCTATACATTATTTGAAGAGAGGGAATTTGTACCCCACACAGGCATCGCCTTGTTGAAAGTCTATTTACTGGCGATTTAATCAAGAAATACAACATTGCCTAGTTGGTTCAGGAATCAGATGTCTCAAATTCTAGTCTAATGTTTGGACCTCAACAAAGGCCTCAATTTCCTCATTTGTGAAGGATGTTAAGTCTCATTTTCAACAACCTCATAAGGCTGTTTTGATGATAGATGCGATGAAGGTCTGGAATCCTTTAAAAAAGATTTTAAGAGGTTAATTTTGTTTTCTAACACTCTAGTCCCTGTGGGATTGTGATTCAATCTCACAGCACCCTCAGCTGCATCCTCTTCGTCTTCTTCATCTGTCTCGCATCCCAGAGGGAAGCCCAGCGACTGGATGGTAAGCCCATCCTCAAAAATGTAAGGACAGGGGTGCCTGGGTGGCTCAGTGGGTTAAAGCCTCTGCTTTCGGCTCAGGTCATGATCCCAGGGTCCTGGGATCGAGGCCCGCATCGGGCTCCCTGCTCAGTGGGGAGCCTGCTTCCTCCTCTCTCTCTGCCTGCCTCTCTGCCTGCTTGTGATCTCTCTCTGTGTCAAATAAATAAATAAAATCTTAAAAAAAAAAAAAAAAAAAGAATGTAAGGACAGTAACCCTCCAATTGCAAGGCCCAGACGATTGGGGTCATCTGGATTTGGGGAGGACACTTGGCACTTGCTTGCAGATCCTGTTATGGGGCCCCAAGTGATGAATTCAGGTTGGGCCCGTGATTTCTTTTCTCTGGACGATAAGGGGCCAGATAGGAACACCGATGTGGAAGGCTAAGTGAAGTGATGAGGTGATCTTGGGCAATGGTCTTTGGTGAGGATTAGGAAGAAGGAAGCCAGATTCAATACTGGAGCTGAGCAGTCTCCACTTTAGAAGGCTGGGGCTGCCTGGGGGGCTTTTAAATGCTGACAAAGGTCTATCGCGTTCCAGTTGGGCAGTCTAATGTTTCCTTCTTTTACCTGTTGCTCTGCTTGCATATCAAAGGGACGTTTCTTAGCCAGATTTTGAAAAACAAAATAAATGAATACCAATTGCTCTTCAAGACCAAAAAGCTCTATCCACTTCTCAAAACCGTCAAACAGCTTTAGGAAACAGTTTTTGTTTTTGAAAGAAGCCATCTCATTAGAAGTGTTTTGTAACTGGAAGGAAATACACCAAAATGAATAATGGTTGTTGTTTGGCACCTGGGCTGGTGGATGAGGTTTTGTTGTTGCTGGTTTTGGGTTTTTTTTCCTGCTTTTACACACGTTCTGAATATTATTCTATCATGACTTTTGTAATATAAGAATAAAAGGAAAGAAAATTCAAAGCCATTTCCCTGAATGAAAATCCCCTCAAACAGCTACTTATTTTGTCCATTAATTTGCCTGCTTTCGAGTTGCTCTCTCCAGCACACGGTGAGTATTTCTATTTCAGTGGAAGACACCAAACTCAATAGATTTAATGTAATTTTTCTTTTTTCCTTCTTTCCCTATTTCCAATAAGTCTTTCTGTTACCAACATTTGGATTTTCAGCTTAACTGGGTATGTAGGACTCAGAAATTGCTCAAAGACTGCAAAGTGTAGAGTTCCATTTTTTTCCCTCCATTTTAATTTCCTTTAGCAATTTAGCACTTCTTTTCAAATCACACATATAGAAAAAAAACAGAGAAATTTCTTAACACCCCTTTGGCAAATCACATGGAAAGAACTGCCACTGTTTCTATTTACTGCTTTGGGCAAGTTATATTTCAAGTAAAGAGCTTCATCTCAGAACCAAAGAAGAATTTTTTAAAAAGTCCTTTGTAAGCAACTGATTCCTTCAGACAAGATGTATTCTGAAAAGGAAAATACAACCTAGAATTTTACACAGTAATATAAGAAGAATGTATGTGTTAAGTATTTGTAATACTAAATATTACACTTCTAACTATTGATTCTTAGAGAAAATACCATGTAAATACAAAGTACATTTTATATTTTTCTTAGTAGTTTGTTAGTTTTTACATGAACCAGGATATCAGCTTTTAGTAAAAATGAAATCATATGTGACTCAGATGAAGTCTCCAAATTTCAAAGTTTACACTTTCAGCAAAGTACTACATTTGGCAGCTAACAATAAGTCAAAAGAAAGGGTGCAATCTTGTACTGAGGAAATTCACTCAGTATTAGATGACTATACTTTTCATCATATCCAAACTCTTGTAGAGTTTGCTTTTGTATGGGAGGCAAATTATAATGTATTCAAGGAGGGAAAATATGCAGTCAAGGAAAAACAGTTATAAAAATAAAGAAAACTTCTCTTGCTAAATTCTGAACCTAACAGAAGACATGAGCAAAAATGCAAATAGCTTGGATTATATGGTCTGGACATATTTATGTAGTTATTTTATAATTTAGAAAATAAATATTTGTCAGGTGAATGATTAAGATCCCTTATGGTATTATGCAGGATCTGGAAAGAATTCATGGAGGAGAAAGCATTTTAGGTGGATTTCTTGTAAGCGTTAAGGAGTGGGAACTTTCCAATCTGAGATTGCTGAATATGCAAAGGGCCGATGCTTTATTAAAAAATGCTTGAAAAGATGAATGTAGGAGCCTGTCAAATGTTGCTGCATACAGAAATGAGCAAGTGATAATAATTAGGATTTAAGTAACATATATTATACATCACAATTCTGCTAGATGTTTAAGGACTTAATCTCATTTGCCCTCCAGAACTGCAGCATTTTTGGTAGACACAGATGTGGAACCCCTTCTGTGGTCCAAGTGGACTTGCTTCCCAGCTGTGAAGGGTGTGGTCAGCACATAGTCTCTGCTCAGCTGCAGAGAGCCACCTGGCCCCTAATCATGCTCTTTGCAGGCTAAGCCCACATCCAGCAACTGAATGAAGTAGGGATCTAAGAGGCAGGTCATCTGGGCCCAAAGTGGAATGACGCAGTTGGGTCCTATTGATTCCAGAACTTCCATAGTACTAGGCGTTGGCCTTCCATTGCAGCTGGGCTATCATAGCACTTTGTGTTCTCCTTCTGTCTAATCCCATTCCCCTCTCTTTCCATCCCAGGTCACAGACTCCTCATAAACATCTCACTGGCTTTTGGGGTCTGCTTCTAGAGAATTTAATCTGCAAGACTACTGATCTCCCATGTTGGGCTCGTTGGAAATTGGGGTTCTGAGAAGCAGCACAACTCCCCCAAAGCCACACAGCTAGCAAATAGCATCTGACTTCCAGTGGAGGGCTCTTTCCAGAACCCCATACTCATTATAGGGACCAACAGTATCAAGCCAAAGCTACCTTCTTGTTCCTGCATTGGCAGATTACAGAGATTACTCCACTGTTGGCCCAGATACATGTTTGCTATCAGGAAAGCTCCGGGTCATCTGTGGCCTCCGGAGGAAGCCAAAGTGCAAGGTCAACTGGGCCTGCCCTTGGCTTGGCTACTGCTAACCATCTTTCAAATCTCAGCTAAATCACAGCAAAGTTTCCTGGTTACATGCTTTCCTAGTACCCCTCCTGGCTTCGCTAACAATTTTCTTTCTCCCATCTGTGCGATTCACTAGGCTGTAACTCCAGGAGGCCATCGATCACTGCTAATTTCCCAGCACTGAGCACAGGGCCTGGTATACAGTAGGAGCTCAATTTACTTTTGTTGAAGGTACGAGTTAAGTGTGTATGATAAATACTTGGTATTTACCTCCATCGATATTAGTTTCTGTTCTTTTTAAGTTACTCAACTATATGAGATACACACGGAAAAAAATCATTGTATTATGGTGATGTTAATTATTATTACTATTGTTTTAGGCTCACAGCATACCTTAGATCATTTCTAGTGACCAAATAGACCATGTTTATTTTTCTTCAGGAGAGGTTCAGATCCTCTCTGAAAAAGACAATTCTGATAACTTCCAGGGATGGAGATTCCACGAAATTTCTCAGATGCCTGTCCCAATGTCTGGGAATGTCTTGGAGCTGATGTCTACCGTTTTATCCACATAACTATTGGATTCAATAGTACACACCTTTAAAACCAAAGCCATGGGTGACACCTTTTGACCTCATTAAAACCCGAAAATCTTCCTTTTGTGAAATGTGATAAAGTTATGAACTATTAAAGAGTTGTTCTCTTTAACATTTGCCCTACAAACTCACACAACAGAGCAGAGTTGGGCATTTCTTTCTTTCTTTTTTTTTTTTAAGTCAGGTTTCTTCGCGTACAATTTACATAGAGTAAAATTCACTCTTTTTTCCCCCTCCTTAACATCCCTACCCCATCCCCCCACATCCCTCCCCTCCGGCAAACCTGTTTTTTTTTCTATGATTAAGAGTCTCTTATGGTTTGCCTCCCACTCTGACTTTGCCTTGTTTTATTTTTTCCTTTCTTTCCCTATGATCCAGTTTTGTTTCTTGAATTCCACATATCAGTGAGATCATATGATAATTGTCTTTCTCTGACTGACTTATTTCACTTAACATAATATCCTCTAGTTCCGTCCACGGCGTTGAAAATGGCAAGATTTCAGGGGTTTTTTGATGGCTGAGTGGTATTCCTTTGTGTGTGTGTGTGTGTGTGTGTGTGTGTGTGTGTGTGTGTGTGTGTGTGACATCTTCTTTATCCACTCATCTGTTGATGGATGTCTGGGCTCTTTCCATGATTTGGCTATTGTGGACATTGCTGCTATAAACATTCGGGTGCACATGCCTGTTCTAATCACTACATTGGTATCTTTGGGGTAAATACCCAGTAGTGCAATTGCTGGATCGTAGGGGAGCTCTATTTTCAACTTTTTGAGGAACCTCCATACTCTTTTCCAGAGTGGCTGCACCAGCTTGCATTCCCACCAACAGTGTAGGAGGGTTCCCCTTTCTCCGCATCCTCACCAAAATCTCTTGTTTCCTGACTTGTTAACTTTAGCCGTTCTGGCTGGTGTGAGGTGGTATCTTGTTGTGGTTTTGATTTGGATTTCCCTGATGCTGAGACTCAGGCATTTCTGACATAGGTCACTTCTCAGAGATGCTGTTTCCACTTCACCATATAGAGATGATGATTTTTAAATAGATTCCAACTATGCAAACTTTTTAGCTTTTATCTTTTCATATCAGCCTGACCTTTTACTAAGCATAACTGTATTCTTCAATAAAGTTAATAAATTGACAACACAGAGAATTTTGAGGAGAAAGAAAACAAGGCTAAATGTCACGTATTCAGCTTACATGTTTGCATTTGAGGTGAAATTTCTGTGTATTAAAGATTTATTTTTCTAGAGTTGTTGTGAATCCAAACTTATTCCAATACTGCACATTTGTGAACTTGGAATTAGAAAACTCAGGCTTGAGGTTCTGTTGCCTAATTGCTGTGTGTACTTCTGCAGCTTACTTAACCTCTCTGAATCCAGTTTTCTCCTTAGGAAAATAGAGATGGTAATTCCCGTTAGTAACCTAGTAGGAATGTATTGGAGGATCAAGCAAGATAGGGCAAAGCCTCTTTTAATCTCTAACTCTTAGTTAAACATAAGTTAATGTTACTACTGGTCTTTTTCTGGACTTTTCCTGAACCTTATGTTTGTAGCAGGTACTGTTGCTCCCTCCTACATACCTTGGCCTTATTTACCATTGTAGTACCCAGAGACCTTTCTCCAACTGCCAGCGTTTTGCATCTTTTTTTGTTCAAGGGCTTAGTCTGGCAGCCAGTCCCTGGTATATTCCACAAGATGAGTTAATACCAGAGAATCATCACCCGAAGATCAGGCTACAACCAATGACCGACAGAAGTTGATCTATATCCTGATTTCCCTGCCTCTAGGGTGGGATCGATCAGAGGAATCCAGGGTCTTAGCATCTACACTGGCCCAGAATTTCCCCAGTGGTATTAAGCTCCAGGGAGCCACAGTGATAACTAGCTCAATTACACACCACTTTCTGGCTCCCTGAATAATTTATTGGCTTCCTTCCCTTGCCTGACTCACCTCTCCACTCTCTAACTGGTGTTTCCTGGGATTACCACCCAAATAGACAAATTGTATTTGAATTCTTGTTGTAGGGTCTGCTTCTGAGGGTACGCCAAACTAAGCCAGTGTTTGTATAAATCACAACTGTTTCAGATGGAAGTGACGTACATTCAATTCAACTCAACCTAGCTTAGACCAAAATAAAGAAAAAAATGTCAGTTCATTGACTCCTACAGTGCAATGTCCAAAGGTCATGAATCCTCCTTAAGGATGGCTGGATGCACAGAACTCTATGACCTGTCCTCTCTCATTTTCTCTGTCTCCTTCTCACCACTGTTACCCTTTATGCAGTAGCTTATTCTCAGACAGAAAAGATGGTGTCCGTGAGGCCACTCCCCACTTACACTGCCTCGACAGAATGCAGTAACTGGGAAAGTAAAACTTTTCTTCCACATCCATATCAGTTCCAGAAAAGGTCTCATATTGTTAGAATTGGGGCACATGCTGTGCTCTAGAACAATCACTATGTCCAGGTAGTTGAAGTCTCCCAGGTGATCACCCGAGGAAGGGGCTAGCTCTAGCAGGACCATATAGAAGGAGGAGGAATGGGTATGACTTCAGAAGGATGTGGGCAGCTACAAGCATTTCACAGACCAGAAAATACTTTCTGGTGTTTCCATGTATTTTCTTGATGATGCAGTACGTTTTTGGACCTTTTTACCCCAACAAAAGCACTTGAAACTAACACAGTATAAGAGTAGGACCAGTGACTCCTGTTGTAGGTTTAGAACTGATGGCTCGGATGTCACCTTCTATAATGAAGGAAAAGGAAAAGAATATATTCACTAACCAGTAAAAAAAAAAAAGTTATTTCTCAAATGCACATAGGTTATGTTAAAAATTCCATGCTAAATATTTTATACACATGATTCTACCCAAAATCCCAGAGACAAACCCTGTGATGAGTCACAAGTATGACTCAGATTTTCATTTTACAAATGAAAAAAATTACAGCTCAGAAAGGTAAATGACTTGCTTAAGGTCTTGAACTTGTAAGTAACAGAGACAACATTTACATCCAGGTTGTGTGGTTCAAGACTGTGCCTGAGGCTTGAGAAACACTGCTTTGGTTGGACCTATACTAACGCTTTTCTTTTACATTCTTTCGCAGCATTTACACACAGTTAAAACACACACACACACACACACACACACGCACACACATTGATTGAATTCTAGGGACAGATTAACTTCTTTCAAACCTTATGCTTGAGGTTGGAGAATTTTTGGTCCAGTTTCCTTTTGATCTAAGAACTTGTAAACTTTATACCCAGAACTAACTGGCCTACAAAAATCTTTCTTTTTCTTTTTTCTTTCTTTCTTGCTTTCTTGCTTTCTTGCTTTCTTTCTCTCTTTCTCTCTCTCCCTTCCTTCCTTCCTTCCTTCCTCCCTCCCTCCCTCCCTCCCTCCCTTCCTTCCTTCCTTCCTTCCTTCCTTCCTTCCTTCCTTCCTTCCTTCCTTTCTTTCCTTGAAAGAGAGCATGCAAGCAGGGAGGGGACACAGAAAAAGGAGGAAGAATCGTTTATTTTAAAGATTTATTTATTTATTCGAGGGAGAGAAAAAGAGAGAAAGAGAGCAGGAAGGAGGAGCAGAGGGAGACAGAGACAAGTGGACTCCCCTATGACCATGGAGCCTGATGCCAGGCTAAATCCCAGGACCCTGAGATCATGATCTGAGCCAAAATCAAGAATTGGAAGCTTTACTGACGGAGTCACGTAGGCGCCCCTACAAAAATATTTTTATTTAACAATAGTATAACCAGACTTACCCAGGTTGCTATATTGTTTGTCCTTTTCCAGTTGACTTAAGGGAGTCCCTTGACTGAGTATGCATTAGACAGATCAGATTGATAAGAACAGAATTAGCTTAGGGAATTTCTTTATTAGGTCTCCAGGACCACCTCTCTTACTGGGGCTATTAGGCTGCAGCTCTAAATATTTTGTACTTGGTAAAAGAAAAAAAATAATAGAACTGAATTTGTATTCCTTTTAGACATTTTTCAGTCTTGTTATTCTTTCAAGATGTAAGAGGTAATTGGGGTATGAATCTAATTATCTCCATCATCAGTTGACAAATGAACTACCCACATAGTTGAAAGTGCTAAATGTTCTCACTAGTTTGGCAAATATGTATTAATCTCCTGTTGTATGCAGAGATCTCTGTTAGGTGCCAGGGACCCAGCAGTGACTCAGACAGACACAAAATACCCCACAAATAAATACATAATAGTAAATTATGATAAGAATCTTGAGAGAGTTTAACAGGCAGACTCTATCAATCAGGCTCCAGTGTGTGAAATAGAAGTGAACTCTAGGTATTTTAAGAAGGATTAGATTAATACAAGGAATTCGGTGTTTATAAAAATCACTGCAAGGGCTGAAGGAGCAGTTTAATCCTGAGTCTTCAGGAATATATTCCAGAATACTGCAGAATTGTCCCATCAGGAGAGCCACTGCAATGGAACTTTGCCGGAACCAAGAACTCCCCACCACCCATGTAGGTCCCCTATTGAAATTGCCTCTGAACACCAAGGAAACTACCGAATGGACACCCAAGACCAGGGTTCATGATTTAGGAAGCCAGATCCAGATGTCCCCATGTGATGTGAGCCGTCTGCATGGTACAAGATGGTGAACCCCCTCTGCAAGGCATGGGGCACTGCCCTCCTGCAAGGCGAGGAGAATCGTCATGGGTAAAGCATGAATCACCCCCGTCCAGTTACAAGCGGCTTACAGTTCAAATGATGTGGAACAACATGAGTGAAAAGAATGAGCCAGATTTGTTAAGCATTAGTCAAATTTACTCCTTCTATAAACATGCCTGGAAAGAGTTCTGAAATATTGCCAGATAAGGTCTGGCCTGTACTGTCCTTCCCCCAGGATAGATAGCCTTTGACTTTAAGACATAATGACTAATGAATCTATACCAAACCCGTGACTTAAGACAGAACTAGGTGAAGTCATAAAACAAAGGAACATGACGGGAGCTCTGTTAAAACTACACAAGCTCCAGGAGACTCGTAATACAGATAAAAAAAACAAGCCTCATCGGTTAGACCTTGGGGAAGTACACCAAGCTCATCTACCAAGGCTCCTTTAATCAGTAAATAAACATCCTGGTTGTGTCTTTGGTCATCGTCTGTTACAATGATATAAATAAAGGACCCCGAGCCCTGAGGTTTTTGGGAGACTCCTGGAACATCATTCGAGTCCGTCTCCTCATTCTGCATTCGCCGATGCCGTCCTTTCCTTCGGGGACCCCTGGACCTGCTGGAGCTGGACTCCGGCACCCACAACCACTCAAGCTACTTTATTCTCTACTTCCTCACTGTCAGGAATCTAAAAACTGGGGCACTGCAGAGAAACCCCATGTTTTTAGGATGGTGCTCACCAGTAGAACCTGCCAGGTGAATCTAATCAGCATCTGGAACCCAGGCTGCAAAGGAGTCTGCACTGTAGTTAGTGAAGTTTTATCCTCTCCATGTAGGTGGAGGGTGGAGTGAACGCTGAGTGAGTCAATCTGGAGTGTCTAGCATAAGATACTGATTTAGTCTGGGGACTGGGAAAGGTTTCTTTCAGGCAGCAACATTTTCTGCCTTCTGCTGAGGTCATGATCCTGGGGTCCTGGGATAGAGCCTCATGTCAGGCTCCCTGCTTGGTGGAGAGTCTGCTTCTCCCTTTGCCTGCCACTCCCCTCGCTTGTGCATGCTATCTCTCTCCCTCAAAAAAATAAATGAAATCTTTAAAAGAAAAAAAAATTAGCAGCTGGAAAGCAGTCTAGAAGTGAGATGAGTCTGACACAGAAAGAGTAAGAGGGAAGACCTTGTGCTTGGAAGGCCCTTGGTGTGTTTGAGGAGCTAGCGGGCCGTGTGGGGGAATGGAAGGAGTTACGAGGAGTGGTACAAGCCTGGGGAGCTAGTAAACGCCAGCTCGTGTAGGGCCTTCCTGATCACATTAAACACTGAGGATTTCATTCTGCGATGGAAGCCATTGGACCATTTAAACAGAGGAGGAAGTCAATCCACTTTATATTTATGAAGGCTACTCTAGCGGCTGTGCAGAGAACTGTTTCCAGATGGCAGGAGTAGGAAGGGGGCTAGTGCAATAGGTGTAGTCAGGAGAATGTGGTTTGCATATAGGATGTCGTCAGTGGAGGTGATGGAGAGGAGCAGAGCTGAAAGGACCTGATGGGAAGTGACTGTAGCAGAGGTAAGGGGAAAAGGGAAAAGAATCTAAGTAGGACTCCTAAATTTCTCATCTGAACATCTGGATGGGATGGTCATACCATTTAGTGCAACAGGTGAGATGGGTAGAGCAGGTTTGGGGAAATACCACTATCAGTGTTGCATGTGCCTTTGGAACAGCCAACAGTAGACTTCAAGCCCGTCTGCAGATGCACACATGTCTAGGTAGTGGTCAGTTGGAAAATGCAGTCTACAAAGAAGAAAGAGCACTCAGATTCCAAATAAACAAAACCAATGTTGCTTCTTGTTTTTCACTATAAATGAACTCTTAGCTCAATGGAGTGACATGTATTGAAGGACTACAGAGATACTGGAAATAGAATCACAATTCAAAAGAGATTCCTCCATTTTTAAAATGCATCAGCAAATATGATCATGGCTGCCTTTGAGGTGCAAGCTTCAGGATGTTTCCAACATGCTTTGGTTCTGTGGTTAACACTTATGACTAATGTACTATATATACTACTTATTTGTCTTGTTTATTACTTGTTTATTGTCCTCCATTTAAATATATTAGTTCAATGATTATGGCACTTTTTATCTGACTTTTTAAAAATTCCATATTCCCTGTACTTAGAAAATACTTAGTATCTAATAGGCATTAGATATATTCATTGAAAGAATGATTGAATAAACAAATGTGAAATTTAGTGTTAAGAGAAGCTATTTGTGTGTGTTTTTGTTTTTGTTTTAGAGAGACCATGCATGCACGGCAGAGGAAGGAGGGGTTAGAGGGAGAAGGAGAATTGCAAGCAGGCTCCACACCCAGTGCAGAGCCTTCCAGGAGCTCGGTCTCAAACCCTGGGGTCATGACCTGAGCCAAAACCAAGAGTTGGATGCCTTACCTGACCAAGCCATGCAGGCGCCCCAAGAGAAGGTATTTGAACTGTCAGTCAAGTATACACAAGAATATACATTAATTTGTGGTTCTTTGGATTTAAGCATGTGACTCTTAAACTTTTAATTTTACTAAATTCTGTGGAAGAACATTTCTTTCACAAAATGAATTCAGGCTGAGTCATTATTAGTCATGTAAACTTTGATTTAGAATTGATGCATCTTAGTTGAAAAAAAAGACTGGCAAGAAATACATCACATTGAGCATGTATCTCTGGATGGTGATATACTTCTTTTTACTTTTGTGTATTTTACAAAATTTTGATAATAAAGATGAATTACTTGTATAAAGAAAGAAAGGAAACCTAAAAATGGTAGAAAACTGTTGGGTTATGAAATTTGTTAAAAATCATTATCTGGCTAATTATATCAGAAGATATGAGTTAGAATTACACAATCTATGATGGCATACTTTGGCACAAATGAAATCAAGTAAACTATATTTTCCCCTGATTTTGGTAAAACCTGCTAAAAATCTACTTATTGAATAAATGACATACTGATCTTTTCTATTCTTATTAATAAACAATTCATGGTATTCCTTCCACATAGAGATTTCTAACAAGTCCAATAATTCAAAGAGCTTTGATTGTAAGATCTTTAAGGTGTCTGTGTCTCTCATTCTCTGCAAGCCCACATTGGTCTCTAATACCTGTGTCATAGGATTATAAAACCAGATTGGATAATATATGAAAAGGCTCTAAATTACAAAGCACTGTACATGTTTGGTTGAAAGAACATCTTCCAGGACCTGGCCCCCCCTGCAGGTGGCCATTTTCAACTTGGAGGGAGCAGGGTGGGACCCTTACTTACTTAAGTTGAATGGAAAGAGGTAATACCTTTGGGGTCTCCTCCCTGTGCTGTGAAGCATCAGCCTATAGGGCTCAGTTTAAACAGCCAAGGTTCCAGCCCTATAATACATGAGTCTGTGCCAAGGGGATAAAACGTGATGGAAAGCTTTCCTGGGGGTCTTCTCAAGCATGGGTCTGAAGGAAGCATTTCCTTACAAGATCACTACCATGCAACAATCCCCAGTTAGGAGAACCAGAATAAGGGGCCCTTGGGTTGCTCAGTTGGTTATGCATCTGCCTTCTGCTTAGGTCATGGGCCCAGGGTCCTGAGATTGAGCCCCATGTCGGTCTCCCTGCTCAGCAGGAAGTCTGCTTCTCCCTCTCCTTTTGCCTCTGCCCTCCGCTTGTGTGCGACTGCACTCTCTCTCTCTCAAATATATATATATATATACATTTTTTTTTAATTTTAAATTTTTTTTAAGAGAGGACCAGAATAAGGTTTCCTTCTTCTGGAATGACACTAACTGGAGTTCAGGAAAGAGTGCGACCACACTAAGTTATTGAGATCATGGAGTTCCAGGGGAATTCAATAGCTTGTCCATACTGTGTGGCCTTATATTAATAAGAGTGTAGAAGCTGAGGGTGTTCTAGCATCAAAAATACATATTATCTTTTGTTTTTAAAATCCTATTTTTATTAAAACTAAATATTACTTATGGCTATTGTATTATTACTAATATTTATCTCTATTAGAGATTCTTTTATTCTTTACTTTTGCTGATCAGTATTTTTCCATTTTCCATGCAATACTTCATAATAGAAAAGCAAAACCTTTGCAAGGTACCTAGAAAACATTTAGAAAATACAGGTAAGTAAAAGGAAGAAAACTAAAGTGACCTGTAATTATACTACCCAGAGGTAAGCACTGTTGATATTTTGAGATCCAGCCTTCCAGTATATAGAATTCCCTAACTAAAAATGGGATTATACTCTGTATGCCTTAATCACCCAGTTCTCTCTCTCTCTCTCTCTTTTTTTAAGATTTTATTTATTTGTCAGAGAGAGAGAGAGAGAGCACAAGCAGGGGGAGAAGCATGTTCCCCATGAGCAGGGAGCCCGATGTGGGGCTCGATCCCAGGACTCTGGGATCATGACCTGAGCCAAAGGCAGCGGCTTAACCAACTGAGCCACCCAGGTGCCCCTCACCCAGTTCTTTTGCTTGTAAAAAGAATCCCTTACGAATAAATATTCTTAAGATAAACCATTTCAGCAACTGCATATTCTTAGGGTTTCCTGCCTATTAACGAGCCAGAAAAGTTGAACGCACCTGCACCCTGGCCAGCAGTGTCTGGCCCCCTCCCCCAGAGCTGCTGGTGAGTACCGCAGCTGGAAAATCGTGGTCAGTCGTGGGATCATTGTTGCTTTAATTGGCAGCTCTCTAATTGCTAATAACTTTGATCATTCCACTCCCCCGGAAAGATTCTTTGGACAATTGCTTTTGCCAGGATCATTTAAAAGTTGGATAGCAGTAAAGAAACGGGAGTGGCATCTGCATGGGGGAAAGTTTGCACATGCAAAGATTTAATGTTCAAGTCACACTATCTCGTGTATACTAGCTAAATCCCTCTTCTTATTCCCTGACAAATATTTACTGATGGTCTACTAGATGACAAGCCCGGTTCTAGATGCCAGTGATACAACAGTGAGTGAAATTGGCAAAATCCCCGGTGCACACATTCTAGAGGGGAGAACCACACAAAGCAATGTGTGATTATGTGATGGCAGAATATAGAACAGAGGACGGGGCTGAGAGTGGTGGAGTGGAAGGGGAGGGGCTTTACAATAGAAGGGATCAAAGAGGTCCTCTTTGATGAGATGATATTTGAGTAGGGACCTAGCTGGAGCAAGGAGTGAGTGAGCCATGCAGGTGTTTGGGAAAGAGCATTTCCAGAGAGGGAGCAGAGAGTGCAAAGTTCCTGGGGCAGGAGTGTGCCTGTCTGGATGAGGGGTGGCTGGAGCAGAAAGAGGGATGGGCACAGTGGTACAAGATGAGATCAGAGAGGCAGAGGCAGAGTTCACATGGAGGTTGGAGGCCTTAGCAGGGAAGGACTATAGGTTTATTCAGGAAGAGCTCAGACTGGAGGCCGAGGGGTCAGCAGAGGGCTGTTGCTGTGAGGCCGCGGAGAGCTCAGTAGTACACATTCTCCCAGACAGGCCTGCCCTGCTCTGCCGAGTTCAGCCCTTGCCCCTCTCCTGTACTACCCAATTTCTTTCCTTCTGTGGCCAGGGCAGGTGAAGTGGGTGTCTTATGAGGTCTGTTGGGTGCTAAAAAGTCTGTGTGACAGGCAATCAGAATACTAAGAGTGACAAGGCAGGATCAGCGGGTGTAACCCTCAGAAGTCAATTTGACAAACTTTGGTCTAGCACTTACAAGGTTGAGAAGAACATGCTGGTAACTCTAGAGAAAAAGCAAAGTAGAGGCACCAGAGACTTCAATAAAATGACTAAAAAAGAAGTGGCAGACACGAATGCGTCGAGTGTACCAAATCACTCCATATTTAATCTCTGCATGAGGTACCTGGAAATCTATAAATGACAGCAACAAGCAGCTTGACAGGCGGTTTTGTGTTTCACTTGCTAGTTATCCCAAGTTGGAAGCTTTTCTCATATCTGAAATGCCACTTTTGAATACAAAAACTTAAGCAAAGTACTTTCAAATTCCCAAGTCCAGCCCCCTGATCCTGATCAGAGACCAGGTGGGTGGGCTGCCAAGTGGGAAGGGCTAGGAGGGACCAGGACCATGGGGCAGCACCAACTGCCTTGAGCCTGACCCAGTGCCCCACTTGGAGGGCATCACAGAAGAACCTCACAGAGAGAACACAGGGGGCACATGAGGGGCTAGATACTTTTATGGGGTGACATAGTGGCTACTGTCCCAGCCTCTCAGGTAGGGGGCGACACTCAGTGCCGAAGCTCCCTTCACTGTCCAGGCATCTTTCCAGGAAACCCTCCTGACCATCTCAGCTCAAACTCATCTCCCTTCTCAGGCCTTGGTGGAAATCTGGATAGCCCTAGTTGTTTAGCACTTAACTGTTCTAGAATGCAAACTTCATGAGACCGATGACTGTCTTGCTCACTCCTATACCTCCAGTGCGGGAAATTGTGTGTGGGACCCAGTAGACAATAATTATTAAATGGATTAATTTTACATCCTTATAGGGGTCCATATAATATTCTCATAACCTTACTGAGGATGAGATCAGCCTGACTTCCTGTCATCTTTGTCCTCTTCCTTATTTCTCTTCCGGTCTCACTGTAGCAGACTGCATCAGTGGCTTGCCCATAGGAGCTTGGCCCGCTCCAAAGTCAGTGACAGAGAGTTCCTGTCCACGGTGGTGCTTCTGTTGGCTTTCTACCACAGGAGAGTGCTTGGTCCCCATGCTCTGGAAGTTCTCCAAGGAGTTAAATCACCCGAGTGTGATCCTCTGTCCATGAAGGGTGGAAACTTGTAGACAACTATCCCATTCCTTACTTCCTGGAGGAATCAGTCTGGGGGGCATCCTACCATTTCCATAAGCTTCCAGGGAACTGAACCTCATTGCCCACAGTGGCTGTCTACCCATTACTCCTCTGTGGCTTTCCTCCGTTTCCTATCTCAGGTCCTTCTTTACTCCATTTCCTGGGACCACCTCTTACATCCTAAAAGAACTGCTCACATACAAATCCTTAGAGCAGAGGCTGCTTTGGGGTGGACCCAAACTAAGTCAATTGCTTAGAAAAACTGCCCAGGGGTTCCTGTGAAGACTGGGCCGCCTGAGGCAAGCCAGGCATTTGGCACAGTGTTTTCCTCCCATAAATGTTCCGCTCCCTTAGCCACCACTGCTGTTGCTCCTCTTGTTGAGGGGGCCCATAAAACACTTGTGCATTCATCTTAGAGGCAGAATTTTGAGGAGGAATCGAGGCAGAGACCAAAGGGCATCCACAGCAGTACAGATCAATAACAGTGGCAGTAGGTGAGGAGGAACAGAAGCAGAGGTCAACGACAAAGCCTGGGAAAATGGTGTATATCCAAGGTGTTAGCCTATGTGGTACCAAGTGCACTGGAAGTTAAGACTTTACCCTGAGGCCAATGTTTAAGAGAATTGATGTAGGTCTCACAGCTGGCCAGAGTAAGGATATTTACAATGGGATGGCAAAGGCCCTATTAAGACAAACCTAACAGAAAGGGCCAGAAATTTGGCTTCCTCTGAAAGGACAGGCAGATTAGGTAGGTCAAGGTAAGGAGACACCAAGTGGTCTACTTTCTGGGAGAGCACGGGGAGGGAAATGGAAAGCTAATGGAGTAGGCGGAGCTGGACTCCCGAGAATCAGGAAAGCAGCCAAAGTTAAAGTTGAGAGAGCTCTGCACCCAGAAGAGAAGTGTTTAATTCTTTGCCTTGTTTGATACTGTCTGTTAACTGCTCCGTGCTTGGCACTTGTGTTCACTGTTGCTGAAAGAGGTCAGATCCCATAGGGGGGTTAACTGTAAGCAGTGGCAGGCCATTGGAACGGCACCATATTAACCGCAAAGGGAAGCAATGCTAGTGGTCTTTCCAGACTAAGGCTTGTGTCTGACAACTTCTGATCATGTAGAAGGGTCAAGACTGAAAGCCCCTTCAAGCACAGGGTCCTGCTCACTTTTGAAGTCCCAGTGCCTCTTGTTGCATCTGACCCAAGAGTAGATGGTCAATAAATACATGGAGAAGGAGGGGAAAGAGAAAACTGTGACATGAGGGTTGGAAGGGAGGAGGAGAAGGAATTATTGAGTCCTCAGTGAGTGCCGCTCTCTGGTTCTGTTGAGTAGTACCAGCTTGGCACTCTCCCCTCCACCCTGCTGGCTGGGAGCAAGACAGACAGAGGTCCTCACTGGTTCATTGCGCTAAACCACCATGCTGATGTACACCTCATGTACATGGGGCACGCCATCTTCTCATCCGTTTTTTAAAATTTTATTTATCTTTATTTTTTAAAAGATTTATTTAATCTATGTTAAACATACAGTGGAATATTAGTTTCAGGTGTGCAACACAGCCATTTAGCACTTCTACACATGGCCCTGTGCTCATTACAGGGCAGGCTTTAATCTGCATCCCCTATTTCACCCAACCCCCACCCACCTCCCCTCTGGTGACCATCAGTTTGTGCTCTACAGTTAACAATCTATTCCTTGGTTTGCCTCTCTTTCTCTTCTTTCTTTCCCATTTGCTTATTTGTTTTGTTTCTTAAACTCTACACATGAGTGAAATCATATGATATTTGTCTTTCTCTGACTGACTTCTTTTACTTAGCATTATACTCTCTAGCTCCATCCATGTTGTTGTAAATGTCAAGATTACATACTTTTTTATGGCTGAGTAATATGCCGTTGTATATACCACATCTTCTTTATCCATTCATCAGTCAATAGATGTGTGGGCTGTTTCCATAATTTAGCTATTGTAGATAATGCTGCTATAAGCACTGGGGTGCATGTATCCCTTTGAATTAGTATTTTTTTTTTGTCTTAATAAATACCCAGTAGTGCAATTGCCAGATCCTAGGGTAGTTTTATTTTTAACTTTTTGAGGCAACTCTGTACTGTTCTCCAGAGTGACCGCACAAGTTTGCATTCCCACCAACAGTGCAAGAGGGTTGCCCTTTCTCCACATCCTCACCGACATCTGTTGTTTCTTGTTGTTGATTTTAGCCATTCTGACAGGTGTGAGGTGATATCTCATTGTAGTTATGATTTGCATTTCCCTGTCTCATTTGCTTTTTATGAAAGATGTGATTGTTCATTTGCAGGGTGCATATAAGGGAGGATGGGAAAAGAAAATGTTGATGTTCTTATCAGTATGGAGGGAAGCCAAATGGCCACATTGATCAAATCATAAAGCACTGAGCGATGGAGCACAGGCAAATGGGAATAGCTGGAAAAGAAAACGATGAGAGTTTGGAGCACATTCTGACTCCTAGGAGAAGCTAGCTTCCCATTCACCATGGTCCCTAGGATTCCAAGTGTGTCCTAGGAGTAATTGGAGCCTATAAAGCTAGTCCCCTGTTTCCTCAGTGAACTGCTATTAGTGAAGGTGCAGACACCTAAGGTGTTAACAAAGTTACAACAGGTTATTAGTTATTCTCTGATTTTTTATTTATTTGTTTGGCGGGGGCAGTGCACACGAGCAGAGAGGGGCAGAGGAGGAGGCAGAAGGAATCTGAAGCAGATTCCGCACTGAGTGCAGAGCCTGATGAGGGGCTCAATCCCATGACCTCGAGATCCCGACCTGAGCCAAACCAGGAGTCAGGGAATTAACCGCCGAGCCACCAAGGTGCCCCTACTTTGATTCTTGACACAACTAATTTCTTTATATAAAATTTAACCAAAAGCCTATTATCTCCTGATTGGTGTCCCATCTGAATGGGTGGCAGGGGCAAAAGAGTGGTTCCCAGGACTGTCTTGACACCTACAAAAGTACATGGGCAAAAAAACAGAAACTAAAACCATTGATGTCCAGCTTACATTTGTCCATTAATAAGATGTGTGGCTGGGACAGTCACAGCTTCTGTGAGATGAGGTGCTCAGGTTATAGGATCTTTGTCATTTCATCTCAGTCTGGCCTCCTGTGATTCAGAATACATAGTTGAGACACTAATTAGGTGTAAGATGCTAGGGAAGATTATACAGTTAAGGCTTTGGCTGTGTTACCTTGCTTTGAAAAGCTTCACATTGTCTCTTCCTGAATGATTTCAGTTTTAGCACTTACAGTAAATGAGCTGTTAAATTATTTTTCAATAAACTTTGTCTATGATCCTTTAGTCACACATTTTAATTCCCTTTTTATGTTTCTGTTCATAGAATCCTGTTAAAGAACTTTCCCACTGAAAGATTACACAAATATTCTCCTGCAGAATTTTCTATTAATTTTCTGATTTTATTTTTAATTTTTAAAAGCAGTTTTTTCTTTTTTTTTTTATTTTGTTTATTTGAGAGAGAGAGAGAGAGAGAGAGAGAGAGAGAGAGAGAGAGAGAGAGAGAGAGCATGAGTAGAGTGAGGGGCAGAGGGAGAAGCAGACTCCTCACTGAGCTGGGAGCCCAATGCAGGGCTCAATCTGGGTACTTCGGGATTATGACCTGAGCCGAAGGCAGCTGCTTAATTGCCTGAGCCACCCAGGCACCCTAGTTTTCTGATTTTAAAGATTGAAATCTTTAATGCATCTGAAATTTATTTTTGCAACTGATTTGAGTCAGGAAATGTACCCCCTAGATCAGACTGACCTGCTATGTCTTGGCAGTTGGATTTCCTACTGATTTGAAATGCCATTTCTATTTTATACTAAGTTCTCATAAAAACATGATCTTCCTAATGAATTCTCTCCTCTGTTTCAGTGATCTGTTCACCTATTCTTGCCTCTGTGAAGTTGGTTGCAGATAATGTCAGTGCTCCTCCCAGATCTCGTTGAGTCCCTTTTTTGGTATTTGTTTCAGAGTATTTTGGCTTTGTGAGTTTGAGATTTCTTCAGCTTACATGTTCGGGTCTTTCTGGGGGGTGCCTTCAGCTCCCTTTGTCTTCACCAAAGGAGATTTACAGGTGTGCTCCCCCCCCAAAATGAATGACTGACAGGTATGAGTATACAAAAACCCGTTTTTCTTGCCTTGGAGTAGGGAGTCCTTCATCAATAAATCACTTGCACACAAAATACTCATCTCGGGGTCTGTTTTTGGGAAACTCAATCTAAGGTAGAGTCTTTCCACCACCCAGGCAGATCACTCCAGCAGCTCAAAAGAACCATCTTCCACCAGTCACCCACTGAATTGAGAAAGCTGTTCATATGGCATCCTGTATGTCAATAAAGGATGCCTATGTCAATATGGCATCCTTTACCACTTCCCATCAGAAGGGCTTTCAGGTAGTAAGTAAAATTAAGTAAACTCTGAGCTCCTGGTGGTTTCCTCCTGTCAGTGCAATCAACAATGGCTTTTGTATTTTTAATTGCAGTTCCTAAAGAACAGAAAGCTTTTAATTTCTCAGAAATTATACAGGAGATCCTAGAAATAATGTCCCTGGATAGTCAGTGGACATCACTTAAGGCAACTTAGATAGTATTTGCTTATGTTTAAACTTTCAATTTAAAAAAAAGAAAAGGTGTCACATGCACTTGGTAAGAAATTAAACAAAAGAGTATAAAATGAAAATTGTCTTTCTGTATTCTTCCTAAAATTTTTAGAATATTTAAGATTTAATAATTCATTAAATTTTTTGTTTCATTGTTTGCTATATGTCAGGCACTATTTACTCCTTTCTTTAAGCTAGGTGTACTATAAAATTATTTTCCCATATCTTTTTTTTAAGTTATATTTATTCATTTTAAAGGGAGTGGAGTGGTAGAGGGAGAGGGAGAGAGAGAATCCCTAAGCAGACTCCCTGTTGCTGTGCCAAGCCCAAAGCAGGATTGGATTCCAGGACGCTGAGATTGTGACCTGTGCTGAAATCAAGAATCAGCCACTTAACTGACTGAACAGCCCAGGCACCATCACATATCTTTTTCAACTTAGTATCTCATGCACATTTTCTCATTCTAGTTCATGAAAATTCCTCCTTATTTTGTTTGATGGCTGGACCATAATTATTTTTATTCTACTCTATAATATTTATTTCCATAGTGAGGTTTATCCTTGCTTTACTAGGTTTGAAATTATGATAATTATTTTTTTTAAATTTTAATTATTTATTTGTCAGAGAGACAGAGGGCACAAGCAGAGGGAGTGACAGGCAAGGGAGGGAGAAAGAGGAGTCCGATGTGGGGCTCGATCCCAGGACCCCAGGATCATGACCTGAGTCAAAGGCAGACACTTAACCAACTGAGCCACCCAGGCACACCCAAAATTATGACAAATTTTTTAGAGTAACTCTTTCCCTTCCTAGTTTTATTAATTTGAGTCATCTGTTAGCTGAATTTTGTCATCAGACAATTTTTGCACATGAGAAGTTCTGTCTATTGCTTTTAATTTTAAATGACAATATTGTTATGGGGAATTCTGGAGGAAGTTTGATTTTTCTCTCTTATAGCCCATCATTTATTTTTATACATGCTGTCATGGCAATTTTTTTTTTTTTTGAGGGAGCACGCAAATGCAGGAGCAAGTGGAAAGGTATGGGGAGGGGCTGAGGGAGAGAGAGAGAGAGGGAAAGAGACTCTTTTTTTTTAAAGATTTTATTTATTTATTTGACAGAGAGAGAGATTACAAGTAGGCAGAGAGGCAGGCAGAGAGAGAGAGGAGGAAGCAGGCTGCCTGCTGAGCAGAGAGCCTGATGTGGGGCTCGATCCCAGGACCCTGAGATCATGACCTGAACTGAACGCAGAGGCTTTAACCCACTGAGCCACCCAGGCGCCCCGAGAGAGAGACTCTTAAGCATGCTCCATGTCTGGTGTAGAGCCCACGACAGAGCCCACCTGGAGGCTTGATCTTATGACCCTGAGATAATGACCTGACCCAAAACTAAGAGTCAGTCACTGAACCCACTGAACCACCCAGGTGCCCTGGCAATTTTTAAAAATATAAGTGACAGCAACTCTGTTTTCCTCTCCCACCCTATCTCCCTGTTTTTTGTTTCTTGGTTTTTGGTATTCCGTTCCTAAAATTTCTTGTCCCTTAGGATGTATAGATTTAAATCTCCCATTGTTTGGGGAAGAAATTTTTTTATAATTATTTATTTCAGTTTATTAGTGACAGTCTTGTTTATCATGTAACAAATTACATGTATATGTGATACCTTGATCTGTCTTCCACATCTGTTACCTTTCAACTCCCTAATAGTTTTTAACCTCTTTGTCTTTTTTTTTTCTTTCTCTGCATGATGTTTGATCATTTGAATGCTTTCCTCTATGACTAGGACTTTGTTTTGACTGAATTCCATGTTTTCTTTTGGTGTTTCAAATGATGTTTTTTGGTTCTTAGTGGGTTTTCTTAGATTTTAGGAGACACGTGTAAATTACTATGAAAGAGGGCTCTCTGTTTTCAAAGCTTGATGTGAAATTGTACTTTGTCTAAGTGTCAATGGTGTGTTTATACATATAATGGATATATATTAATATACTTATATATTCATATATTTATATATGTTTACACATACATATATGTTTGAATATATACATACTTGGTTTTTTCTTTGATTTTGCTCAATTTATTAGACTAGATTTTTGGTGTATAATCTGGCTTTACTCTACCATTATAACTTAGAAGTTGTTGACATTTTTCTTGATTAAAGAAACATTTTTGGCAAAGTTTTTCCTCTGAGATGTCTTGTTCTTATTTAAAAATGTAACCTTTAGCAGCATAGTACAAAGGACATCAGTTTGAGTTATGGATCTATTTCAGAAAACCAACAAAGCAAAAGTGGACTTCTATTCCATAATTCCTGAAGAACGAACTCAGGACATTTTGAAGTGCTATAAATCATGCCTTAAGATTTGCAGGAATGGGTTGTATAAATCCAGTGGGGTTTTGTATCCAATTCTGCATTATGTGGGTTGGTTATTACCACTGGTGAACAAATGTATTCATTGGTAAATCTAACAAAAATTGGAAAAAATAAAATTAGAATTTGCTGATCATGAAAAAACTTAAACTAATTCAATTTGTTTTGCAGCATCAATGATCAAAGATAAGATCATACTTATGATGAAAATGACTTTAAGCATTTCATACAAGAAAGGATCTGTTAAGACTACCACCAAAAGATGAAGATTTCAAACTTTAGTTATGTACTTCAAAGTCTCCAACACAGTTGTTATTATTACATTAGTGTTGAGAGACAGGATTTCAAACAGTATTCCCACTTCTTTCTCCTGCTCACCACCATCCTTGCCTTCACTGTCACCTTCCAGGCCACCATCTTTGGGGTCCACCATCTTTTGCTGTATGTGACTGATTTTCTTTTGCATATCATGTTTTTCAATGGGATTGAATTAGAGGTTATTTTTGAGGGGATTTTTAATATGTGAAGGTAACATTTCCATAGGTTAATAGCAATCTGACTTTTTAAAAGTTTTAAAGAAATCTTAGCTTGGTCTCCACACTTCACCTCCTCATAACCTTTTCCCCTTTGCAAAAGCCTATGTGAAATTCTGAATTGTGAGAAACTCCCACTAGCAACCCACATATTTTCCCTCCAAATGGGCTTCTTATCTTTTGAGGCAGTTTTTCACATGGTTTTGGCTTTCACACTTTTGGTCATCTGTCATATTTTGTTTATTAGAACAGGTGGAGATTTCGTTCTATCTTTCCAAAGCCTGTAAAATGGAGAGAGTAAAATATAAGATTTTGCTTCAAAGAACTAAGGAGATGGAATGAAGTCTTAGACATCTAAAGGAATAGCTTGAAGCTAGTTTCCCTTAGGCTTCGATGAGGTCAGGTTTTTTTTGTTTTGTTTTGTTTTGTTTAGGGGAGGGATCTCTGCAGGAACCAATGGTATGTCCAGGAGAAGGATCCATCTTTTCTTGATCTTCTGGAGGCAGTTCATCCAGAGTCAAGCGCGGTATAATTTAGCTGTGTCTTACTGTGAACCTACTAAAGATCCATGTCATTAAAACTCTCCAGGACTGAGGGGGCATCTGACTAGCTCAGCTGGTAGAGCATGCAACTCTTGATCTCAGGGTCATGAGATCAAGCCCCACATTGGGCATGGAGCCTACTTAAAACACACACACACACACACACACACACACACACACCAAACTCTCTGGGACTGACTTTTCTCTAATCTGTATACTGTGTAACATCTAAAATGGGTGACTGAATCCTACCACTCCTACCCTCAAAGCACACGAAGTATCGTGCAACTTTGGGTGCTTTAGGACCAGCATGTGAATGGCAGCAGAAAACTCATACTTGGTATATAGATGGTAGCTCAGATAGGGCAGTGCTAGCCAAAACTATGGCCAGTGGGGACTGTGATACCCAATTCTGGAGGGTGTGATGGTGCTCAGCAGGAGAGTAGTTGGGGAAAAGGCAGACTTCAGATGTCATATGGTAACTGCACCCACATGGGACTCCTCCCGGATTTGCAGTAACATAGGGAAGGGATTTTATAGGGACCCGTGATATGTATTAGCAGGAGCTAGTAGAGAAGGGAATGAGGAAAAGGAACCAGGAAACATTGATTACTGTATCTTCTGAAAATCACATTTTTAGGATAAGATTAATATATCCATCTTACTGCTAGTAAAAATGTAATGGTGTAAGGAAAAAGTTTATGGAATAGTGTGCAGAGATTTTGGTGCTTCTGGTTATCTTTTTAGTAAAAATTTTGTTGTCCAACTAACAAATAATTCATATTCTCAACATAAAGATAGTAATGAAAGAGTGGATTATTATACTTATGGAGTGGATTATTATTACTTATACTCCTGTGGAGCCCTATCCTTTTCAAAGTCTTCCCCATACACACTTCTTAGTCACAACATTCCAATAAGGTTGACAAACCATGGGTTATTACTTCTATTTTTTTTAAAGATTTTTTAATTTATTTACTTGACAGAGAGAGATCACAAGTAGGCAGATAGGCAGGCAGAAAGAGAGGGGGATGCAGGCTTTCCACCCAGTGGAGAGCCTGATGCAGGGCTCCCAGGACCCTGAGATCATGACCTGAGCCGAAGGCAGAGGCTTAACCCAGGCGCCCCTACTTCCATTTTGATAGGAGCAAACCAGACTTCAGAGGACATGTAAGTATTCCCAAAGGTAACACAACTAAAAAAATTGGAAGGACTAACACTTTAAACCTAGGTCTTTGAACTCCAAGATCACTAATCTTTCTACCAAATCTTGCTCATTATAATGGTTTTTCACAGTAAAATATCTTGCATTAATTTTTATAAGTTCATATAAAATATAATATGAGGCTAGTCCAATGTCTCTAATTTTCATTTGATAATGATACTTTGTAGTAATGCAGTACACAATTTTCAAAGCACTTGCAAATTTTAAATAGCCTGAAGAAATTAACAAGGAAGTTATTACTATCTGTACTTGACTTAGAAGAAAACTAAGGAACAAGGAAATTAAATGACTTGCCTAAAATCTTCTGACTCCCTATACACTCATTACTTGAGTAGAGTGCTTCTTGAAACTCTTCACACCATTACATAAGTAATCCTCATAAATATACTTAAGGCCACAATCCCACACTTACTATCATGTTTTTAAATTTAATTCATCCTTTTTCTTCCTTCACATGCTTCACACATTGTCCTAGGTTCTCTTTCTAAGGCATTTACGGTAAACCCTGAGCCAAAGTTGCTTCCATCTGAATTGAATAGTGTATTGACTTCTCTGGAACCAAAATGAGATCATCTTCACAAGCCACAGATGAGTCTCCCTATTCACCTCCCTCCCAATCCCAGCCTTCTTTTAAAAAAGAGCAAGACTGTTGTCAAAAATGGCACCTTTTAAATTGACAGTATAATAGAAAAACAAAACAAAACAAACCTTTTTTTAAAAAATAATTGAGGCTTATGGATATCAGAGGTGTCGCCTGCTGTGCTACCTGACAGGTGTGAACCATCTGACTGAGACTGACTTTTGGTATCTGCCAGCTTCCTCAGTACAGTGGCTGGGCTTGTACCTTCATGGAGAAGACTCAAATGAGGAGTTTACAGATTCTGGGGAAGAAAAAAATGGCCTTCTTTTGTTCCTTCCTAAACCAGTCAGGAAGATCTGCCATTAAATTTTGTTTTCAAGTTGGGGTGCCTGGGAGGCTCAGTTGGTTAAGCAGCTCCCTTCAGCTCAGGTCATGATCCAAGGGTCCTGAGATCAAGCCCCACATCAGGCTCCTTGCTCACCAGGGAGCCTGCTTCTCCTTCTCTCTCCCCCTTACCCCTGTCAAATAAGTAAGTAAAATCTTAAACAAAAATATTTAAAAAATATTTTTAAAAGATAAATTTTTTTTTCAAGTCAACTGGTNTTACCCCTGTCAAATAAGTAAGTAAAATCTTAAACAAAAATATTTAAAAAATATTTTTAAAAAATAAATTTTTTTTTCAAGTCAACTGGTAGAAACTGAAAGACCTGCGGATCCCCTTACCCAAGAATTTAACACTGCCACTGGATGCAAACAGCAAGAGGTTTATTTCCACGCAGGTACCGGCGGGTGGTCGGCAGCTCCAGCTAACCGAGCACACCGACCGGAGAGAAACAGGGTCTTATATAGGAAGGCACAAACAAGTTTTGGGTGGGGCGCAACTGATTGGTTGACAATTTGAACTTTGAAAAAGGCATACTTGGAGTTTGCTGATTGGTTTTGAGTACCCGCGCGCGAAGTGAGAGGCGGGAAGGGGGAGCAAGCTGATTGGTTCTGAGGGCCCGCTCGCGCAAGAGAGGGGAACAAGAAGGGGGAAGGTAGGAAAGCCATCATGGCGTCTCTATTATTTCTATAAGCCAAGCAGTGACAGTAAAGCAAAAGAGCAATTAATATGCGACTAATAACCCGATTAATAACCTAATTCATACCTAAAAGCCAGCGGTTTACAGAAAAGCAAAAAAAGCGGTTAGTTATCCTATCTACCTTCTAGGGGAAGGGTCTTTCAGAAACCACCTCTGGCACTGTCTGCAGCACCCCCAGCCCCGGCAAGAACTCTGTGTTCCTTCCCCTTAGGGGTCAAAAACCAGAGTGCTTTTCTTGGATCTCACTTACTAAAAGAGGCTTTTCTAAAAGGTAATGATTATGTATCAAATTCTTGGTTGAAGATAAGTATTTGGTAAAGTAATTAAAAGGGATTTTTATTTTTATTTTTTTTTTTAAGATTTTATTTATTTGTTTCACAGAGGGAGAGAGATCACAAGGAGGCAGAGAGGCAGGCAGAGAGAGGGGGGG
>LNAC01000830.1:344782-500132 GCA_002007465.1 Ailurus styani | reverse complement strand
TTTATTTATTTATTTGAGGAGAGAGAGATCACAAGTAGGCAGAGAGGCAGGCAGAGAGAGAGAGAGAGAGAGAGGAGGAAGCAGGCTCCCCACTGAGCAGGAAGCCAATTCGGGCCTCCATCCCAGGACCCTGGGATCATGACCTGAGCTGAAGGTAGAGGCTTTAACCCCCTGAGCCACCCAGGTGCCCTAAAAGGGATTTTTAAAAACCTTTTCTACTTTTCTTTGTTTCCTGCTTCATGCACCAAGTCAATGTGATTCAAAGATTAGCTAAAAATTTGGGGAGAAATGAGAGTATAAGTCCCCCTCATTTTGAATCACATCATTACAGTGCTGATGACGTGGCCAAAGTTGCAGAGAGATTTCCAGTGTATGAAGGTTTAATCCCCAAAATCATGAAATGAGAATATGGAGAGAATAGTAGTAACTTGGAGATCATAACTAATATGTGAAAGCTCTTTGTACTCTCCTGGAACTACTATCACCCTTCCATTTCTAAGGAGAAGAGCCCCAGTGTATGTAGCACCTGCCCAATCACGGAAGAGCTGTTGAGTGTGGAGAATACATGGGGACATCTTTTTTTTTTTTAAGACTTTATTTATTTGACAGAGAGAAAGAGAGAGAGACAATGAGAGAGGGAATACGAGCAAGGGGAGTGGGAGAGGGAGAAGCAGGTTCCCCGCTGAGCAGGGAGCCCGATGCAGGGCTCAATCCCAGGACCCTGAGATCATGACCTGAGCTGAAGGCAGAGACTTAACCACTGAGCCACCCGGGCGCCCTACATGGGGACAGCTTAATGTTAGGTGGTATTTATTTCTACTGGCAATCCCTTCTTTTTACTTGTACTTGGGAAGTGGTTAGGCTAGTGGGGAGTAAGAAACAAGACTCCTTAACCAGAATGATCAAATAAAAGACTTTCCCCTGGTACCTGGGTGGCTCAGTTGGTTAAGCATCTGTCTTAGGCTTGGCTCAGGTCATGATCCCTGGGATCCCAGGGACCTCATATCAAGCCCTGCATAGGGCTCCCTACTCAGCAGAGAGTCTGTTTCTCCCTCCTGCTTGTGCTCTCTCTCACTCTCTCTTTCAAATAAATAAGTAAAATCTTGAAAGAAAGAAAGAAACAAAGAAAAAAGAAAAGACCTTTCCATGAAATAATTATAGATGTGACTCTTATATCAGTCTTGACCATTTGGTTGACCAGACATCAGTTTTTACTGTCCCTCCCACTGCCCTACATTTTTACAAAAGATTTATTTATTTACTTGAGAGAGAGAGAGAGAGAGAGGGAGGGAGAAGGAGAGGGAGCATGTGCGNATTTTTACAAAAGATTTATTTATTTACTTGAGAGAGAGAGAGAGAGAGAGAGAGAGAGAGAGAGAGAGAGAGAGAGAGAAGGAGAGGGAGCATGTGCGCGCAGCAGGAGGAGAGGCAGCTGGAGAGGGAAAGAAATCCTCAAGCAAACTCCCTCCTCAGTGCAGAGTCTGACGTCACTTTCGATCCCAGGACCCCAAGATCATAACCTTCAAAAGTCAAGAGTCAGACATCTTCTGACTGACCCACCCAGGTGCCCTGCCTTACATTCCGCCCCCCACCTTACATTTTTTAATCCTAAGAATCCATGGTGTTTCAAACAATTCCTCTTGCGACTTAGGCTATTTTATTGGTCACTGAGAAATAGTTTCGTAACTGACTAACTATGATATAACATATGAACATTTCAGTAATATATTGGGGAAAGAAATAGGAAATGAATGATAACATAGTGTAGATTCTGCAGATGATCACCAGATTTTCAATCCTGATTCTACCACTTCTGGCTGTGGTCTTAGGCTGGTTACTTCAGTTACTTCATCTTAAAAATGGAGACAAGAACTGTACCTATCTTACTGCATTATTGCGATGATTAAATAAAATAACATCTATAAAGTTCTTAGCACAGTGTCTGGTAAACAATGTGTGCTCAACACAATTTATATGCTATTATTATGAGTAGTTTTACCCTTTTGCTGGACTGCAAGGTCCAGACCCTCCAGTTCCAAATGATTTCTGCAGACCCCTTTTCTTTTGCCATGTACCCACCTTACAACCAATCAGTAGTTAAATTATTTAAATGGCATGTCTCAATCCCTCTCACGGCCCTTTATCTCCTTTTCCAATGCCTCCCCTGAAATGCAGCTCACCATGTCCTTCCTCTCAGGCTACAGATGTATTTTCTTTTCTTTCTTCTTCTTCTTTTTTTTAAGATTTTATTTATTTATTTGACAGAGAGAGAGATCAGAAGTAGGCAGAGAGGCAGGCAGAGAGAAGAGGAACCAGGCTTCGTGCTGAGCAGAGAGCCCGATGCAGGGCTTGATCCCAGGACCCTGAGATCATGACCTGAGCCGAAGGCAGAGGCTTAACCCACTGAGCCACCCAGGCGACCCTACAGATGTATTTTCTAATTGCCTTCGGTATCCTTTCTCTATTCTCCAGTGTATTTCATACATTACTTGCAGCTACAGCTCTGAACACATCCCTTTCTTCCAAAGATTTCCTATGGGGACCACTTTTTATTTTATTTTTTTAACAACTGATTACTTCCATATTTAGGATCTGCCCTCATAGACCTAGTGATAGATTCAATTATTGGTCCCAATTCTTCACTCCCCTGTAATGGGATTATAGATCCATACATTTGCTTTATAACTTTGCTATGCTCTCCCACTGCAGATGGAATTATCTTCCCTATACCACATGAATTGCTCTGGCAATGAAAAATGAGTAGGAGCTCATAAGAGAAAAGATCTTACATATATTTGTCAAAGTTTGGCTTGGGTCTTATATTCTGGATCTGCCATGAGAAGAGCATGTCTTAATCACTGCTGTCCTGTTAACTTTGGCCCCAGTATGAGCATACATGAAGAACTGAGCTCAAACCATAGTCTGAATCTAAGCCACCTGATGCAGAGTGGACTTCAGCTACCCAGCCAAGCCCAATCTAGATCAGCCAAAACTCAGCTGAACTATAGACCTATAAGGATGAGAATAAATGCTTGTTCATGAGTACCATTGCATTTTGGGGTGGTTTACTCTACTTAATTATTGTGCTGACATCTGACTAGTACACATGGACTACTTTCCCAGCTTCCCATCTGACCAAATTTTTGTGAATAGGCTGTAGTCCAGCTAATCATGACAATTTGATGACATCCTGGTCCTTCTTCCTGTCTTTGTATGAATATATATATAGCTAGCTAGTATTCATTGGCACTGGACTAAAAAATCATGGGTGATCTGTTTGCAATCCTTTTGAATCTTAGAGCGGACTGCCCTGTCATTTATGGGCTAGAATTTTTTAGTTTACCTTCTCATTTATGTATAGTTTGACCTCAGAACCAATGGGACGGCCCTTGCCCTTTGGTAAAGGTTTAATATTTATTAAAAGGCTCATACGTTCCAGAACTCTGGTTGGATTTTACATACAATGTTCATCCATAAGGTAGAGATTATTTCCCCCATTTTCTAGAAAGGGGAAGGTAAGACTCAGAGAAATGATGTAACTTGTTCAAAATGTAAACAGTAGAGGTGGGGCTGAAATTCACTTTTTTTCTGACTCTCAATACCATGCTTTTTGGCTATGCCATCCTATCTTTTGCATCACACAAAATTATTAGGTAATTGACTTATTGAACATGTAAGATATTTTAAGTATGATTAATATAGAACACAAAGTGCCACGACTTAGTGATTTTATTAAAGAAATATTATTGACAAATTTAAATTCCAAACCTTTTTAAAAAAATTTTTTATTAAGTAAACTCTACCCCCAACATGGGGCTCAAACTCATGACCCCAAGATCAAGAGTTGCATTTTCCACTCACTGAGCCAGCCAGACACCCAACGATTCCAAACCTTAAATAGTTCGTTCATGCCACCATCTCTCCAGGCCTGCTCTGAATATTGCCAATGTTTATTTCTTTAAGTTCTATAGAAGTAAGAAGGAAACCACAGAACAGCCACCCCAGGATAGCACAGAGTCTGACCTAAGCCCACAAAAGCCAAAAGTAGCAAGGTTGGAGTCGAAAGCTTGGCTTGACACTTTGTCTCCAACTCACACCCTGGCACCTTTGGGCTTTGTCTTTTTTTAACAGCAGAGTGCCAGCCTCGAATTTTTAAACCTTAACTCTGAATTTCTTGACTCAGTATGTTTAAGATAGACTTTGCATGTTACTATTTTGAAGCAGCTGTTTGTCAGAGCTGGGGTGGGGGAGGGAATCAAAGCAGTTGAAGGGGAGGTGCTTGTCTTAGAATTGAGGCTGCTGAGCTACCAAATGCAAGCAAAGTTTTTGATTTGGGTAAGCTGAACAGCCTCACTCTAAAGTAGGATATCTCAGTCTCCATGCCATTGACGTGAGGGGCTGGATGATTCTTTGTTGTGAGGGGCAGTCTTGTGTATTACAGGATATTTAGCAGCATCCTGGTCTCTGCCCATCAGATGCCAGGAGCACCTGCTCCCCAGACGGGACTATAAAAATGTCTACAGATATTGCCAAATGTCCCCTGGAGGGAAATTCACCCCATTTCAGAACTGCTGCCCTAAATGAGTAAGACTGAGATCATGAGAACCTTTTTTTTTTTTTAAAGATTTTATTTATTTATTTGACAGAGATAGAGAGCACAAGTAGGCAGAGCGGCAGGCAGAGGGAGAGGGAGAAGCAAGCTCTCCCTGAGCAGGGAGCCTGATGTGGGACTCGATCCCAGGACCCTGAGATCATGACCAGAGCTGAAGGCAGAGGCTTAACTCACTGGGCCACTCAGGTGCCCCACATGATAGCCTTTTAAATTCAGAAAGGAAAAATAAAGGGATGACAGATAAACTTACCTAGAGAAAGCATCCTAATAGCAATTAGATGAAATAATGGGGGGGGGGAAGGAAATGTCACTTTTGAAAAATATCTTCCTTTGTGTTATATATTTATCTTAGGAAAGAAAAAGTCAGATGAAGGGGCCAGTCAAAGCATAGGCTAACAAAGCAAACTGTGTAGAGAGTAAATAACAGTAAAACCTGAAGGAGAGTGAAATACACAACCCTCAAGTATGCCTCATTGGCATATTGATTGTTCTAAACTGGTTATTTTTAAGAAACAGGTGAAGCTCTGAAAACTGAGAAGTTAACCCTTTTGTAAGAGACATTTACATTTATAAGGGAAATCTCCCTTTGTAAGGGGTCTCTCAAGCTGTACCAGGAAGAGGGGGATGACTCAGTCTCCAGAAACCTTTATCAGTGGAGAAGGGCAGAGACTTAAATTTACATAACAATCACACTGTTAGTTACTGTGCTTCCCCAAAAACCTCCCATAACTGGCTCCTTACCCCTGAATATCATTTGTCTTTATAAGGAGTTGGGATATAAGGTGATGATTTGGGCCGTATAAGGGGGTTACTTTCAGTTTTCCTGGGTATATGCCGTGTATACAGGAGGTATAGAGCTTATTAAACTTTTGTTTGGGTTTCTCCTGTTAATCTGTCTTTTTATTACACGGGTGTCTCAGCCAAGAATCTAGAAAGGTAAAGGGAAGATTATTTTTCCTCCTCTACAGGGTCCATGCTCTCCAGAGCCAAAAAAATTGAGAACTCTACTGTTTTTAAGTGACTACATAATGATCTCCCCTCTTGCTTCAGGGACTCTGTTTTGTGCCTTAATACATGAAATTGGCGTTATTGTTCTCATTTTATGGATAATGAGCCAGACATGTAGAGATGTCTGTCACTTGGCCAGGTTCACAGGGACAGAGGCAGAAATTAACCCCAGGTCTGCTTGGCTCCCAAGCCTGGGTCCTTCGGTCACTACGGTGTCTATATCCCACAGCTAGGAGAAGACTCTGGGTTCTATGGAGCTTCATAAAGTAACCATCACATTTGTTATCTTACCTTCCATTGAACCCAGGGCTGGTTTTCTTCTGATGCCTGATTGTAGCTGATCATGTAGGGCATTCAAAGAAATTATTGCCAGAGGTGCCTGGGTGGCTCAATCGTTAAGTGTCTGCCTTCAGCTCAGGTCATGATCCCAGCGTCCTGGGATGGAGCCCGCATAGGGCTCCCTGCTCTGCGGGAAAGCCTGCTTGTCCCTCTCCTGCTCCCCCTGCTTGTGTTCCCTCTCCCTCTGTATCTCTCTCTGTCAAATGAATAAATAAAATCTTTAAAAAAAGAGAGAAATTATTGCCACACAAATATTGTATGATTCTGTGACTCTACTCAAAGCCATTCAGAGAAAGGAAGAAAGCCATGTCATTATACTGAGCTGGCAGGAACTGCTGGAAAGGAAGCACTCAAGCACTATTCTGTAGAATAGTGACTTGGATGTTTCTGGAAGGAAGTCCATATTAGTGCAGGAGGATAGGATAAGATAAGGGGATATTAAGTGTAACTTTCTTATCAAGGGCCCAGCATATAAAGAAACCCTTTAATGGTGGAAGACATAGGAGTCTAAGGATCCAGACAAAAAATGTTATAATGAGGAGCTTGCCTTTGAACCTCTGACATTCTGCTAACACAGTTAAGATTCCTTGGACTCAAGCTAAACCTAGGCATCATTCATTATTAAATAAAATGCCAACAGATGTGTAATACTCCAGGCATACTGATGGTGAGTTTCATCTTAATTTACTACAGCTCTTCCCAAGAGCATGTTTTATAAGAATAAGGAAGAAATTGATCAAGGTGAGTGGACATTGGCTTGGGCAAGGATATGGATCTACCCAGAGTGTAGAACAGAAAAGAGGGATGAGATGCTCGGACACTTTCCAATTCACTCCTTTGCTCATGTATGCAATGCATTTATTGCCTTTCCACGGTGTGCTAGGTACTGTACTAGGTGTTGGGGTTGTAATGGTAAGCAGAACAGTGAAGAAAATAATACTTTCCAAATAAACAAATAATTAAATTTATAATTAATCACTGTGATAGGGACCCTGCAGACAAGTACGGGGATCATTTGACAGGGCTACCTGGCTTGTCTGGGAGGTTAGGAAAGACTTCTCTGAGGATGGAATGTTTGAGGCAAGAACTGCAGGGTGAGGGAAGTAGCTAGGCAAAGTGGGGTAGGGAGAGGTTAGTGGTAGAGGTAGAGGATAGAGCTTGTGCAAAGATCTGGAACAAGGAAAAACCAAGGTATTTGGAGGGATTGAAAACTGATTATTGAGGTTGCAACACAGAGGGCAAGAAGAAAAGTGGTAGGACATGAGATTGAAGAATGGGTCAGATCAGATTATCCTAAAAGAAATGTAATTGATCTGTTCACTTTCTTTTTTTTTTTTTTTTAGGTTGACAATCTGTTCACTTTCTAATAAGATCTCTGATTGCTGAGCAGAGAAGAGTCTGGATGAGGCCAGAGTTGACACTTGAGGAAGCTGTTGCAATAGTCCTGACAATATTAGAGAGTCATGGTGGGCGTAGAGATGGAGAGAAGCAGAAAGATTGATGAGATACTGAAGAGGATGAGCCATCTCCAGGCCTTGGTCCCATCTGGAGGTCCAGGTTCTAAGGTGATTATGAGACAAAATTATATCACATATGTTTCTTGTGATCATTAAATGTCATACTTGGGCATCATGTTCTCTAGGTCTTTCATTTTATAGAGAAGAGAAGTCTGATGGGTATCTGGGTGGCTCAGTCACTTAAGTGTCTTACTCTTTAGCCCTGATCTCAGGGTTGTGAGTTCAAGCCCTGTGTTGGCGCCTACTTCAGAGAGAGGAAAAAGAAGTCTGAAAGGTGAAGTGAATTGCTCAAGGTCATATGAGAGTGGCCTCACTGGGACCAGAACCCACGAACCAGCCAGTTGGGGATTGCTCAGGGCAGACGGTCAACGTGTACAGATTTCTTATAGACATGGAAATGTGTTATAAAATGACAAGGGAGGTGGGAAGAGATACCACCCTAAACCCCATTTCTGGTACACGGTGGGGCATATATTGAGTGTAAGACTAAATTAAGTGTCTTTACTTAGCCCTAACCTACCCCTACTAAGAAGAAGAATTTGGTCATAACTATCCTTGTAATCAACTGACAGAACTTTAATATGTACCAAGGACAGGAATTGAGTGGGTGATGTGCCAGGATAGATTTTATTTTTTAAGTCTAATAAGACCTGGTTGTTGGTTCTTAAGAAATAGAGGGCACAGGAGGAATTTGGATTTCTCATGCACATTAAAGGGAGGATTGATTAAGATAGGCTTATTTGCTTACAAACTGGAAAAACAGACTCTGGCTAATTTAGGTAAAAACAGTATAAAGCACAGCAAAACAAAACAAAAAACAACAAGCAACAACAAACAAATGAAAAATCCTCAATCAACCAATCTACAAACAAAACAAAACAGTAACAAAAGAGGAAATTGTTAGCTACTGGGAGTTCAGAGAAGCATCCAGAAAGAGGCTGGAGAATTGGGTCTGGGACAACACAGAGATTGGTAGCTGGGAGCATGAACCACTGGGATGTTTTCTCACTGGAAACAATCTGAGTAGGAATTTTCTGCCAGGTTGACTCATTACAACACTGTGCTCAGTTGCCTTGTCTCCCTGCTCAAGATGTACATTTCAGGAGTGAACATCTGATTGGCCGGCATAAGCCATGTGCCTGTCCTTTGGCAAAAAGAGGGTATGGTCCCAGAATAGAGTATCTCCAGGGAATATCCAACTGGGAAGAGGTAGTTACAACAAAGCAAAGTAGGGTTGCTATCAGAAAGCAAACATTGATGTTAGGTCAAAAGCAAATGCAACTGTATAAATGCCATGGGAAGGACCCACCTTCCTTCTTTCTCCCAGCCCTGTTCCCCATCCCACCTCTCTAGTGTCTTCAGACACTAGGATCAGAAGTCACCCCATCTGCTGCAAGCCAACAGGAGGAACTGGGTGTAGGAGGAAAGTCGCCAGCTTCAATGAACAACCAAGCCAGAGTGGTTTAGGATTAATTATGAGGACACAAAGATGTGTTAACCTTAAAACTTAAACTGCAAGGTATTTTACCAGCAAAATATGGGTTGATTCTGGAATAACAGAGAATTACAATCCAGGACAAGCAAGCTATGGCACAAAGTCATAGGCAGGGTCCTGGCACAAAGCCATTGACTGCTTTTTTTAATAAAGGATAAAAGGGAAGTTCGAGAGGCTTTGTTTTGTTATAAACAAAAGTCCGTTGGAGTAAACAGGGAGTCAAAGTATAATAGCTTTTCATTGACTGACTGTGACCGTACCTCACTGGCTAGGCTGTTGGTGCTGTGGGAGGGGGGGCGGCGGGGAAGAGGGAGAGGGAAGCCTTTCTTCCTACCTAAAAAGTAGTATCCCCATTGGTTCTGAGTCCCTCTCTTCCTGTTGGGTCTTCAGTTGACAACAAGTGGCAGGGCGTGAGAGCTCCCCCTACCGAACCTCCTGGTTCCACTTTAGTGAGATTTCACTTTTTTAATTTTCGCAGCTGGCTAGTTGTGTGCGGCCGGGTATGGTTCGGGGGGACATATGGCACTGACGCAACATTAAAGACCATGGCAGGTGAACAGAGGAAGGTGAACATTAGGGAATGAGGGAGGTCCAGAGGCCCAGGGTCCACTCCAGTCTCCTGTCAGGAAGGAAAGGGAGAGGATACCCACACTGAGACCTCAGCCTCCCCGACATAACACGAACCTCAAATACGGAACTGTTTAAATTTTCCTTGGGAGCCACTGTTTCTTGAAAAGATTGGGAAAGCAGCCTTCCTACCATGTAGCTTCCATAAGCAACCAGGAGATGTGTTCACTGTTGATGAAACAAGTTGAACAATGTCTTTTCCTTTGCTCTGTTGCTAGTGGCTTGACCACCTAGAATGGACATTAGAATCACTTGTGGACCTTTTCAATATACCAGCGCCTGGGCCCCAATTCCACAGATCTGAGTTTAACTGGTCTGGGTTTAGACCTGAGCATCCGTGTTTTCGAAAGCTCCCAGGGGAATCTGACATGCAGGTTGAGATTTCCCAGGGCTGAGAAGTCTAGGTTGATTTTTGAAGGGGAGATTTGATTAGCCACTTTTGGGCAAAGACGCTTCCTCCAGTGCCAACATCTTCAGGGATTCCTGTGGCCAGTACAGCAGTGCCTGGACCAACCCACACCCTGTCCCCCAGACTCACTGAGACAGAAAGAACCAACCAAAGTAGAAAACGTCAATGGATATATTCATGGCTAGTCTGGGATTCCCAGACTCCTCCTTCCAGCCATCTGGTACACCAGGTCATTGCAGCTCTACTAGAGTCCTCTCTATACTAAATTAATAGAGAGCATCTGTATTAATTAATAATTAATAAATTAACTGATTTTAATATCTCATATCTCCAAGTAAGATAAGCACCTCACATTATCCTCTACATTTACCAGTATTGCTTTCCAGGGGCAAACGTTCCCTCCAAGTGATTACTAGTGTCTTAAGTAATCAGTTTGTCAAATGAACATGAAGCATGAATAATATCTAAGAAGCAACATTTTTGTCTTCCACACTCCTTTTAAACATTTCCCCAGCAGATCATTGTTCTTTCATTCTTCCGTACAGTCTTTCATTCAATAAGTATCAATGAAGTACCTACAAATACCTATATGTTGAATCAAATACTCTCCCAGGTACTATATGTAGTTATAATAGTGAACAAAACAGAATGTCTTCCTTTACGGTGCTTAAATTCTAGTTGTATGAAATAGGCAATAATAAAAAAAAAAGTAAATGATATTACTGTTAGCAAGTGATAACAGTGGTGGAAAACTAATTCAAGGAAGGAAGATAGGACTGTCTCAGACACCTGTAGTAGACACTGTTGGTGACCTTCCCAGCTCCCGTTTTATTGGGAGAGTGTGCCCATGTCCCAAATGCTGTGTTAGCTGTTAATGACTCACAGGTGCATCCTTCTTCTGAGAATTGTCTTCAGCTACTAGGAACCCTTTTGCCAGGAGTTGCCTGGAAGTCTATATATCCCACTGAGGGGAAGCCTGTGACCAGTGGTTGCCCAGTAGGTCGTGTATAATCTGGGCTCCTTGCATCAAGGTAGGACAATTCTGCAGTGCCCTTCATATTCCAGGTTCTACATGGGATCAGGTAGAGGAAGCTAGAAATCACAGCTTTGTTTAGCAGCTTCCCCTGCTTTAATCTCCTTCCCTTGCTTTTTATGGCTTTTTCCCTGAGAACACTCCCTCAATAAGTTACTGGACAGAGCTCTTGGTTGTAGGTTCTGCTTCTAAGGAATCCAACCTGAGACAATACGTAAAGGAAGTAGAGGAGCGTACTTTGCAGATACCTGGGTGAAGAATATTCTAGGTGGAGGGCCTGAGCCGATTTAAACTGGCTGCTTCTAGGGAAAGCAAGGACAGGAGGACCTTCCTAGGACATCGTAATAATTTTGACCTTTATGGGCAGGGTTTTTGAGCATAGGAGGGATGTGACCTGCCTTCTGTGTTAACAGGCTCTGGGCACCAGTGGCAAATGTCTCCAGCCCTTTTCTACTGAGTTCTCCTTGCCTCTTATGGAGGCCTTTCAAAAAGCCCAAGTCGACTTCATGCAGACTCTGCCCCCACAGCCCACATCCCTTGCTCTGACAAAATGTAAACCCATTTCATCCAGCAGCTGCTCCTGGGTGCCACCACCAAAGCTTGAGGTCAGCCCTTCTCACTCTAGATTTGTTAAAGAGGACTCAGACCCAGTTCACCTTCTGCCGTGAATGCAAGTCAAGCACTGCCCCCTCTAGCTCCCAGCTCAAGGCTCTTGGCAGTGGGGGGTGGGGGGCGGTCCTTTTGAAGACTCCACCATCATCCTTTGGCTATTTATGAGCAGTAGTGCCCCACCCTCCCCAAAGCAATATGGTGGAGCAGGGCCCTCAGAATGACAGCAGCTCTGTGCAAACATATCCCTTAATCAGTGTTCTGTGGCAACTTCTACAAAGCCTCCTCACTGGACTTGAGGGGAAGAGGCAGTTACAGCGTGGCCCCTTCACACACGCCCCTGGTGGGAAGGCTCCCAGAGCTCACAGAAGACTTTTTTGCAGTAGCAGCCACCTCCCCAAATTCTCCCTCCTTCTCCCCTCTGTAATCCTCTTGAACCACCTGAGGGATTCACATGTCATGGAATGAATTTTTAAATTCATTTCCTTGGTAAATCTGCATAATCTGAAATCCGTCCCATTGAGGCTGAGAAATTCTAAAGTGAAAAGTGGCGCACACCTGCACTCACTAAGGCTGAGGTGTACAGGAGAATTTCCAGTTATAATACTCTGCTACGTTGTCTTAGTTGGCAATTGTGGCAGAGGCTATTAGTGATCCCTCAAAATCCATTTTCCTTTTCTTGTGTATTTTATTTTTATTTTTAAATTTTTTTATTTTTTTAAAGATTTTATTTATTTATTTGACACAGAGAGAGAGATCAGATCACAAGTAGGCAGAGAGGCAGGCAGAGAGAGAGGAGGAAGCAGGCTCCCTGCCGAGCAGAGAGCCCGATGCAGGCCTCGATCCCAGGACCCTGAGATCATGACCTGAGCCGAAAGCAGAGGCTTTAACCCACTGAGCCACCCAGGCGCCCTTCTTGTGTATTTTAGAAGTCCTGATTTTTAGGTAGCTCGTGGCACTGTGAAGAAAGATCTTCTGCCCTCTGTAGGACTCCCTAAACATCCCAGGGAAGGATTCGAATTTGCCTGGCTTGGCCTTACACATCCACCTCTAGCTTAATCGATGTGGCCGCAGGATAAGATGTTTGGTACAAGAAGATTTTGCTAGAACCATATACACTTAGCCTGGAGAGAAAAGCCGTTCTCCAAAAAAAAGAGGGTCTGTCCTCATAAGGAGAGATTGGTGCTGGGCAGATGAAAGAGGAGAAGTTCGCATCGGGGCTTTTCAGATTTTGAGGCTGATACTTCCTGTTTGGATCCCATAGCCCTTCTGTGGTCACCAAGTAAGGTGATCTAGGCTAATTGCCAATTTGTATCTAAAGTAAGAAGGCTGGGTATTTGCTTTGATCTTGAACTCACTTTTATTTCTCACATGTGCTGCCCTGATAAATCTACTTATTAACACTTTCTCTATTTTGCCCTATATCCTGCGTGGTCTCTGTTATGTTTCCGTTGAAAATCTTGTTCACACATTTGTGTGCTTGTCTTGATTATAGGAATTTTTATTTTTACGGATTCCTTGTCTTTGCTTTACTTCAAACCTATTGATTCAATCATCAAGTTATACACACCCACCCATCCCCCCCCCACATACACACACCCCATACAAAACACTATCTTGAGCGATAGAAAACACAAGCCAGAGCTTTAGTGTCTTGTGGAAATCAAGGCAAGAGACAACTTCCGAAATAAGCAGACCCATCCAAGAAGTGTTGCTGGTTGCAGGGGTGACAGAAGGGGAATCATCTTTAAACTTCCAGAGTAGAGAATACATAGGGAATGACTAAACTGGAAACCTCAAGGGTGGGACTATGTTATTTAAGGACTGACTTGGAGGCAAATGTCAAAAGAGACAGTGAAAAGAGATGAAGGTGAGGGCCGGGGTAGCTCATTTGGTTAAGTGTCAGACTCTTGAATTCAGCACAGGTCATGGTCTCAGGGTTGTGAGATGCAGCCCTGCTTTGGGCTCTGTGCTCAGGGTGGAGCCTGTTTGAGAGTACTCTCCCCCCCCCACCCCCTGCACATGTGATCTCTCTTTCTAATGATGAAGGTGGTTGCTTCTGGGGAACAAGTTGTAGCTGGAAAAAGAATATGGCCCAGGGGCTGATTACTTTCATAATAAATCTTATTGTACTGTTGTTAAATTATATGCATGCTAATTTGATAAAACAAAAATGAAATGAAATCACAGCCCCAGTGGTGTTGGATTCTGGCCTGGCTTACTTGCATGGCTCAGGTTTTCTGTTTACACCTCTTGTGAGTTGAGTTCCCTGTATCTGTCTTTCTCTCGGTTTAATCCCCACTTTTGAGGGCACCTCCTAGACTTACTTCCTGAGAAAGAAGCATGTAGGAGACAAAAATTGTAAGAAATTATATATATATCTATAAGTGTCTCTCATTGACACTGAAATTTAATTGACTTGGACACAGAATTATAAATTGGTACCCATTTTCCCTCAGAATTTCTCTGTTGTTTTTTAGTGTCTATTGTTTCTCCTTGACTGTAATTCTCCAGCTGTGGTAAGAATCCATTTCAATTTATTGTGGTGAACCTGGATGAGACCTTTTTAATTCTGGAACTTTTTTGTTAGCTTTTTCATTGATGATTTTCTGTCTTTTATCTTTCTAAAATTCCTTTTGTTTAGATGTTTAGCCTTCTGGACACTCCCTAATATCTAATTTGCAAATGTTTTCTCTTTTATTTTCCATCTTTTAGTGTTTTTTTCTCTATTTTCCCTTTTTTTAAAAAAATGTTATTTTTGGGCGCCTGGGTGGCTCAGTGGGTTAAAGCCTCTGCTTTCGGCTCAGGTCATGATCTCAGGGTCCTGGGATCGAGGCCCGCATCGGGCTCTCTGCTCGGCAGGGAGCCTGCTTCCTCCTCCTCTCTCTCTGCCTGCCTCTCTGCCTACTTGTGATCTCTCTCTCTCTGTCAAATGAATAAATAAAAAATCTTTAAAAAAAATTAAAAAAAATTTTTTTAAATGTTATTTTTAAGTCATCTCTGCACCCAATGTGGGGCTTAACCTCACAACCCCGAGATCAAGAGCTGAAAGCTCCACTGACTGAGCCAGCCAGGTGCCCCTCCCTCTCTTTCTGAGAAGTTTCCTCAAAACTATCTTCCAGCACTTTTACTGATAGGTACATTTCTGCTTTCAGATTTTTATTTTTCCAAAACTCACTCTGGATATCTGCATGTTTTTCTTTTTTAACAGAATCCTATTTTTATTTCATGTTTGCATTGTCTTTTCTCTCAGAGAATATTAATGACAGTTGAGGTCTTTTTTTTTAAAAGATTTTATTTAGTTATCTGAGAGAGAGAACGAGTACGAGCTGGTGGGGGGTTCTCAAAGGGAGGGAGAGAGACAAGCAGACACCCCACTGAGCAGGGAGTCCTCAATGTAGGGCTTGATCCCAAGACCCTGAAATCATGACCGGAGAGAAAGGCAAATGCTTAACCAACTGAGTCACCCAGGGGCCCAATGTGTTGTTTTTGTTGTTTAAATTGTCATGTCATTGCTTAGACTTCTGACTTGCATGTTGTGGTCTTCCTCAGATGTTTGATAATCCTTCGCTCTCCAAATGTGGTGCTCCTATCTAAGAGTCCGGCTTTCTCGGGCTTCTTAAGTGAGGCAATACTTGTCTTTCTGCTTTCCAGCTTCCAAAATGTTATCACTATCAAAAAAGGAGTCTTCAACAAAAGAGTCCTGTCAGAGAAGAGATGAGTTCCCGTTCTCTGCTAATAATGTGCTATTTAGAGCACAGGTCCAGAAGCAGAATGGTAGGAGGACTGGGAAGGAGGACTCTGCCTGCTCAGTGGTCTAGAACATTTCTGTTCTGTTCCCAGACTTACTGAAGCCACTCAGCACAAGGGAAGCCCTGGGCTCCAATCCCCCACCTCTCCTAGAAGGTGGCCTGAGCCGCATCTATCGAAAGCCCCAGGAGGACCACTCCTTCTCCTTCTCCTCGCCTCTCCTTGCCTCCTTGCCTCCTGGCAGCTGTTCAAAGCAACCCACTTATCCTTCTGCAAATCTTTTCTCCATCTCACTACATTTCCAGAGATTTTTCTTAAATGTAGTTGGCAGATGAGCCAGTGTCTTTTTTGTGCCTCGGTCTCCTCTTCTGTAAAATGGGGATAACACCACCTCCCCCACTGCACCACCGTGAGCAGGAAGTTAAATGAGGCCAATGGTCAGAGCGTGCACGTCAGGAGCAGCTCTGCCGCTGAGAGCTCTGTAAACCAGAAGCACAATGGAGACACCTTCTCCCGAAACCTCCTGAGCCAGGGGCCCATGGTGAGGGCTTGCACTTTTTCCCAGCAGGGCCACCAGTGTTCGCAAAAGTGAAAGTAACTTTAAACCCCTTGAGATCAAAACATAAGGTGAAAAAAACCCAATAACTAAATTCTCACCTCAACAAGCATTGCAAGTAAAACCAAAGAGGAAAAAGAAGGTATCAACCTCTCTAGACCGATGTGCAGGCAACAGGGTAAGCAAGCAGCAACAGCTCTCTACACAAACCCAGGGAAGGTGTGAGACACAGTGGAGTCTGCTGCTTCCTTCAGACCCAGGGAATGTCTGCTTGACACCTCTCTTGCTGCCTCCCCTTACCCCCCTTCCTTCTATTTTTATAACTTCGAGAAGAACAGGAAGGAGTACATACATACATTTTTTTAAATGTTTTTCGGCATGCAGGGTCTGCCTCTGTTCTAGAAGGGGATGAGATTGCGAGCTTGCCACATAAAATGATTCTGACCCGGGGCAAGGGCTTCAGGCTCTCTGGTTTGTCAGGGGAGGAGCTGACAAACCAGGTTGGGGGACGTTTGCCATCTCTCAAGCTGGCACAGGGAGCTCCAGTTCACACTGCACGTGGGATTCAAATGCGAAGTGAAAAAATGACTCCGAGATTCTTGACTCATCAGTGAAAGGGAAGGTAGCAGCAGAGCTCAGGTCTGAGGAGGTGGCCCGGAGCCAGCCTGCCAGAGCAGTTCGTGTCTCCTGGGAGAGACCGCTGCTGTCCGCCGACCCACGGGGACGCGCCTAGGAGGCAGTGGCAAACAGACAGCTGAGGAGGCTGAGGCCACAGTCATTGCTCAGTGGTCCGAGTATGTGCACAGTGAAGAACGAGACCCTCCGTGCAAATAGAAAGTAGGAAAATGGAAATGGTCTTCAACTCAAATATATGTTCCTTCAGGGTAGTTCTGGTCTTGGGCTTCTTTTGTTTCCTTCCTTCCTTCTTTCCTTCCTTCCCTCTTCCTTCCTTCTTTCCTTTTCTTTCTTTCTTTCTTTCTTTCTTTCTTTCTTTCTTTCTTTCTTTCTTTCTTTCTTTCTTTCTTTTTCTTTCTTTCTTCCTTCCTTCCTTCCTTCCTTTCCTTCCTTCCTTCCTTTCCTTCCTTCCTTCCTTCCTTCCTTCCTTCCTTCCTTCCTTCATTCCTTTCCTTCCTAACCAAGTCCAAATCCATTCTCTGTTTTTCTTCCCCGTGTAGCTGGCAGTCTGATGTTCCCCTCTTCTTCTCATCATGGTAATTCTACTAGTAGGTTTGCCATATTTAGAAAATAAAACACAGTTAAATTTGAATTTCAGGTAATCAGTGACAAAAATTTCGGTATAAATATGCCCCATGTGGGGTGCCTGGGTGGCTCAGGTCATGATCTCAGGGTCCTGGGATCAAGCCCCGCATTGGGCTGCCTGCTCAACAGGGAGCCTGCTTCCTCCTCTCTCTGCTTACTTGTAACCTCTCTCTCTCTGTCAAATAAATAAAGAAAATCTTCAAAAAAAATAAAAAATAAATATGCCCCGTGTGATATTTGCACATTTATAGAAAAAAGTTCTTTGTTGCTTATCTGAATCTGAGGGAACAGACTTCTGAAAAATTACTCACTGTTGGTCTGAAATTCACTTATTTGAGAATCTGTCTCTTATTTGGCAATGCTAGCTCTTGACCTTTTTTGCTCCCTTCTTCTGAATACTTTCTAGAGAAAGGCTTTCTTTAAGGCAAGGGGAGAAATAAAGGACTCGAGTTAAGTTAGTTCCCATACTAGGACCGACTACCATGAGTTCACATGGAACCAAGAAGCTAGGATGGCTTCAGTTTACTGGCTAAGGGTAGGATGAGTAGCCTGGTTTTAAGTTTGCTGCCTCTCCCAGGGAATAACCTTATAATGAACATCCATAGCTTTCTGCACAGACCTGAGGAGCTGTGAATCTAGACACCTAACTCTGCTGCATGAAATTCCTCCCACATGGGTTATTGAACTGACAGGATTTGTTTTTTGAGATTGTTCTTTTCAACTGGGAGAACTGCAATTCAGCGAACAAGTATTTCTTGAGTATATGTGAAATCATGAACCAGATGCTTCTTGAGGTACAAAGCTTCAATGATCTGTCTCCCACCTTTACCACATTCTAATTCATCTGGGGACCACACAGTAAAAGGCAGCTGGGCTTGGGAGTAATACATTTGTTATATGAGCCGCATGCATTTAAGATGCTATACGGTATGGGGGAAATCCATTCCCTACACTATTTGATGTGCTTTTTTTCCTTTGGAAAACTTTTTGAAAGTTCACAGATTTACATAACCAATAACCATGTACCCCAACCACTTTGTGAATTAGCAGAATTATTAACCTTTTGTGTTTTGCCTTATAGAGAGAGAATTTCACACTTTTTTTTTTTTTTACATCTTAGCATCCCTCAAATTGGGTGCATTTTAAAATTGGTTGCTTATTGTGGCAATTTTCTTCCTCAGTGATACATAAAATAATAGTGTTTTTTTAATCAATGGCATCTTAGGTTTGATAAAACAGCCTCATTTTTACTATTAAAACAATATTACAGATAAAACTGAAAGACTTTTCTTTTCTCTACTCACCCTCCCCCAACTGCTTTCATTTTTTTTTTTTTAATTCCCCAGAGGCAAAGATTCTCAAATGTGATGGCTTTCAGGTCACGGTTGGATACACATATATTTTTTTTTCTTAATATATAACATTATTCTATATGTCATTGTTCTGTATATATAATTTTCCATCTATTTTTCTTCCCCAGAGGCAAAGATTCTCAAATGTGATGGCTTTCAGGTCACGGTTGGATACACATATATTTTTTTTTCTTAATATATAACATTATTCTATATGTCATTGTTCTGTATATATAATTTTCCATCTATTTTTCTTTTTTTAAGATTTTATTTATTCATTAGAGAGAGAGAGAACAAGCAGGGAGAGTGGCAGGGAGAGGGAGAGGTAGAAGCAGGCTCCCCAATGAGCAGGGAGTCTAACATGGGGATTGATCCCAGAACTCTGGGATCGTGACCTGAGCCCAGGGCAGATGCCCGACCAATTGAGCCTACCCAGGCACCCCTATCTTTCCTTTTTTATATACAATTAGATTTTAAAATCTGTCCATGATGTATAGAGAAGAATTTGTCTCCTTTATAATATCGCATTGTATGAATATACTGTAATTAATTTATCCATTCCCCTATCGATGGCCATTTAAGTGGTTTCCAATTCATTTTTCCAGTTTTACATTCTTATAATTACATTCTTATAAATCTAATTCTTATAAATCCACATTATGGAATGGAATTGCCAGGCTGTAGGTATGTACACTTTAAATTTTCATGGTATCCTTAATTTAATTAAGCCTGTATTTAGGGGTGCTTTTAGCTTTATGGGTGAAATCTGGATTTGTTATTGTGTAAGGTTTGGTTTTCTTTTTCCCCTCCTCAAAGGAAAGCCCTTTTTGTTTTGCCTTCCACCCACTTATTTACCAGAAATCATAATAGTACAGTGACTCTCTGTAAATGTTAGCTTTGAAACTTTTGTGATGGTTTGTGGGCCCTCCGTCAACTGAACCACCTACACTTCCTAAATCACCACTGTATTTCCAAAGACCTTCTGTGCTCAAAAGACCGCGCAAGGCCCTCTCAGGCCCACATGACGATCATCTAGGGTTGGAGGGGTGTAGTACCATCAGCGTGAGATTTTAGAGATACAGCGCTGTGTGCAAAGCGCCGAAGAGTGGGCATCCCCCTTGGGTGTCACAGTGCCACATCTAGGAACTTATTGTAAGGAAGTAATTAAAAATGTGCACAGAAGTGAACTGACAAGGATTTAACTACTGATAAGTTTATAACAGCAGAAAGTAAAAAATACTGTTAGGATTCCATATTAGAAGTAACCTTCTGATTTATAAATAAATCAGAGCAGGTTTCTATGGGGGAAAAAAAGGCCCCAGAAAGTGCACATAGCATGTTGTTCAGTGAGAAAATAGGGTAGAAATAGTTGGAAGAGCATGACTTCTTTAAAAAAAAAAAAATCCATGGAAAAATCTCTGGAAAGATATAACCCAGGCTAACAGTGGCTCTTTCTGGGATGTGGAATTATGGGTGGGTTGTAATTTCTTCCTTTTGTTATCTATCTTTAGAACTTTTATACAGTGATCATATATTATTTTTGTGACTAAAATAATTAAAAAGAAACGTGCCAGGATTTTCTTTATCCATGGGTCATGGTTTTGTAGTAGAATGAACACTGGGAGGTGGGTAGTTTGATAAGATTATTTAGGAGCAAGATAAGATAGGGGAATAAATTTAATAAAACACATTATCTGGGAATAATTTTGATTTTTGTGTGAGCATTTTCTTGGCCCTTGCTCTCCAAACTTTTTTTTCCTGCTTTTTTATTTTATTATATTATTATTATTTGCCCCAGGGGTACAGTTCTGTGAATCATCAGGCTTACACCTTTCACAGGCTCTCCAAACTTTTTAAAGCATTCTTAGCACAAATATCTAGAGGTGATTGCTGTCTTACAGTGAATAATCCAGTTTTCCTTTTGTTCTTAAAAGATTTCTGCATTTCTTCCTTCATTGTAGGTGGAGAATTTGCTCTCCTAGTGAGGACCTGCCAAGAAGTAGATTTGATTGCTTTGCTTGATAGTAAATTTAAGAAAGGTACCTAACGTTTCCTTTAGTTTTTTTGTTTGTATTAGTTTGGAGGAGAACAAAATCTCCTCTAGAAAAACATTTCCTTTGTAGCTTCAATAACCTGTTCTTGAATCTTCACTGTGGAAAAAGAAATCACTTGGTTAAAGCAAGAAGTTCTACTTACTATGAGCTACTTATCAGCTTCATAATGTCCAAGTTACAGTGTACATAAAGAAAATATGGTTACATGCAGAGGGGTTCTTTAATGGCTTTGGATACATAAATTTAAATAATTTAAAGTTGTCACTATAGTAAACTGACCAAAAATATTAAAAATGGTAACATCGAATGCTGTCCGGTTTATGGGCTATGGACAACCTGGCATATGTACTCATTGACAATAACACTTAAAACTGGTTCAGTATTTATGGAGAGAATCCCAGCAATATGTCAGAATGATCAAAAAGTTTTCACTTCCCGAAGAAAAACTGGTACAAAAATGTACACAAGACCATTCGATGACAATCCTTTTATGATATAACTCAAGAGCAGCAGCACCACAACGTTCAAAATTCTTTCCAACTTTGAGTGACTGATTTTAGGATTCCTGAAATCATATAATTTTCAAGGTGGATGGAAACTTAAAAATGTAGCCAGATGGCCTGAAAGAGTTGAAAAGATCTTCCTAGGGTTCCCCACCTAATAACTGAAGAAGTTGTTTGTGGTTGGTGACTCCCTAATTATGAGTTACGCATCTTTCATGCAATACCCATGTTCTCAGTAATGAGACAGCACCCAAAACTCTGGGACTAGAACCAAGTTGTTGGTCAAGGGAGGGTCATGCTGAGAGGATCTTAGGGAGCTCAGTCAATTCTCCCATCTTATAAGAGAAAGAAAATGAGGTCAGTGGAGGTGAACTGATTTGGTTCAAGGTCAATAGACTTCCTGTAACTGTTTCCTGATGAGAGAGACAAGTGTGGGAAATGGGTCAGCAGTGTGAATGCCTGTTTCTTTGGGTTTTGCAATATTTGGATGAAGACTGAAGAGATAAGGAGCAGTGCTGGTTAAGCAAGCGTACCACGTGCTGGTGTTGCTCCTTCTGCATTCCAGACAGACAATAGCTCTGGAAGTGGTGTGAATGGCACCCCACCCCCACAATTAACCTCAAAGAGGTGTTAATTTCACAGTCAAACTGAGGACCATTTAAATTCAGGCAGTGTCAGAAAACAAGCGTTTATTTGGAACCAAAAGAACAATTTGTCTCTTTTCTTTTGCATTGTCTGCCCCATTAATTTTCCCAGAATAAAATGTCTTTAAACAGACTTTCCTTGCTCCTAGAATGCCCCACATCCCAGTCTAGGCAAACAGGACCTTTACATGAGAAGAAAAGGCAGTTGGACACCCCCTGGTGAAGACAGCAGGAAGAATGGATAATTGCCTCCAAAGAGGGCAATTTCCAGAAATAAAGCTAACACAGCACACCTTTGTTCTTCTGAGTATCCTCTCTTATTAATGACATGATGAGGTCCTTCCAGAGTTCATTGCATTTGTTAGAGTATGGACACTTTTTCTCTCAAACCACTGATTTTGTTTATGATCATATGGTTATGATTTTGGAGAACTCTACATGTCTTTTCTTCATCTCATGATTTCTCAATCTTAGGCACTACTGACGTTTTGTACTGGATACTCCTTTGGTGAGTGTGAAGGGGAGGGTATCCAGTGTACTATAGGACATTTAGCAGTAGCCCTGGTTTCTACCTACTAGAAGCCAGTAACACACTTCTCCCCCATGTTCCCCATTCGTGACAACTGAAAATGTCTCCAGACATCGCCACTGTCCCTGGTTGAGACCTAGTCTCAGCATGCAAGTCAACAAAGAAGCTGTGCTATTCTAATCTCAAAAGGCACCCAAAACCTTTCCCAGAGCTGGGCTCAAGTCCCATGGCTATGGCTTCCTGACCTTGGTACTGGACCACCTGCCATATTGAAATAAAAGCCAGAAAACATGAATGTTATGTTATTGGGGAAATCACAGGGATATGAACTAGCTTAATTCTTTATCCCACTCCATCTTTTTTTTTTTAGGTTTTTCTTTATTTATTTTAGAGACAGAGAGAGAGAGAGAGCACAAGCAAGAGGGGCAAGAGAATCTCAAGCAGATTCCACGCTGAGTACAGAGCCCAATGTGAGGCTCAATCTCATGACCCTGAGACCAGGACATGAGCCCAGATCAAGAGTCTGACGCTTAACGGACCACGCCATCTAAGCGCCCCTCTCCTACTCCATCTTAATTGCTCCTTTCATCTATATTTTATTAGCACCAACTTATGTTGTCTATACCTAAATATATTACCATTTTGCTAAATAATCTGTATAATAGTAATACCTACCATGTATTGAGCCCTACTGTGTTCCAAGTTCTGTACTATGCACCTTGTATTGTCATAACCTAAAGAGTTAGGTGCCTATTGTCCCCATGTCAGTAGAATGTAACTCCATGAGGGCAGGTACCATATGTTTGGTTTACCAATGTACCCTCAAGACTTTGCACAGTGGCCAGCACATATGATTGTGCCCTGTAAATATTCTTTAAAATGAATCAATGATTGAATAAATCTTACCGAAGATCTTTGACTTCACCCTTTCATAACCCAAACCCAAACTTGCAGCATATCCTGTTTCCTCTACTATCCAAATATATTCACAGTATAGTCATTTCTCACTACCTTTACCACTATTCGCCTGACCCAGGCCAGCATGATCTCTCTCCTGGATAATTGCAATAGACTCCCAACTGGTCTTCATGCTTCTGCCTCATCCTACTACGGTCTGTCTTCCTTTCAGCCACTGGGGATCCTTTCAGATAGTTCAGATGCTTTCACTCAAAATCTCCCAGTGGCTCCCATCTCACACAGAGCAAAAGCCCAAGTCCTTTTAGTGACCTACAAATTCTAGATCTCGTGTCTTCTGTTCATTCTCCAGTTTCATTTTCATGTACTCTCCCCCTCATTCACTCTATTCCCTCTACACTGTCCTTCCTACTGTTCTTTGAACATGCCAAGCACACTCCAACTTCCAAGGCTTTGTACCAGCTGCTCCCTCTGCTAGGAACACCCTTCCTATAGGTCTCTCTACTTAACCTACGGCAACCTTACATCTTTACCGAAATGTCATCTTCCCAATAAGGCCTTCTCTGGCAACCTTTATTTAAAGTTGCAACGCTCTTCACTTCCTTTGCTGTTTAATGTGGTCCCATTGCATTTAGCATGTTCTAATAAACCAGAATGTAAGTTTCATGAAGGAAGGGAGTTTTGTCTGTTTCTTTAGCTAGTAAATCTCCGGCACCCAATACTAGCATGTAGCAAGTACAAAAATATTTTTTCTTGTTAAATGAATGAATGAGGACACAGAAATGGTAAGTGGCAGAACTAGATGACAAATGCAGGTTGCCAGCTTTAAAGTCCTATTCTTTCAGTGGTTCTCAAACTTGGCTGTGTATCAGAATCCCCTGGGGGTGGAGTATGGTTATTAAAACACAGACTCCCAGGCCTCATGCTGGATCTCAGGAGTCAATATATGGGGAAGGGATTCAGGAGACTGTACTTTTAAAAAAAATCCCAGAAGGTCCTAGGCAGCTAGTCCACTAGCTCAGCAGATCTATAAATGGCTGTTTAAGGTGTGATCTAGAAGCTGTCTGCATCAGAACGAGCTGGATCAAAGTTTAGGATCTGAAGCCAGCTTCCCAGGCTGTGAATCCTGACTCCACTGTCCCTGTACTTGCCTGCTTTCTTTTTTTCTTTTTTATAATTAGAAATCCTTTGAGGAAAGGATCTCAAAATCTAACTGTGTTGAATTTCCTCAAAGTAGGATTTCACGTCTACAATTTCCTAACTATATGACCTTGGACAATTACTTACTTTCTTTATCAGTTTTCTCATCTGTAAATTGGGGGAATTATTAGTCTGTGTTGCCTAGGATCTCTGTGAAGATTTAATGGGTTTACGTTATGAAACTACCAGAACAAAAGATGGCATATAGCAAACATTCAATAAATGTTATCTGTTGTTATTTTTAACGCCACTAATTTCTAGGTTCCAGCCCAGACTTACAAAATCAATCTCTGCCAGTAGGGCTCTAGATCATTTAAAACAAGAATTCCATGTGATTCTGATGCACACAGCTGTTTGAGCAGCACTACCTCAGGCTGTCTCATGGGGAGAGGAGCAGCCTGAAAGCCAAATGCTCAAAAGGTGCCGGGTACAAGCAATCATTTCCTGGCCCCTGAGAAACACAAGACTCGTGGCTTGGTTAGTAATAAAGCACACACATTTGGAGTGCCAAAGTAAGCTGAGAAATTATCCAGCCCAAATTTTCATTTTTATAACTAATGGGGCAGGTCCACCCAAGGTGATTATGCAACCAATGTGTTAATACTCCTAAAATGAAGGCAAAGAAATTCCTTTATGTCCTTGTTACTCAGTCAATGTGGTCTAAAGACCATCAGAAACAGCACCAACCAGGAAGCAAGCTTGTTAGAAATGCGGTCCCCATCCCAGACCCACAGCATCAGAAGCACTAATCTAGACCACTGGTTCTCAGACTCGGCTGCACACTGGAATTACTTGGAAAGTTTTTAAAAGAAACCTTTGATATCTGGATTCCATCCCTGGAGGTGCTGATACCTTTGGCCTGGTGAGAAGTGGACATGGGGATTTTTAAATCTCCTTACGTGATTTTCATGTGCAGCGAAATATAGTAACCTTATGTCAACCACTCTAGATATCAATTGTTTTCTGGATGCTCTGGGTTGGAAGAAACTGAGTCATTAAACTGGGCTTGAAGTTGCTTCTTGTTCATGGGAATATCCAAATCAGGGATGGTTTGCAACTGCCATTTAGAAAAAAAAACATATAGATTAGGCTTACGGAATATCATATATATTTATACACAAATATGAATAAACACATATGTCACCTCATCTCTGATATTTTGAGTTTCACTTAATAAGGAAAGACATAAGATAAGAGAATTACCTTTAAAAAATACAGAAGAGGAAAAAGATCTATCCCTCACCATTCTGCCACCTGAAAGCAACAGCACCCTTCATTTGACCATGCAAGTTTCAAAGTCTAAATGCGTATTTTTCCCTGTTGACTTTGCTCACACTGGTATTTCTTTTCAGATCTACCAAAGTGGATGACTGCATTTAGCCCTGTGTTTTTTGGTTCTGTTTTGTTTTCCCCAATTAGTTTGCTGCTTAGGATTTTTCCCTTTATAAGCATGTTTTATGAAGAGAATGCATAATTGTCTCTTGAATCCATCCTATTAACTGTCTGGCACTTAGCTTGCTCTTCTGTGACCCAAAGATAACTTCTAGCCTATCTTCCTTATGGGGAAGGTTGCATGAGATAATGAAGGCAAAGATGCTTTGAAAAAGGATAAAGAGCTTAAGACCAGTGGGACAGAGGAAGCGTCATCAATATAACTCCATTTGTTGAGGTTCAACGTGCCAGGCTTTGGGTAGTTTACATATTTTTCCTCTGGCGCTCAGAGGGTCCTTGTAGTGTTACTACCCTTATTGTATAGACAGGAAAACTGAGACTCAGAGAGATGCAGGAACGAGCTTAGGGTCTCACTACCAGTAACTGAGAAAGCCAGTTTTCACACCTAGATTTTCTTCCCCAAGCAGTCACTCAGAGGCACACATAAGATATGACAGACTTTAGAAAGTGCTGTATTGTAAGAAAGGAATAGATGGAGGGCTGTAAAATTGTAGAAGGGGAAGAAATTTTATTGTAAGTTGAAGTGATTCATACTTCCTGAGTGTTTGGCAGATAAATTTCAAATCAGAGTGGTAGCCTTGTCAAACTGATTTTACTAATTTATGCTAGAATAATTTGAGGATATTAGGTTTTCACCAAGACTTTATAATGAACACTTAATTTGCAAACTATGCTTTTTTTTTAAGATTTTATTTATTTATATGACAGAGAGAGAGAGAGAGAGATCACATGTAGGCAGAGAGGCAAGCAGAGGGAGAGGAGGAAGCAGGCTCCGTGCTGAGCAGGGAGCCTGATTCGGAGCTCGATCCCAGGACCCTGAGATCATGACCTGAGCCGAAGGCAGAGGCTTAACCCACTGAACCACCCAGGCGCCCATAGACATACACTTCTGAGGAGCACTGAAGATCACCTTGAGTTGAACATGTACCTACTTGGGTGGTGAGAATTGACAGAGCAGTGGAGAGGAAGACTTCTGAGAGGGGACACACCAAGATTCTGCCATCCCCCCAAACATCCCTCTATCCAAGTCTGTCTGTCTATCTATCTCTGAAGTGTTTTGAAATGAGACTCACAGGATAGAAGTTTTCTCAGGAGGCACTAGAATTAGGCTTATATTCTCAAATATACTGGCACTTTCAACCTTGGTTACACGTTAGGATCACCTGGACAGCTTTCAAAATACTGATGCCTGGGTCTTACCTCCAGAGATTCTGAGGTTATTGGTCTGGATGTGAGGATTTTTGAGAAATCCTGCCAAATCTAGTAGGAAGCAGTGTTAGGGGATTCCTAGCCTAACTGTTCTTAAAGAAACTAGTGACTAAATTACTAAGAAAATGTATGTAATGGAATTATATATAACTAAAAGTGTATCACTCTAGCCAAACCAATAAATAGAAATTGCCATCATCTTTGAGTATGCCTTTAGACAGCCCTGTATATTCACACTGCATGGCTTATTATAGTTTGTAATAAATATTTGCTGGATATGTAAAGGATTGAATGGAGGATGAACCAAAGAATAAACAAAAGAAAGGCAAAGCTGAGTAACTACATCAGGAAAGGTGCATCCATTTTGCTTTTATTTCTTAAAATATTTTTTGCCTATACACAAAATTAGAAGATCCATGGATTTGAAGTCAAGAGACTTTTGTTCGAATGTACACCATGGGAAAAGTCAGATAAGCTTTCTAAAACTCATTTTTATTATTTATTAAAAGAGGAAAACGATCCTGGGCTTTTGTGTTAATAGGTAAGATTATCGTCTACAAAAAAACTTTGTAAGCAGTAAAACGTTATAAATATACGAGGGACTAGTATCATCTTTATTATACAAACAAGAAAAACCCGGTAAGGTAATTTGACCAGTGGCTCTCAAACTTTAGCATGTTTCCGAATCCTCTGAAGACCTGGTAAATATGCCAATTCCTGGTTAGAGATCTAGAGGGAAATAATATCTTTGAAAATTTTTCAAGTATACTAGGGATTCTAGAAAACATGTGTATGTCTAGTACAGGGCACATGCTCAGAATAGACCTGAGAAAACCATATGCTTTCATCTCTAGCGGATCTTTAGGTTCAGTGCAAGCAGGAAGAGGAGGTTCAAAGAGTTGAAATGTGGCCTGGCTAAGAGGGGGGTGACCCCAACAGAGGTCTGCAAAGACCTGGAAAATTGTTTTGTTTACTTTTCCATACTTTCTTTTTCTTAACTTCAGGTATTTAAGGAAATCCTTGTCAAACAATTAGGTGAGCACTAAGCTAAAGGAATAGAGACTTCAGAGTCTTCTCATGACAAGGAATGCAGTCCTTACAAAAATAGTTTAGAAAAGTCACTGAATAAACAACTGGAGCCCATAATAACAAAAAGCGATAACAAAAAATCCTATAGAGAGGAAAGAATTTGATTTCCATATGCCACATCATAATACTCAAAATGGCCTGTTTCCAAAAAAAAAAAAAAATTAGGAGGTATGCACAGAAACAAAAAAGTATGGCCCATCCAAAGGAAAAAAAAATAAATTAATAGAAACTGCCCAAGAAGAAGCACACATATCAGTCCTACTAAACAAAGATTTTAAATCAGCTTCCTTAAATAAGTTCCAAGTGCTAAAGAAAACCAAGGACAAAGAATGAAAGGAAACCAGGACAATGAAGTCTCTCCAAATAGAAATTTTAGAACTGAAAATACAATAATTGAAATGAAAAATTTATTAGAGGGTTCTAACAGAGCCCGTGTCACCTGTGAGACGTGAACAAGTATACTAAAATATGCATAATGAGAATTCCAGAGAGAGAGGAGAGAAAGAGACAGAATGAATATTTGAAGAAATCATGCTAGAAAGTTTCCCAAATTTGACAAAAGATGTGAATCAACACATCCAAGAAGCTCAACAAATTTCAAAATATGCAGGATAAACAGAGATCTACATTGAGACACATAATAATCAAACTGTTGAAAGACAAAGAACTTTGAAAGCAGCTAGAAAAAAAGTGATTCATTAGATAGAAGGGATCTTCAATAAGATTAACAGCTAATTCTCACCAGAAACCATGGAGGCATTGAAATGACATATTAAATTCTAAGTATAAAGTAATGATTAGGGCGCCTGGGTGGCTCAGTGGCTTAAAGCCTCTGCTTTCGGCTCAGGTCATGATCCCAGGGTCCTGGGATCGAGGCCCATATCGGGCTCTCTGCTCGGCAGGGAGCCTGCTTCCTCCTCTCTCTCTGCCTACTTGTGATCTCTCTCTCTCTGTGTCAAATAAAGAAATAAAATCTTTAAAAAAATAAAAAATAAAAAAAATAAAGTAATGATTATATGTAATGGGCACACAGTATAAAGATGTAACTTGTGACAATAACAACAGAAAAGGAAAGCTAGAGACATCCAGGAGTAGGATTTTGCACACTATTGAAGCGAAATTTGTATTAACTCAAACTAGATTGTTATAAGAAGTTAATTGTAATCCCTAAAATAACCATTAAGAACATAGTTTAAAAGTAGTTGAAAAATTAAGAGTTGAAAGGAATCAAAATGGTGCAGAAAACCCCCCAACATCCAATTAAACAAAAAAGAAGGCAGTAAATGAAAGAATTGAAGAAGAAAAAAGATAGAAGACTTATTGAAGAAAAATAGCAAAATGGCAGAAGCAATTCCTTATCAGAAATCACCTTAAATGTAAACATAAGAAATTCTCCAAATTAATAACAGAGATGTGCAGAATGAATTAAAAAATAATAACACACTTCATCTATTTGCTGTCTACAAGAAATTCACATTAAAGCCAAATAACAGAGATGTGCAGAATGAATTAAAAAATAATAACACACTTCATCTATTTGCTGTCTACAAGAAATTCACATTAAAGCCAAAGATATAGGGCACCTGGGTGGCTCAGTGGGTTAAAGCCGCTGCCTTCGGCTCAGGTCATGATCCCAGGGTCCTGGGATCGAGGCCCACATCGGGCTCTCTGCTCAGCAGGGAGCCTGCTTCCTCCTCTCTCCTCTCTCTCTGCCTGCCTCTATTTGTAAGTAAAAGGATGAAAAAATATTACATGTAAACTGAAAGAAAGCTAGGGTGGCTATAATAATATCAAACAAAATAGGCCTTAAGGCAAAAGTTATTATAGGGGACATATATAAAAAAGCCGCAACTAACAGCATATTCGATGGTAAAAGACTGAAAAATTTCCCCTTTAGATCAGGAGGAACAAGACAAGGATACTCACTCTTCCCACTTCTATTTAACATTGTAATGGAAGTTCTAGCCAGAACAATTAGACTAGAAAAAGATATAAAAGACATCTCAATAAGAAAGGAAGGAGTATAACTATCTCTACTCATAGATGACACGATCTCATATATAGAAATCCTAAAAAATGCACACAAAAAAACTAGTAAAGCCCATAAATGGATTCAGCAAAATTGCAGGAAATGAGACCAACACACACAAAATATCAGTTCTATTTTTCTATGGTAGCAAAGGATAGTCCAAAATTGAAATTAAAATAAGAACAATTCTATTTACAGAGCATCAAAATTAATAAAATACTTAAGAATAAATTTAACCAAAGGGTAAAATATTTGTACATTGAAAACTATAAAACATTGCTGAAAGAAATTTAAGAGGATATAAATAAATGGAAAGAAATTTCCTTTTCACAGATTGGAAGACTTAATATTGTTAAGATGGCAGTACTCGCCAAATGATGTACAGATTTAATGTGATCCCTGTCAATATCTCAATGGCTTTTTTTTTTTTTGAGGAAACGGAAAAATCTGATCCTGAAATACATGGAATTGCAAGGAGCCCCACGTGGCCAAAACAATCTTGAGAAAAAAAACAATGGTAAAGGATTAACATTTCCTGATATCAAAATTTACTACAAAACTATGGTAGTCTGTGTGGTCCTAGCATAAAGATAGACATAGAGATCAATGGAATAGAACTGAGACTATACATCAACCCATACATTTATGGTCAAGAGTGATTCCTGGCAAGGGTGATAGGACCATTCAGTGGGAGAAAGAAACATGTCTTCAAGAAAAAAATGCTCAGAACTGATATCCACATGCAAGTGAATGAAATTGGATCGTTACCCAATACTATATACAAAAATTAACTCAAAAATCAAAGAACTAAACATAAGAGCCAAAACATAAAACTCTTAGATGAAAACATAAGAGTAAGTTTTTATTACCCTGGATCTGGCAATGCATTTTTAGATGTGACATCAAAAGCACAAGTAACAAAAGAAAAATAGATATATTGAACTCGTCAAAGTTAAACACTTTTGTGCAAAGATATTATCAGGAAGAGTGAAAAAATAATCCACAAAATGGGAGAAGATACTTGCAAATCATATTTCTAATGAGTCTAGTATCTAGAACATATAAAGAAATCCTACAATTCAGCAATGAACAGACAACCAGATTACAAATGCAAAGAATTTGGATAGACATTTCTCCAAAGCAGATATACAAGTGGCCAACAAGCACATGAGTAGATTCTCAACATCATCAGTCATTAGGGAAATGCAAATCAAAACCCCAGTGAAATACCACTTCATACTCAGTAGGATGGCTATAATAAGAAAAAAAATTTAAAAGAAATTAGCAGGGGTGGCAAAGTTGTGGAAGAACTGGAACCCTCATACATTGCTGGTGGGAATGCAAATGGTGCTGCCTCTGTGTAAAGCCGTTTGGTGGTTCCACAATAAGTTAAACAGAATTACTATATCACCTAGAAATTCCACTCCTTGGAAGATAGCCAAAAGAATTAAGAATGGATGTTCAAACAAAAACTTCTATGTCAATGTTCATAGCAGCACTATACACAATAGGCGAAACATGTAAATAACACAAATGTCTGTCAATGGATGAATGGATAAAGCAGTGTGCTCTATCTATACAGTCGTGTATCATTCAGCTTTAAAAAGAAATGAAGTATGAATGCGTGCTACAACTGGATACACATGGAACCCAGACACAAAATGCCATATATTATATGATTCTATTTATAGAAAATATCCAGAATAGGAAAATTCATAGAGCTAGAACACAGATTTGGGATTTCCAGGGGCTAGGTGGAGAAGAGAATGAAGAGAGACTGCTTAATAGTAGGTATGGGGCTTCCTATTCTGGAACCAGATAGCTATGATGACTGTATAATATCATGAATGTACTTAGTGTCATTGAATTGTATATTTCAAAATGGTTAAAATGGTAAATTTTATGTTATGTGTATTTTACCACACACACACACACACACACACACACACACACACAAGAGTCAAATATGAAAAGGCACAGTGAAAGAAGTACCCTGACCCCATGCCTATTCTCTGATCCTCTACTTCTAGATCCTCTCTCAGAGGTAAACACTTTAGGAGTTTATGGGGGTTTTTTTTATGTATTTATGAAATATGNCAGTGAAAGAAGTACCCTGACCCCATGCCTATTCTCTGATCCTCTACTTCTAGATCCTCTCTCAGAGGTAAACACTTTAGGAGTTTATGGGGGTTTTTTTTATGTATTTATGAAATATAAAGACATACAAAGGCACTCAGGTGGCTCAAGTCATGATCTCAGGGTCATGAGATCAAGCCCAGTGTAGGGGTTTAAGATTCTCTCTCTCCCTCTGCCTTTCTCCCCACTTGTGCACACAAACTCTCTCTCTCTCACTCTCAAAAAAAAAAAAAATAAAGAAGAAGAAAGAATGAAATACAAATATATATTCTTTTTNAAGACATACAAAGGCACTCAGGTGGCTCAAGTCATGATCTCAGGGTCATGAGATCAAGCCCAGTGTAGGGGTTTAAGATTCTCTCTCTCCCTCTGCCTTTCTCCTCACTTATGCACACAAACTCTCTCTCTCTCACTCTCAAAAAAATAAATAAATAAATAAAGAAGAAGAAAGAATGAAATACAAATATATATTCTTTTTTAAAAAAAAGATTTTATTTATTTATTTGACACAGACAGAGATCACAAGTAGGCAGAGAGGCAGGCAGAGAGAGGAGAAAGCAGGCTCCCTGCTGAGCAGAGAGCCCGATTCGGGCCTCGATCCCAGGACCCTGAGATCATGACCTGAGCCGATGGCAGAGGCTTTAATTCACTGAGCCACCCAGGCACCCCCAAATATATATTCTTATAGCTACTTTATTCTTATACGATCTAACTAGCTATACATACTAATGTCTCCATTTTTTTTTTCATTTTTTTCTAGCGTGTACNGGCTCCCTGCTGAGCAGAGAGCCCGATTCGGGCCTCGATCCCAGGACCCTGAGATCATGACCTGAGCCGATGGCAGAGGCTTTAATTCACTGAGCCACCCAGGCACCCCCAAATATATATTCTTATAGCTACTTTATTCTTATACGATCTAACCAGCTATACATACTAATGTCTCCATTTTTTTTTCATTTTTTTCTAGCGTGTAGCCTAGACATCTTCCCAGATCAGCACATAGAGGTGGTCTTCCTCTTTTACAACCACAGGTCCACCGCTATGAAAGCACTCATTCCTCTGGAGACTCACTGAACCTCAGAAGGTCCTTGAAAAGAATTATAACTTTTTCAGTGGAGGTTAACTAGCCCTAATTATTCTGCAATATGTAAGTGCATAAATCAACACACTGTACACCTTACATTTATACAGTTATATGTCAATTATATCTCAGTAAATCTTGAGGAAAAAGAGAGACGTTTAATGCTTTCCTCTCTTAACTTCCGATCGCAATAACCAGTTCTGCTTTCATTAAAAACTCAAAGATACAAATGACCCCCAAAACAGTCTCCTACCAGGATGTAAAAGCAGGATGGTGAATTTCCTGGTGCTCTTTCTCTTCTCTGCATCGCCTATGACCTTCTCGCTTCAGGAAATATCTAGGATTGGTGATAGCTATTGAGAGCCCAAACCACGAGAGATTCTGCAGGCTATAAACCCTGACCATTGCCAAATTAGCATTTTCTCCATATCTGAAGGTGAGTAGAAAGAGAGGGGCAAGAAACATGACTTTGAGCCTATAGGCTTCAGAATGTCCTAAAGGACTGTCCAAACACAGTCAGGTGGATCAATCTTCATGGGATCTTAAGTGTTTTAAACACTTCTCTCTTGCAAGCATCAAAGGAAACCAGCAATTCTTAGCTGCTTCAATAATTCTAATCAGAAGCGAAAGCAGTTAGTAACTTGCTGAAATAAACCCAATCCAACACCAGATTTCAGCAACCATGAAAGAAATTATTTTCTTCACACATGCCTTTAACATAACAGGTGAACAGACAAAAGGGAAATGAGTTTGCACGAAGTACCATGGTTGGTCTTGATTATGATTCAGCAGATTCCTTAGTGTAGATTCTCTCCACCTGCAAGTTAAATTTCTGATAACTTGGTGCAACTGCCTCCCAGGCTGAAAGCAAAGGCAGCTTTTCCTCTGCTGCCTAGCTCGTTATTCCTGTAGGAGCAGGGCCGACGCCACCTCTTCACAGTCCATAATGCCATTTCGTATTGACTTCCCTCCCCACATGCCATCACTTGCACTCAGCTGCGTCCACAGTGGCTGGCACATAGTAGACACTCAAGGAAGGTGTGTCGAATACTATGTTCTGCCTTTTAATTCTACGGGGTCTTCTGTATCAGTCAGGGTAGACATATAATACCCTGAACTTGCTGAAGGCCAGGTTCTCATCCTGACTTCTGTTTTCCTGAGCCCACCAGCTCAGAAGACTGATAGTCTCTCTGCAAAGTCACTCCAAGGAAACTGAGCAGTCGTGACATCTGCTGCCCGGAGTAGATGGTCCCTGCCAGAGGCAGCCGCTGGGGAAGAAGATGCATGGCAATACTTGTTGCTCAGCTTTTCTTTTTCCCGGGTCAGCAGCCCATTCAATCCCTCCACTGCTTGGGACCTGAGCCTCTGCTCTTGCTTGACCTCTGCTGCTATGAGCTTAAAGAAGGCCCAGGGCAGGTCGAACTGGAGGCCAGGGGCAAAGACTGGGGGATCCAGCACAGTGGGTCCCGCTCGTGTGGCTCAGAGCTGAGGCTCCTTGCGCCTCTGCAGGCTCTGGAGCTGGGCCAGGGTGGCCTCATAGATATTCTTAGGGCCCTCTTGAAGGGAGAGAGAGATCTCCTGGATACATAAGATGCAGATATAGATGAGATATAGATATATTTGGGATATACACACATGGTTTCACCTGGGCTTGCCAGTAGACTCAAATGAGAGGTAGTGGTTGGGTACTACATTATTTTCTTAAGTGGCTGGTTTTGAGTTACTCTGCAAATGGTGGTTTTTCTATTAATGACACTAATATATTGCTAACAAGATTCTAAATCAAAAAGAAAAACCAAAATAATCAATCAATCTAGATTGATTTTGAGGAATTGGCTCACCTGACTATGGTATCTGGCGAACTATAACAGGTCAGTATGTTTGAAACTCAAGCAGGAGTTGATGCTGCAGTCTTGAGGCAGAATATCTCCTTTTCTGGCAAGTCTCAGATTTTGCTCCTAAGGCTTTCAACTGATTAGATAAAGCCCACCTACATTATTGATGGTTAATCTCCTTTTCTTAAGGTCAACTGATTATAGATATTACACATCTACAAAATTAACTTCACATCAACACCTAGGTTAGCATTTGATTAATAACTATCTGTTGTAGCCTAATCAAACTGACATACCTTTAGCATCATACCTCCTCATCTGATTTATAAATCTGCCAAAGACCAGAACCACAGCTACACTGAGGACTTAGTGCATGCTCTACTGCCATTTACCTACATCGATTATCTCTGGCCCAAGTCCTCTCTTCTGGAGATTATTATTATTAAGGCCTATTATCTTTTAAAGTTCTAATCTGCATTTGTTCTTGATGCAGGCTAGTCTTCTGGGCTATCCAAAAATATGCTTCACCTGGTCTCTAGCTCCAACTACTAGGCTTGTGTCGGTAACCTGAACAGTCTAGGATCTGTGCTATGGTCACCATGTACTGTCACGTAGGTTGTACAGTGCATAGGTCTGGACAGCGGGATTCACATCACCATATGAATGGTAACTTCTGCAGTAGCACAGTGTATAGCTATAAAGCCCTAAGCAGAGGCCTGACCTCCTTCCTTCCACTTTTTCCATCCATCATCTATCCATCCATTGCCCTGTTATCATTATTACCTGTTCCAGCCATCTCTGGGGGAATCCACATTCAAAATTCCATTCATTTGAAAAGACCAAAGTGTGATGAGGTCATCTGAAGTTGCAAATACCTGAGAGCAAGTTTAAGTCCCCTCCATCATTAACCCCTCAGATTTTCTCTGAAGGTAGATCTCGATAAGGCCTATAAGACCGATAATATGCCTGACAAAATGTTTCAGAGTATTCATCAGAAGACAAAAATTTATGAAAACGTGGTTTATAAATTTATCTATAGTTAATCTTATCCTACTCTGCTCTTATTGCATGGGATAAATTTTTACTCTATTTCTCTGATAGGATTACTTGAAAACCAAATCTCTCCTAGACCACTACTGACAGTCTTTTTTCTCCCCTCAGCTGTCCTTGGCCTCATTCATGCAATCAACAAAGGTACCTTTTTCATGGGTCAGGTGTTGGACTAGACCCTGGTCTTTTTTCTCTTGGAGCATGTAGTATGATTTCCCATTCAAAACTGTGGGCCCTGTTCCCTTATTTCTAGTAAAGACATTTATTCAAAATGACCAAAGACACTTGTCATCTTTAGGATGAAAAGAGAATTATATCTAGTTTATTCAATAAGATTTAGGTCATAGGGTGCTGGGTGGGGAAAAAAATTTAGGTCATAGATGCTCCATTATCAAATGGAACACATAGAGGTATTTACCTTAAAATATAATAGATGCTGTACCTAGTACATGCAAGTATGGTTGCCTTATGGAGAAATTAAAGGTCTGGTAGCATGATTATGTTAATAACACATGAACTAAAGGAAAAAGAGATGGATCTTAAAGAAATCTATAAGCTTTATGCTTCCTTTCAGCATCAAATTTATTATGTGAAAATTGATTTTGCCAATAAACTTACATATGTTACCTCTTGTCTGAGAATTTGGAAAAGCACAAATCATCACCCATTTGGGGAAACCAGCCTGATGGTTGCTATTACCAAGAGCAAGGCTGAAGTTGGTTCATTAAGTTGGGCGATCTCTCCACCTAAAAATCTATTTACTGCCTTGTTCCAAGATAGTTTTAAGGACTCTTAAAAAAATATATGGATAGTACTAAGATTAAAAAAGAGAAGTAGGTGAAAAAAAAAAGCAAGAGAAGGAAAAAATCAAAAGATAGCTTTATGAGTCTACAGCTTGCAAATAACTTCCATTTTCTTGAACTTATCTACAAGAATGTTGTTTTTATAAGTTATCATTTACGTAATTTCATTTTTCTAATATCGATATTTTCTACACATTTTATATCTTTGAAATGGAAGCCCCTCTTACAAAAGATGGTATCTCAGATCGATGAAAGCTATGGCAATCTAGCACCCTATAACTACAGTCATACCTCGTTTGCTTATTGTCTGTTTTATATATGCTTCAGTCATATTTTCAATTGCTTCTCTTGTCCATATTTTGTTTTTCCAGTTAGAATTGTAAGTTCTTTGAGGCAAAGAGAATTCCTAGTAGGTGCCAAGCACTTTATCCACACTATTTTATTCTGAATCCTTTCAAAACCGCTATGTGATAAATTATTCCCATTTCACAAAGAAATTGAGGCCCAGGAAGGTAAATTTACTTGCCAAAGTTCCTCTAGCCAGCTTAGTAGTGGAATTAGGATCTAAGCTCAAATATGTCTGACTCCATTGTCCTTTCTCTTTCAACTGTACCATCCTGCACTGCTATCTCAAAGTCATAGATCAGGCCTTGGTATTGCTTTTGGAAGCCCCATAAAGCTTCTTATCATTCTACTCACAGAGCAGGTGCTCAATAAATTCTTGTCAGTTGAGTGAATGATTTCTATCTCATGTCCTTTTTTTTTTAGAACAATCCAAATTGGCATGTGAACAACTTTGATTTCTATTTCCTCTCTTTCATTTTGGTTCAACCTCTTTGGGATTCCATGGGTATGTTGGAGCTGCCAGAAACAGGAAAAAAAAAAAAGCAGAGAGTTTTTTAAAGGGCAAATCATGCCTTTTAACTCCCCCACTTCTTGTTGAAAGGGTCTTCTTGCTCAGCCCAGGGTTGTAGGAGTAACTCTCTGCAGGGAGGAGGGGGTAGGAGTCTGTGTGGTTTTGACAAGGGTGGGCTAGAATTTACCCTGGAAATCTTGACTAAAATGTTTTTGTGGGTCCAGGGCACAGTTGGGTTCACACCTAGGAAACTCTCTGAGGGTAAAGCCACAGCTTGGTTAAATCGGGTGACTCACAAGTGTGAAGGTTCATATTTTAGCACCTGGCAATCAGGGGCAAAATTGAACCACTTAAAAATGAACGCTGATGAAAACTCAGAACCTCTGCAAGGGCTCCAGGCCACAGCCTATATTAGAATTGTAATTGCACCAAAGAACTGAATTACCTTGTAGCTCATCTTTGATTTACATTAAAAGAATATGAAGCGACAACCCTAGGCAGGCGAGCAAGCCTTTGAGTTCTGTCCAGGGGTCATGTTCTCTACTTGAACACATTTGCTTTCACGAGCCCAGTGAAGCCCCGAAAAGCAGCTTCATTATGGTATTTATTGGGTAGTGTTGCAACAGTGCAATTCCAAGGTCCTAAAAGCTCTAACGCAGATTTCTAAAAATCCAAGCCTCAGAAATTGCAGGGGTAAGAAAAGACAACCATAGTCATACAAGTAAGCTTATAATTCAATTCCTCGTTGGTTTGAAAGTTGTTCTTTATTTTCTTCAGGAAAATATGCAACCGAGGGTGTGAGGGGACCAGGGGAGAGATGAGGGCAAAGGTCTTACTATGTCTCGGTGTTGAACTCTACACAGCTATGTCGCTGAGCAAAAAGAAAGGGAAGCTGGTGACTGCAGCCTGCCTCACTTCATTATTTCTCTGCCTGAGAGAATTCAGATTTCTTAGGAGTTTTGTATAACTTTTAGCCTTCTTTAAATATTTCTATAACATTCTTTTGGGGATTCTTCCAGGGCTAGCAATTTATAGACATGATTGCAGTAATGCAGATGGGAGTATTTTATGCAGGAGAAATGCTGGTGGTAGATACATACTTGTAGTTCACCTGATTACTCTGCCTCCTCTGGCCAGCTCTTTGGCCATTTCAATTGGCTGATGCTTCATAGATTTTTTTTTTAATTAAGCTATTTCAATTTTTCATCTTTTACAGCTCTTCAGAATTTTGTCTTTCCACAGTTTGAGACACTTTTATAGTAAATAGGGAAAGTTTTGCAATAACTAAAGGTTATGTATTAGTAATACAGATGTTGGGTATCCACTTTATCAACTTCTAGACTCGGTATAAAGTGGTGGAGGGTATTGGTGCCTGGAATCAGAAATGAAAAAGTAGGAATTGGATCCACACTAAACCTAACCATTTATCTTTTTTTTATTTTTTTTAAGATTTTATTTATTTATTTGACAGAGAGAGATATTACAAGTAGGCAGAGAGGCAGACAGAGAGAGAGAGGAGGAAGCAGGCTCCCTGCTGAGCAGAGAGCCTGATGTGGGGCTCGATCCCAGGACCCTGAGATCATGACCTGAGCCGAAGGCAGAGGCTTTAACCCATTGAGTCACCCAGGCGCCCCTAACCCTAACCATTTAGACATATTTCTTCCCACTGGACTTCTCTGTGAAGAGAATTGTGTCTTTGTCTACCATTGAACCCCTGGTTCCTCTCCATGCCTGGGACATAGCAAGAATTATATAAATAACTGGTGAATGAATGAATGAATGAATGGGGCAAGAAAAGAACTGTGCCTGTCCATAGCACTCCCAGACCACAGCATAAAACCCAATACTAGTATGTGCTCAATAAAGAATTATAGACTTTAATGTCTTCCTGAAGCTTAAAACTTCAACTTGTTGGGCTTTGTGAAATTCAGCAATTATTTATTACATGACTAGGTTGATTTTTAGAGACTAGATAATATTTCAGGTTGGTGATTCCCAGATAGGATAAGATCTGGCCTTGTTTACTCTATAAAACACCCATCACATGGTAATACCTCTATAGGAGCTGCCACCTTGCCTAGCTTTGAAGGGGCCAACACTTGACTTGTTTACTTTGACACTTACACCTTTTTTTTATTGAAGTATTGTTGACTCTTCTAAGTCTTTCTTAAGTATATTCAAAAATCAAATCCATTCTTGTTTTGCTAAGGAATGGGATGAGGTGGGGAAGTCCATATTATGAAGCCATGTTATAGAAATTAGAATATCTGGTAGTGCTTTTAATACATCCCTTGACACAGTATAATAAACTCGACACAGTATAATGTGTCTTGACACATTGATACAATAAAATAAACAGTGGGGGGAAATCCACTGAAAGTCTGAAGGCTCTGGTTTTGTCATCTGCTTTGCCAAAAACTCTAATCACTTGCTTAACTTCTCGGAGTCTTTTTCTCCTTGCCTGTAACAGGGACATCTTCTGAAGAAACAATATCAAAGAAATCATGCCCAGAGTAGAAAAAAATTATAGCTGGATGATACACATATCTGTTTGAAAACATACAGTCACACGATGAATACCAATTTGCTCATAAGTCAGTTCTTAAGAATGAACGTCAGGTGCTTTGTTAGAGAATTTGGAAATTCAAATAGAAGTATTCCCCTTTCTATCTGTTAAAGGAACTTAAAGATGCAAAGTCTAACAGAATTACCTGATGTATAAGAAAATTTCTTTTAAGTTCATGATTTGTTCTGTTTTCCCCATTTTCTTCTTATTCCAGGCAAAATATTTGGCAACTCAATCCTAGAGTTGTATAGGATTCCTTTGCCACCTTATTCATTCAACATGTGCCAGTTTAGTTAAAATACTTTCTCAATGTTCTATCAAAGAAATTCTAATCATTACACATCAACAGCCTACAGGAAACCACCATCTTGATGTTAGAGAAGAAACAGGAAGCACTGCTTATCTCTGGGTTGTCAAGATTTCTGAAGCACTTACCTACTCTGCGGGGTCCATACTGTGACCCCAAAGCTGTCAAATCATTTATGGCATTTCCCAAGACTTAACCTAGTTCATCATAATACCTCCAGATTGGGAGAACGTTGCCAAAGAAAACATTCTCACTGCAAAAGTTCACATGCCAGGAAAAAAGCGTGTATGTTTTCAATTTTGGAAAACATGCACATAAACACACAAATACACACATGCTGGGGAAAAAGATAGAAGGAGAGGCAATGGTAGCCACTGCTCTCTTTAGGTGGTGGGTACAGGACGTACTTGTTTCTTTCTGCTTATCTGTGTTATCTAAATTATATCCAATAAACATTTATTATTTTTGTAATTAAAAAGATTCTTCTTTCTGCTTATCTGTGTTATCTAAATTATATCCATAGACATATATAACTTTTGTGATCATAAAAGGTTATACAAAGAAAGATTATTGAAAACTACATTAAATGAACCTAGTCTTTTGCAGACATTCCATGTTGAAAATTAAAGAATCTTGAGTGGGAGGAACTCATCTAGTCTAAATACCATAATTTAATGGAGAAACCAAGTTGCAAAGAAGCAAAATGACCCACCTGTGATCTGAGGGTAGAGGTGGGCAGGGAGGTGGGGAGGTGGGGAAAGCCTGGATTTAGAGCCTCAGGTAGGAGCTCTTTGAGCTACTGTCCTTTAACACATATGCTGTCGGGGGTCATCTTCCAGATTGAAAACTACTCTAAGATCTTCTCCAAGAGCTCATGGAAGGAAAGTGAAAATTTTTTAAAAAGCTATGATCAAATGTCCTGTCCCACTTGATTTGAATATGTCCACTCATAAGAAAACAAATTTTGTCATCCCTGACAACAGGTGAGCTCAGTCACACCACACCAAGTGGTCTGCTCTACAAGGCAGATTCAAGGCCCAGCATCTGCCCTCTCCACCAACCTAGAACAGGTACCAACTACTGAGAAATGCCTATACCTATGGACAGAAGGGAGTCTGACAATGACTAGAAAAAGAGAAAAACAGATTTTGATGCTGGAAACAGGAGTCAAAACTGAAACACGATAATCTGTGAGAGACTTTATTTTTTTTAATTCCATTTACTCCTTTCCAGGAGGAAACACATATTGAGAAGTGAAAATATTTGTCTAAGACGATAGCTAGTAAATAGAATGGGCCAAATCTGAACCCAGCTTACCTCCCGCTAGACTAGGCTTTCTATTTCCATAGCCATGAAACCTTCTTTATTTGGACGTATAATACCTACTGCATAAAACAGGTGTAACTGAATGTTAAATTGGAAGTTTTGGCCCAAGTACAAGATGATATCACAGACTAACAGATGGAACTTTCAAAGTAGCCACTAACCTGTTAAGAGATTTGAGATGGGTACTGTTTGGTACCCCACCCAGGGCCTCTTTTCTGAGCTAGTGCACTTCTCTCCCAGCTGCTACAAACATTGAGTCATAAAGGCTCACAGCTGCCTCCTTATCTGGAGAATTGTCCTCAGCTGAATGACCAGTGGGCCCCAACGTACCTGGGGGACAAGCCATATGTCATGATTGAGACAGGAAGTCCAAGGGCTGACCTTAAGGTACAACTCATGTTGTATCCACCCAGAGCTACCCGTGGGATTTGGTCAAAGCCTATATCCAACTGAGATCACAACCTCAGTTATATTCTCCCCACTGCCCCATTTTGTTTCCCCCATTCCCTTTCTTCTGAAAATACCTTTTCAATAAATCACTTAAAACAAGCATAAAGGTTGCCAGATTTTAGGGAAGATAAACAAACACACAAGATGCTCAGTTAAATTTGAACTTTACGTAAACAGGGAATAATACTTTAGCATAAGTGTGTCCCATGCAATATCTGAAACATACTTTTACTATAAAATTATCCATTGTTTATCAGAAATTCACATTTAACTGGGCATCATCTTGTATTTTATCTGGCAACCCTAATAAGAATTAGTATTTCAGACTCTGCTTCTTAGGATCTTAACCCACAATAGCATGTCATTCATATCAAATATATAAAAGTCACCAGTCATGGAAATTGGAAGGGTTGGGTACAAGGATTTCATTGGTATTCCTCTACCTTCCCACATACTTAGGTGGAAGGGTGTGGTGTCCTATCCTCTAATCCCAAGGGAGAGGGAGAAGGCCTTTAGCAGGACTAATAGGAGTTCTTCGTACCTATCCCTGGAGCCATGGGCCACAGTGGAACACCTTACCCAAGACTTCTAAATAGCTTGAGGCAGCAGGGTGGTTGGATACTGCAAGGAAACAATTGCATTGCCCTTGGTGGCAGTCAAGGAGTGTGAATTTCAAGGACCAGACGTGGAACTCCTAGGAGGAATATGGAATAGGGGTCATTTTTAAAGGGATCATGCACTAGAGGGTAGTCTGCTGAAGAAGGGGACCCCAGCAGGTTGTAAGGTGTACAGAGAGCGCTTTGAAGCAGCCACCCAAAGGGATCTTATCCAAAGCCAGCTTAGGATAGGGGTTGGAAACCTTCTATCTAAAAGACCACGTGGTAAATATTTTAACCGCTGGGGGTCATGAAATCTCTACTGTAACTGTTCAACTCTACCACGGTTCCATGAGGGCAGTCATAGACATTACATAAATGATTAGGCATGGCTTATCTTCCATTAAAACTTTATTTACAAGAATAGGCAATGAGCAGGGTGTAGCCCACCTGCCATAGTTTGCTAACCCCTGGTTTAGGACAAAAAAAAAAAAAAGGCAATTAGAAAGACTAGTAGGAGAACCTACAGAGAACCTATGAATTCTTCCATTAGAGAGTCCACTTTAAATGTCTGTTTTATGTCCATAGCCTAGTCGATATCTAGTGAAATCATTTCTGTTTTCCTTCCATCTTGTTTCTTCCCACACTGCAGCTTTTGAAAGGTTAGAAACTGAAATTGGTAAACCAAAGAAGGGTGAGAAAAGACAAGGCTCAACTTTAAAAAAAGTTTGGAATTTTGATAAAGGCACTGGGCATTTTTAATATTGAATTGAGATTGTCATATAAAGTGACTATGGAATTTTTTGTTGACTTCAAGTAACCAGAAAAGGCAGAGTCTGGTTAGTTTTCACCCAGTGACAGAGAAAGCTTTCTCCTCTGAATGAATTTCATTTTTAAAAAATTTATTGGAGATAGAGAGAGTGCAGGAGGGAGGGGCAGAAGGAGATGGAGAGAGTGGATCCTCAAGCAGACTCCCCACCAAGGGCAGCCCCAGCTCATGACCCTGAGATCGTGACCTGAGCTGAAACCAAGAGCGGGATGCTTAACCAGCTGAGCCACCCAGGTGCCTTCCTCTGAATAAATTTTATTTTTATTTATTTTTTATTTTTTTTAAAGATTTTATTTATTTGACACACACAGAGAGAGAGAGAGAGAGAGAGATATCACAGTAGGCAGAGAGAGAGAGGAGGAAGCAGGTTCCCTGCTGAGCAGAGAGCCCGATGCGGGACTTGATCCCAGAACCCTGAGATCACGACCCCAGCCAAAGGCAGAGGCCTCAACCCACTAAGCCACCCAGGCACCCCCTTCTGAATAAATCTTAAAGGGGTAGTGAGAAGCAGGAATAAACAGGCTTTCTTGTACCTTGTATATGCTCTACTTGCTCAATGTAGCTCTTGCATTTATATTTGTGGGTCCTTGTCTGGGATGTAATCTGTAAAGTTCTCAATGTTGGGGACTCTTCAAGAAACCCAAGAGAAGTACTTCTTCTTTTTTTTTTTTAAAGATTTTTATTTATTCATTTAACACAGAGAGAGAGATCACAAGTAGGCAGAGAGGCAGGCAGAGAGAGGAGGAAGCAGGCTCCCTGTTGAGCAGAGAGCCTGATGCGGGCCTCGATCCCAGGACGCTGAGATCATGACCTGAGCCGAAGGCAGAGGCTTTAACCCATTGAGCCACCCAGGCGCCCGAGAAGTACTTCTTGAAAGAAAGAATGAGTTTTGAATACCACTGAGGGCTGGAGGTCACAAAACTGAGACAGGAGCACACAAGTAAAAACATTCCTGCCCTTAGTTCTCTGCCCTCTGCTCTGCTCCAATCAGAAGGACAGCATAGAGAGAGAAGCAGAAATAGGAGCCAATGAGGGACAGGTGGAGAGAAGGAAAGGGAAGAGGATGAGCATCCCTTCCCTGAGGGCACTGGTGGACTGGTTGTGGGAAGTTAGAAACCTCTTCTTTGAAGGAAGATTTATTTTGCTAAAATGTGACTTGAGATTCTACATTTTAATCTCTGAATTAAGATTGTTGGTGACTTAAAGGGACTATAGGACTCTCTGGTAACTGAGATGGAACAGAAAAATCACAGTCCGCCTTCCTTTGCATCTGGAGGTGGGAAAGAACAATTATCATGGAGCTAGACTGAGAGAGATTAAAACAACTTTCTGTGATACGAACCAGTCTGCTAGGTAGCCAGGTAAACATGAAACAGGGAGGGATTCTGAGAGCCCTGTGTGCTGGCCTTCCATCGACTTAGCTGTCTCCCAGCCCCCAGGAGCTTCCTAGGAAAGTTGGGGTTTTATTTTTTTTATTTTTTAATTTAAATTCAATTAGCCAACATATAGTACATCATTAGTTTCAATATGGAGTTCAATAATTTATCAGTTGTGTATAACACCCAGTGCTAATCACATGACATGCCCTCCTTAATGCCCATCACCCAATTATCCCATCCCCCCACCCACCACCCCTCCAGCAATCCTCAGTTTGTTTCCTAGAATTTAGAGTCTCTCATGCTTTGTCTCCCTCTCTGATTTCTTCCCATTCAGTTTTCCCTCCCTTCCCCTATGATCCTCTGCACTGTTTCTTATATTCCACATGTAAATGAAATCATATGATAATTGCCTTTCTCTGATTGACTTATTTTGCTCAGCATAATACCCTCCAGTTCTATCCACATCAATGTAAGTGGTAAGTATTCATCCTTTCTGATGGCTGAGTAATATTCCACTGTGTATATGGACCACATTTTCTTTATCCATTCACCAGTCAATGGACATCTGTTCTCTTTCCACAGTTTGGCTATTGTAGACATTGCTGCTGTAACATTGGGAGCAGGTGTCCCTTCAAATCAACACATCTGTATATTTGGGATAGACAACTAGTAGTGCAATTGCTGGGTCAGAGTGTCACTCTAGTTTTACCTTCTTGAGGAACTTCCATACTGTTTTCCTGAGTAAAGCTGGGGTTTTAGACACACAGTTTGCTAACCACTACAACACATCTACCACTCCCTCATTTAGAGGCCTGAAGAACACAGCTTAAAACTGCCTAAAAGTGTGATGACATCAATTAATTACTTCTCGGCATTTCCTCAGAATGTGCCACAAACTGACATCAGAGCCTATTCCATAATGAGGCTGTATTTCAGGGATCAACAAACTTTTCCTCTAACGGCCAGGTAGTAACTGTTTACAGGTCATACAGTATTTGTGGCAACTCTGCACCTCTGCTGTTCTAGCTTAAAAGCAGCACAGATGATACATAAGCAGATGTGTATAGCTCTATTCTAATAAAATTCTGTTTTACAAAAAGCAGGCAGATGGTTTGTGGATCAGAGTTTGCTGATTCCTGCTGTACTGTGCTAAAGCATTCATTCCCTGTTTTTCTGTAAGAGCCAGAACCACCCTCCCTGCCAGTTCTGTTCCCCGTCTTTGTGGTTTGAGTGGTTCAGACCCCACTTTTGATCCAGGGGTGGACATGTGACCCAGGTCTGGTTAAATATGCAAGTCATGACAGTCAGAGACAAATTAAATCAAATTAAGGGATTTTTGCTTGGATTTCAGTTGAGAAAGATGTATGACTAGGATGTTTGGACCAGCATGTAAAAAGATTCTTCCTGTCTTTGGTGGGATTTCCCTAATACAAGGATTTCATTTCTAGGAAAACCTGAGGTGGTATATGGAAGTCAGTTTGAAAAGTCAGGGAAGCCAAGCAAGGATGCAATATCAAGCAAAGTTCTATAGCTTTGGCTAAGTTCTGTGGGAGGTGAGGTGGCTCTGGAGACAATGTCAACTGCAAAGTCTTTTATGTCAGGGGTGAGGGAGTTGGGGTATATATACCCTGCACCTGTGAGTCATGGTTAAACTGCCCCTGGGGAGTTTAGAATCCCAGGAACATCTAGCTCTCAGGGCGGCAGCAGGCAATGCTAGCTTCAGAGCCAGATGGCAAGGAAGCACAGGTCTGTCAGAAGTGAGAGGAGAGCAGGTTAAGGTGTATAAGAGCCATATGTAGTAAGCCAGTAGTTTTGGCTACACTGCTAGGGAGAGAAGTGAACAGAGAAAGGAGGAAAGGGAAGAGATGGGGAAACATGATGTCTGAGGACAGTTTTTGAACCTGTGTCCCGTATTCCTAAAAGCCTAATTTACCCCTGGATTTTGCACATATATAGTGGAGGTGGGAGGACTCTGAGTTTTCTATTACCTCCAGGTAAAAGTGTCCTAATGGATAGGGACAACTGATTCATTAGCTTTTGCCATAACACAGAGTGGAAAGAAAACAAACCTCAACAGAAGGTATACTGGCCTTTGGATATCCAGGCTTGAAAATATCTTCTCTCAGCTGAGCTCTTGTGTCTCCATTTCTGTTCTTAATAATGACCCAATTGTAGAATTGCCAGGGTAGGAGTCTTTCACACCCTTATAAAAACCCAGCCTCTGAGAATGAGGGAGGGTCTGAAAAGTCTGACCCCAGCTGGGGATGAACCCCAGGTGCACTCAAGACCTTAATAAATAATGGAGCACAAATAGAAGGAACAGCAAGAAATGTGGGAAATGTGATATCTCAGTTCTGAGGCCCGGTGGACCAATGTGGCAGTCCTGGATAGAAACAGATTAAGTGTGAGAAATCACTCATCCCTAATATATAGTCATTTCATAGACTTTGCTATCGTGAGAGGCATTCAGCCTCAGTAAGTCACAGACAACAAAATGTGCATTTTTTCACTTCAGAGGATTTAGCCACTTGATTAACTATAAAAAGAGGGAGGCTGGTAGGTAAAAGACGAAGCTTTCACTTCAGGGAATTCTGGTGGAGCCCTCCAAGAGATGGAGTTCACGTGTCAGCTGTGGGACTCCTCTGGATAATAGCTCACATCAGAAAACCACCGTAAAGGATTTGGCAAGCAGGGACTAGCGAAGGGGGTATGGTGGGCAGGGAATTTATGGAAAGTCTCTCCTCCCATCCTCACGGTTAGGGGAATTCTTAAAGACATGGCAGAATAAGTGGAAGTCCAGCATTGGGTCTCATTTGAAGTCACCTCATGTTTTGGGGGAAAACAGCAAATGTGTAGTGTCTACAGAGAGATGATGGTCATGGAAGTATTCTTCCTCACTAACCGGGTATGTTTATTCCTCTTTTCCATACTTTTAAGTAAGTCTGCTTGTCACCAGGATAGGAAATCAGGAAGACATTCAGAGATTTACCGACGTCAATGTCGTCAGGGCTGGATTTACCAATAGGCAGATTGGATTAGGTGTTACCTGGTTACATTGCTAGTGTGAATGTCTGTAGGTTGTTGTTTTTCTGTTACTATTCCAATAGAAGAGCCCAAATTTATCACTCAGTAGCTGCGTGACTTAGGCAAGTAACTCCTTAATCTTTAAGGTCTAATTAACTCTGTCTATTACAAAACAATAAGAGCATATATCCCATAGGAGTCATTTTGAGAATTAAATGAGATCCATGTAAGGTATCTTCACATGCTAAGCACCAAGTAAATCTGAGTTAGGAAAATACAAATTATTATTGCTATTATCATTACTAGGGCAGGTCTGAAACTGAAAAAGGTGGAGGTCATTTTCTATTTTCAGTCAGCCTTCCAAGTTCACCTTTCATCCCCGATATTGGCAGCCAAAAAAGAACTTGAACTTTGGAGTTGAAGATCTGGGATGTGGTCTCTGTACTTAGGCTTTCCAGCTATGTAAACCTAGACAGGTTACTTGAAAGTGTCTGAGCCTCAATTTCTTTATCTGTAAAGTGAGGGATGCCCATCTGGTTGGGTTGAAGTAGAGATTAAACCTAAAACATCTACATTGTGCCTGGTGCACAATAGGCACAGATTAATATCCGACCTCATGACTGCAACTTCCTGGTTGTCTAGTGACTCTTTCTTTCTTGGGAGGCCGAAACCTCTCCCTCCTCAAGTCAAAACCTCAGTTCATCAGATTCTGGTTTTTTTCTTTGAATTTTGTTTTTTAAAATGTTACTATCATTTTTATTGTTTTTTTCCTTTCCAAACTTTACTTAAATCCAGGTTAGTTCACATATAGAATTTTATTAGTTTCAGGGGTAGAATTTAGTGACTCATCAGTTTCATATAACACCCAGTGCTCATTACATTAAGTGCCTTCCTTAATGGCCATGACCCAATTACCATATTCCTCTCACCACCTTCCCTCCAACAACCCTAAGTTTGTTCCCTATAGTTAACAGTCTCTTATGGTTTGCCTCCCTCTCTGTTTTTATCTTATTTTTCAACAGATCCTTTTTTAAAATTAATTAATTAATTAATTTTGTTAGCATATAATGTGTTATTTGTTTCAGGGGTACAGGTCTGTGAATCATCGGTTGTACCCAATTCACAGCGCTCACCATAGCACATACCTTCCCCAGTGTCCATCACTCAGCCACCCCATATTATTATTATTTTTAAGTAAGCTCTAGGTCCAATGTGGGGCTTGAACTCAGGACCCCAAGATCAAGAGCCACATACTCTACCCATGGAGTCATCCAGGTGCGCCTCCAGAGTCTGTTTTAATCTCTCTCAATTTGATAGAACAAATCAGTAAGGTATTAATAATATTCACTCAAGAGTTGTTTTTTGATTACCTACTATGTGCCAGGCACTGAGTGTACAACAGAGAATAAAATAGATGAATGTCCCTGCCCTCTTAGAACAGGTCTTCAGTTGATTTGTCTTTTATGAGCAGAAAACTAAGTAAACAGAATATACAGCATGTTAGATGATGATAATTCTTTTTTTAAAAAAAGAGTTTATTTATTTACTTGAGAGAGAGAGAGGGAGAAGGAGCATGAGCAGGGGAAAGTACAGAGGGAGAAGCAGACTCCCGCTGAGCAGGGAGCCCGATGTGGGCTTCGATCCCTGGACCCTGTGATCATGACCTGAGCCAAAGGCAGATGCTTAACCGATTGAGCCATCCAAGTGTCCCAATGAGGATAATTTACTTAAGGGTAAAAAATAAAGTGGAGAATAGGGATAGGAAGCCTCTCTCTCTCTCTCTCTCTCTCTCTCTCTCTCTCTCTCTCTCTCTGTGTGTGTGTGTGTGTGTGTGTGTGTGTGTGTGTATAAATTTTAAGGAGAGTGCCCAGGAAGGGCTGACTGAGATTTTGACTTTGAGTACAGACTTGAAGAAAAAGAGCAAGTCAAACAAGGAGGAGATATGTGGAGAGAGGTAGGTAACCTCCAATTCCACAATCCTATTATATAACACATAACCTCTGTGACAGGATTTTTATATCAAATTCAGGATTTTTATATCAAATTTTTTATCAAATTCAGCATTACTAGCTTTCACTCCTAAATCAAGGTTTACTCATCTTTGACCATACTCATCTTTGGCCATACACACTACAGATGGGATTCAAAACTGCTATTGGGGGAACTAGGTTAATACCTGTTTCTAACATGATAGTGCTGGCAGAAACATCCACTTCCCCACCAACTATAGCTGAAAGCATCCTGATTTTCAGTACTTTCCCCTGTCCTCCAAACTTCGGTCAAAATTTTTCTCCTCAAAAATGTCCTTAGTTATATCCAACACAGTTTGATACTCTGAAAAACCATGGCCCAGAGGCACAACCAGTAATTAGAATGATAGCAGCAACACTTACAGAATACTAGAATGTTCCAGGCTCTTCCAGTGTTCTATATTGCTACCTCGTCTTATCTTCTCAACAGCCTGTGAGGTAGGTTCCTTTATTATCACCATTTTGCCGATGAGGAAACCGAGAAACAGATTCAGTAACTTGCCCAAAGTCATGCACCTTGTAAAGTAATAGATGGGATTTTGAATCCAGTTGTATGTTTAACCATAACAGTGATTTTCAATCTCCTGCCGTCAAGTGACCTGAAAAGTATGTTAAACCCAAATTTCTGGATTCCACCCACAGAAATTCTGATTCAGTAGGTCTGGGCTAGGACCTGACAATTTGCATTTCTGACATGTTCCAAGGTGGACCACAGTTTGAGAACCATTCTGCTAGGTTATACCACTTCAAGTTGGAGAGGACTAACTTTTCAAGAGCTATGACAAAAGAAAAAAGTGTTTGCCCTTAAAGCATCTTCCCTCTGTTGATAACAAACTGGGGAATCAATGTTTATATTTAATTCAGTTGAACTGGCACTGAGCTCTTTTTGGTAGCTCCAAGCCCAGTTTACTGTATAAAACAATGGCTCCAACAATTTTTAAGGAAGAAAGAGTCTGATCAGAGGTATCTGAGAGTTGTGAACGTCACAGAAGTAGATACATAGAGGGTAATTAAAATAAAAATCCCCACTTAGTCATGCCTCTGCGTCTATCCCCTTTGTGATATGATACTGCCACTCCTTCCAATAAGAAGTGGGATCTATTTTCCTTCCCCATTGAACAGGAGCTAATCTACTGCTTTGACAAGTAGGACGTTGCAAATATGATGTTCAGTTCTAGGGCCTAGGTCTTAAGACGCTTTGCAGTTTTTGCTCTTACCCTCTTGGAACCTTGAAATCACTAAGCCACGAAGAAGCCCAGTCTAGTTTACTGGAGGAGAGGCTTTACGGCAAACTGAGCCAGGAGCGGGGCGGGCACAGAGAAGTTTACAGCAGAAGTGATTGAGAAAGTTTCCTGGATTTTCTTTCCATTTGCTGTCTCTGCTTCCTCCAGCCCCACCAGCAGCAACTACTAAGAAACTTCAATTACAGATTCTAAATTCAACTACTTGCCTCAGCTTTGGAATGCCCCATCTTTACCTGCAGGTTGTTCTTGTATCAGGCTATCCATAAGCCTGAGAGTTGTCTTTCCCTGTGTGCACTATAGGTCATGAATTTAGGGCCATGACACAGATTATCAGGATCACGTGGAGCTATTCCTTTTTTTAAAAAAGTTCTGTTATAAACCTTCTGGTTGGGTTAAGAATAATTACACTTGCTAACCGAGCTTTAGATTAGTACAAAGAGAGCAGACTTTAGACAAAGAACTTTGGTAGCCAACTTATCTAACTAGGATTTAATATTTTGTTTCCATTGAGTTTGTGTGTATGTGTGCACGTGTGTGTGTGTGTGTGTGTGCACGCACACCACCTATTTATATGGAATGATTCTGGTTTTTCACTTGTGTTTGTTCTATAAAATTTTATTTTTAGGTAAATGTGATAATTTCAAAGCTATATTCACTTGTAGAAAAAACAATTATAACAAATGATAGCACAGGAAGCAAATTTATGTGGCAGAAGCTGTGATAAAAAGGCAAGATATGGCAAATGACTGAGATGCTCAGACAAGGGCCTCCAAGTTTTGGTGACCTCACATGCCTCCAGCCTCCACTCTTCATAATATGTGCACTGATGGTCACAGGACAACTGCCCTGGCTCCCAGCCTGCCTTTCCTTGTTCTTTCTTCCATCCTTATCCCAGGTCAGGCTTTAGAACATGTTGGGGAAAAGTGAAGCACTGCTGTCTATGGAAGTGCTCACCCTTCTGTCTTCTTCCCCACTTAGCAGGAGGACCTGACTAAATAGTCTCTTGAGTAAAAGGTTCTTCTCAGACCCTTACGGCTCTTTCTCTTTCCTTTTTTTTTTTTTTTAAGATTTTATTTATTTATTTATTTGAGAGAGAGACAGAGCACGCACAAGAGAGCACAAGTGGTGGAGAGGGAGAAACTGGCTGCTCATTGAGTGCATAGCCCGACCCCAGGGATTCCAGGACCCTGGGATCATGACCTGAGCCAAAGGCAGCTGCTTAACAGACTGAGCCACCCAGGCGCCCCTTTCTCTTTCCTTTCTGAAATGTGAACATGCTGTTTAGGGCTGAGCGTATCTTATTCTTGGGAAACTCCTAAGTCTCTGAAGAGCCGAGAAGGCTGGGTGACTTGCAGCTGGGTCTAAGCCCTCCACTTTGAGAAGGAGAGTCGTCAGGGTCTTTTGAGGTTCATTTGATAACATCAGCCCTGCTCACCAGACAGTGGCCCATAGAGTGAAATCCTAGCTCAGGACCAGAGAGGGAAAGTTTGCAAGAAACTCTCTTATGATGCATTTAGGTACGTGGGATGGGCATAAATCCAGCAGAAAAGCAGAGGAGACAGGAGCTCTCAGTACTGAAGCCATTTACATGGAGTCCTTTGCATGTACCATGGCTGACATTCTAGTAGCAGAGTAAACAAATACACATAGTAAACAAATACAAAAAATAATATAGAGAATAATACCAGATAATGATAATAGGTATGAAGAAAAATAAGCAGCCGCTTAAAGGGATTGAAAATGAGTGTGTATGAGAGTTTACAGGGTGTGTGTGTGTGTGTGTGTGTGTGTGTGTGTGTGTGTGTGTGTGTACAGGGTGCTAGTTTAGTGCTCAAAAAAGACTTTCTCATAGGAATACAGTTGAGTAGAGATAGGATAAAACATTTCTTAGTTGGAGACTGTTCATTGGCCAGATATGGGCCAACTTCAGACCAGAGATGTGATTTGCCTTGATGACATGCTTGACTTGGCCAGCATTTCACATAAAATCTGGATTTTGGGTTTCTCTTGAAATAGTTCCAGAAGCAACATTGGGCCCACTGGAGAGCACTTCACTGGAGTGAGTGATGGCTGCCATCCTTGGGTGAGCCGTGTGCTCTCTGACTGGCCTGCTTCTCTCACATACTTTACCTGTCTTGCCTCTGCGGATATTTGAGTTTGTTGACTTTTCATTCTGAGATCAGAAAACAAAACAAAACAAAAACAAAAACAGAAAACAAGGATTATTTCTGCCTCCAAATATTATTAGCAAAACAGACTCTGCTGTGTTTTGACATACACACTTGGAAGACTAAGCTATAGCCTATTTGCAAAATGCATCATTCAGTCAATAAACATTCTTGATGTATAGTCTAAGAGGACAGAACAGAAAGAAAACGGGATGATGGAGGCTATATCCTCTGCCCGCAAGGGACCCACAGTCAAGAGGGAAAGACAGATATTTGAAGAAGAATCACAATGCTGTGAGTGACAGAGTGTTAAAGAAGCACTGGGTTAAGACTTTAACTCTGCTGGGAGGAATGGTGGTTATGGGGGTGGGGGAAGCATTCTGGAAGAAAAAAGTATGAACAGGACATGGAGGTGAAAGAGAACCGGGGACTACCCCTTGTGACTGGAATTCCCCCAACTCCACCTTACCCATAGTCCTACCCTCTGCAGTGCCTTCTTTCCCTAGAGCTTTGAAATTTCCCTTCTTATAATCTCACCTTTATTGAAGGCAAGCCAAGGAGCAGGGAGCTTCCCTCCCCTGTTCTTGAAGAGTTTGGGGGCAATGCTGAAGAAGAGAGTGGGAGGATGCTTTGAATTTTCCACTCCTGTCCTGTGACATGCCTCAAAAATTCTGTCGACCAGTGGTCTCCAGTACTCTCTACATGTCAGTGTCAAGTGACACCAAGTTTCCTGCTATTTTTTGCTGTGGAACAAGTCATGACAAAATGTAATGTCTTTAAATAATTTATGAATATCTCTAGGTTCTGTGTGTTGAGTGGGTTCACTTGGGTGTTTCTTCTTTGGGGTCTTTTATGTAGTTATGGTCTAGTAGGGCTGGGGCTGGAGTTATCGGAAGGCTCAGCTAGGCTGAATGTCCAACATGGTATCATTCACATATGTGGTGTTCTAATGCTTCTACTTACAACTCTTGGTCAAAGCAGTCATGAGACAGCCCGAAGTCAAAGGGATGGAAGAATAGTCCCCATCTTCAATGTGGAAGGTCATACATGCACTAAGAGAGAAGGAACTGGTGGCAACTATGGAGACATGCTACCTTAGTCTGCATAGGGGGACATCTTCCCAGTGCTCAGATAAGTTCTGACAATGTCAGGTCACTAGAGGGAGTTCCATGGGTTGGGACTTCTTGGGGTAATTCCACTAGAGGATTTTAGGGGTTGTTAACTGTGAGATGTCACTAGTAGATATCATTAAAATCAGAAGTCTGCAGCGATATCTGGTTAGCCTTCCTGTTCCTCAGTATACTCCTAGCTCCCCCAAAGGGAAATTAAACTCTACTCTCAGTTGGAAATATTCTAAAAGTTCTCTGAGGTGACCACGAGATATGGAAGAAAAAGCATGGCCAATGAGACATGGACTTGCTTTTAAGTTCTGCCACACAAGGTAACCTGGTGAATTATTTCTTTCTCTTTCTTTCTTTTTCTTCTCTTCTTCTTTTCTTTTTTTTTTAAGATTTTCTTTATTTGACACAGACAGAGAGGTCACAAGTAGGCAGAGAGGCAGGCAGAGAGAGGAGGAAACAGGCTCCCCGCTGAGCAGGGAGCCCGATGCTGGCCTTGATCCCAGGACCCTGAGATCATGCATGACCTGAGCCGAAGGCAGAGGCTTTAACCCACTGAGCCACCCACGTGCCCTAGCCATTGTAATATGTACGTACTAGTATCTCCCTGGGGTTTTAATCTGTGTTGCCCTTATGACAAATGATGTTGAACATCTCTTATACTTATTTGCCATCCATATATCTTCTTTGGTAAGGTGTCCATTTAGATTGTTTGCTCATTTTTTAAGAATTGGTATTTTTGTTTTCTTTGGTTTTTATTGTAGAATTAGAACATTTATGTATTCTGGACAAAAGTCTTTTACTGGATATGTGATTTGCAAATATTTTTCTCCCCATCTGTGGCTCTTTTTGTTTTGTTTTCTTTTTTTTTTTAAGATTTTACTTATTTATTTGACAGAGAGAGATCACAAGTAGGCAGAGAGGCAGGCAGAGAGAGGGGGGCAGAAAGCAGGCTCTCTGCTGAGCGGAGAGCCCGATGTGAGGCCCGAACCCAGGACACTGGGATCATGACCTGAGCTGAAGGCAGAGGCTTAACCCACTGAGCCACTCAGGTGCCCCTCTTTTTGTTTTCTTAACAGTGCCTTTCATAGACCAAAAAAACCTTTTTTTAAAGATTTTATTTATTTATTTATTTATTTATTTTTTTGAGAGAGAGCATGAGAAGGGTGGCGGTGGGAGAGGGAGAAGCAGGCTCCCTGCTGAGCAGGGATCCTGACTCGGGGCTCAGTCCCAGGACCCCAGGATCATGACCTGAGCCAAAGGCAGATGCTTAACCAACTGAGCCACTCAGGAGCCTCATTAGCACAAAAGCTTTTAATTTTGATAAAATCCATTTTCTTTTATGTAATATGTTTTTGGATTCACATTAAAAAACTTTGCCAAACCCAAGTTGTGCAGATTTTTCTGTTTTTTCCCTTAAAACATCTATAGCTTTATATTTTACATTCAGTTTATGATTACTTTTTAGTTAATTTCTTAAAAAATTGATTTATTTATTTTAAAGAGAGAGAGAAAGAGAATGAATGCATGAATGGAGGGAGGGGCAGAGGGAAAGGGAGAGAGAGAATCTTAAGTAGGCTCCCTGCTGAGCACGGAACCTGACAGGGGTTCCATCCCAGAACCCTGAAATCATGTACCTGAGCCAAAATCGAGAGTTGGATGCTCAACCAATTGAGTCACCCAGGTGCACCAATTTTTAATTTTTTATAAAGTATGAGGTATTTGTGAGATTTTGTTTTGAATAAACAAAAATTAAAATTTTCATTTATAAGAGATGGAGATATTGAATAGGCAGCTGACTTTGGCATTCAAGTCTTAGTTCAAAGGGAATACACAGATCAGAGACAGACTTGAGAAAATTTAGTGCTATTTCTTTGATAACGTTTCCCCCTCCATTTTTCTCTACTCTTTCTGAAATTCCTATTAATCAGATTTTTAACCTCTTAGGTTGAGCTTCTTATGCTCTATCTTTGCTTTCATGTGTCCAATTTTTTACCTTGTGAGGGCTTCAATTCTCTGAGGGATTTCCTTGACTTTCTCTTTTCTCCATTTACTTGTTTACTTATATTTTGTTATCATAGTTTAATCTTTCAATTTCTTTGTTTTTTATTGTTCCTTTTTCTATAATATTCAGCTCTGGGTTTATCAATTCAAGATTTTCTTGTATATCTCCAAAGATATTAATTAGTATCTTTGAGGTTTTCCCCTCTTACTTATCTTTCTTTGAGATTTGAGTGAATGACTGAGTGTGTGTGTGTGTTTAGAGAACTTTCTTCATGTGTCTAACGATCCTTTATCCCCATGCTATGAATAAAATGTTAAAAATCTATCAGAAACGACTATAGACTTAATTATGTTCTCCCCAAATTCATATGTTGAAATTCTAATCCCCAGTACCTCAGAATGTGACAATATTTGGAAATATAGTCTTTGAAGAGGTAATTAGAGAGGGGGTGCCTAGGGGGCTCAGTCAGTTAAGTATCTGCCTTCCCGGGATTGAGCCCCACATCAGTCACCCTGCTTAATGGGGAGCCTGCTTCTCCCTCTCTCTCTGCTGCTGGGCCCCTGCTCCCCCTGCTTGTGCTCTCCCCCTGTCTCTCCATCAAATAAAGAAATAAATAAAAAATTTTTAAAAAATGTAATTAGGGTAATATGAGGTCATATGGGTAGGCCCTCATCCTGTATGACTGGTGTCCTCAAGAGGAGATTAAAACCCCAACAGAGGGAGATCATGTGAAGACAAAGGGAGAAAAAAATTATCTACATGCAAAGGAGAGAGATCTCAGAAGATACCAACCCTGCTGACACCTTGGTCTCAGACTTCTAGGACTCCAGGAAAACAAACTGCTGCTGTTTAAGACACCCGGTCTGTGGTATGTGGTTATGGCAGCCCTGGCAAACTAATACAGAAGCTGTCAGACACTAGGCTTTCGTCTCTTAGGGTTATTTGCTAGAGACCTGGCTGTTTCATTGGTGCGTATCTCTTGCCCTTCCCAAAACACATACACACAATTTCAGTATGTAGTAGGCATTCAGTATCTCTAGGGATGAATCCTTCAACTTCCTCCTGAAGGTAGACACCTCGTTAAGCTTGATGGTCCAGTCATTCAGGATGCAAATTTTTCATTTGACTGCCCCTTTTACTGTCTTGTTACCTTACTGCCACATCTGCTTCATTTGGTGTTTCTGAACAAAAGTCTTCCCTTTCACTTTTTTCTTTCTTTCTTTTCTTTCTTTCTTTCTTTCTTTCTTTCTTTCTTTCTTTCTTTCTTTCTTTCTTTCTTTCTTTCTTTCTTTAATAGGCTCCATACCCAGCATGGAGCCCTACACGGGGCTTGAACTCATGACAGTGAGATCAAGACCTGAGCTGAGATCAGGAGTCAGATGCTTAGCCCTTCCCTTTCACTGGAGAATAGAATCTGGCTGTCAGTTGTGGGGAGTGGAGCATTTGTCTGCTGGCATCTCTGCTTGGGCAGGGAGGAAGGTGGTATATGAATACACATCTGGAATTTCAAGCCATCCGTGCACTTACTTTGCTTTAAGCCTTACCCCTGGCTGTGTGTTCCTAGTTGCATCTGAGTTCTCTGGGGGCAAAGACGTCCACTTCTGACTGGGTGTCCCCTTGAGTATGAATTTGGGATTTAAACTTTTTCTTCGGCCACATCAGTTGCCACTCCACCATCTGCTTTACATCTTCCCAAAGCGTGAACAAGCCTCCCTTTTCCTCACGAGGCTATGCGTTTTATTCCTTTACCACTATTTTGTTGGAGGAGATAAGGGAATGTGTTCAATCCATCATCTATTGCTGTTCAGACAATGTTTGGAAAAAGGAGGAAGATAAGGTGGTTGTAAAAATACATTTTTCTCACTAGAAATCAGAGCTGATCATGAAAATAACGTTCTAAAGACTTTTTAAAAGTTGCTTTTATAACCAGTAGAAAGAAAAATTAGGTCTGTGAACTGAGCTGCACTTGCTCTCTTTACATTTGTTTCCTCACCTGTCAAATAATAGGCTAAGACTGTGTTACTGGTTGTTTCCCCACATCAAGCAGTTATTAGAATCAGCTGGGATGCTTGTTTGTAATTCAGATCCTTCGGCCACAGGGCCAAAGATCCAGATTCCTTCATAGGTCTAGGGTGGGGACAAATGGGGTCCAATTGGGGACCATGGGAACCAATAATCTCTTGGGGTCCCCAACACTTGGATATCCTGTGAGTCTGTGAATTTCATTTTTTTGTTTGATTTTCTTTTTAGCTGGAAACTATTTTATGAATGGCAAATATTCTAAATATTTGGACAATTACAGAGGTGCCTGGGTGGCTCAGTCAGTTAAGCATCTGCCTTCGGCTCAGGCTGTGATCTCAGGGTCCTGGGATGGAGCCCTGCACTGGGCTCAGTGGGGAGCCTGCTACTCTCTCTGCCCCTCACCCCACTCATGCTCTCTCTCTCTCATTCTCTCTCGCTCTCAAATAAATAAAATCTTTTAAAAAAATGTAAAAAAGAAATATTTGGACAATTGTAGATCAAGTAAGAGCCTTAAACTGAACATCAATATTACACAAAAACAGGCCGCAGATTTATAACTGGAAGCATATAGTTGATGTAGTAGCTGGGAGGGGTGGAATGGGGTGTTATGAGTGGATGATATGTGATTTGAAAAAAAATGTCAAAATATATTTTTATATTTGGAAAGCAAAGTGCCTTTTTCATGTAATAATTTGGAACATTAAAAGCTATTGCATTTTTTCTTATCTGACATGATGCACAGGCAAATAAATGTCTTTTCTGCACACATAAAACTCACTAGTCAGAATGGAAGTCAGAGGTGGGGGAATGGTGTCATGAGATTTTCAGGCTTATCCAAAGGGGTCATGGGCCTAAAAAGTTTGCAAAGCACTGCAGTAATGAGATGGATTGGTTTCTGAAGAAAAGTGAGAAAAGAAAACCATTAACTCCAACTGTCACTCTTCCAACCGAATATTGAAACCACTTGGGAACAAACTTTGAGTGAGGTTTACAGTCATAAACAACGTTGGTGTTTTTGAGGTTTGCTTGTGAATCGCCATTTAGCGGTATCACATGCTTCCTAGAGATGTGATTAATTGTCATATTTGAAAGCTTTCAAACGTGTTAAGTTGCCTGTTACATGGGGCTAACTTATTGAAAGGTTTCTGTTCGCTTAGATTAGTGGATTTATGTGTTGCGTTTTGGCTTAGTGGACAGAAGATGCAGGAGACCGGAATTTCCATTCTACTTTCACAATGATGGTGTATAAACTGGAGCAAGTCACTGAGTATTTTATCTGTAAGTCTTTGGATAAAATGTACTGCATGCAAGGGTGACTTGGCTCAAAATTTGTCACCCATGGACTGCCAAGGTTCATTTGGCTGATTGACAGACTTGGCCAACTAGGTAAGTTTCTTCCTCCTCCTTCCTCCTTCTTTATATTGAAGATAAATGAGGGCATGAAATCCAAAGTACAAATTGCTTGTCGCACTGATAGTGGTCATGGTAGTAGTTGGTAGCGGTAGTCTTACTATATATATCACTCCTTAATATCAGAGGGGAAATGAATGAAGGAGACCAGAACATTCGATCTTGTATTGAAGGCAGTGGGTCTAGAGAAAGAAAGCTGATTTTGAGCCCTAATTCTGCCAGCTCTGTGAACTTGGTCAGGATGGTTTTAGTTCTCTGAGCTTCAGTTTCCTTGTTTATAAAATTAATATCACAATAGTTACCTGATGGCATTGCTTTGAGGCCTAAATGAAAAAATATTTTTAAGAATGACAACTGGGTCTGGCATTTTGTCTCAAAGGTGATAGGAACCACTGTAAACTTTTCAGTAAAAGGGTGATTCAATTAGGTTTATGTTTTTGTAAATGTGAAGGATCAGTAGGGAGCACATAAAACTGGAAAATGAGATTTGAAACAGGGAAACAGGTGAAAAAGTTGTAATACTGCCAAAAAATTACATGATCTTATACAAAGCAGAGGAAGAAGTGGCAAAAATGAGACATCCTTGAGTGATGGCAGTGAGGCCTGGTCTCGTTCATCTTTTTGCCCCTGGAACCAAGCATGATGCCTGGCCTACAGCTGGGGCTGAGAAAATATTTTACTTGATTGTAGAATTGCCTCAATTTGATTTAATATCATCAAAAAAGGTAATAAGGTGAGAAATTCTGTTATTCTAACTGATGTGTTTTTTTCATGTTTCTGCTTTCCTCCAACTCTCTCCCTTCTTCCAATGTGGGGAGCTAAACATTTTGCCTTCTTATCCTTGGGAAAGAGGCTCCATGGGAGAAAGTAGACTTTAAAAGTGTTGTAAAGTTAACAAATGATCATTGTTTCAAAATAGCCTCACCCCATTTGGAAAAATACGTGATGAATCAGAGTCAGTGTCTCCTTCACAGAAATAAACAAAAATTTCTTACCCTGAATGATGGAGAGAAGCAGAGGGGGGTATGATAAGACTTGGTGGCTTTCTAGGGCAATGGGGGTGAACTGAGGATTGAGGAAACTGAATAAATTTGAGGAGACTCAAGCTTCTGTCCCTGGGTGGTGTCTGGAGGTATGAGTGACAAGAGGCAAGATCCAGCCCTGCCACCAGCCTGACTGGTGGGCAGCCTGACTGTTGTCTAGGTAATGTAAGACTCATGGAGTTCCTTGTGTCAGAGCATGGCATTGCAACAGCAAATGAGTCTAGGACTGAAGAATATAAGTTTTCCACAGCTTACAGAAATGCTCTACAGTGGAATTTTCCCACACAGAGGTGTGACTCAGAGGAGAATCAGGGTCTTAAATAGGTCTTAGTGATGGAAATGACAAGGTAGGGCAGGAGGGTACCATACTGGCCTGCCAATGACCAATGACTGAGGTCTAGAAGGGAACCAGGACCTCTGAGTGGATGATAATGTAGGCACCCACTGACAATCAGATATTCTCTCCCTCTCCATCCTGATACCTTGACCCTATGAGTCTTGTGAACCTAGTGGGCCCCAAAGTTCTGATGCACCCCGGGCAAGCTGAGGAGTCTGAATCTGAATTAACTCAAATTATGTCTTTACCATCCAGGAGTGTGGGGACTCATAATATAAATTGAGTTCAGTTATAAAAATATGAAGAAAAGTTCTTGGACACCTCATTTTGTCAACTGACATTCCGTATTCCTATATGAGTAAATTTTTGGACATATTAGTAGAAGTACTGTAGGAACTGATTTTAAGTTGCCGCACGAACACACTCTATGTGGCACAGGTTAGAACACACCTGAGGTACAGATTTAATATAGGAGCCCACTCTTCAAGATTATTGATAGACCGGAGCCTGATACGGATGGAAAGAGTATAAAAATCATGCAGTATGGGGGGTAGGAAGGGAAAAAATGAAACAAGATGGGATCCGGAAGGAGACAAACTATAGGAGACTCTTAATCTCACGAAACAAACTGAGCGTTACTGGGGGGTGGGAGGGCAGGGAAAGGGTGGATGGGTTATGGACGCTGGGGAGGGTTTGTGTTATGGTAAGTGCTGTGCAAGGTGTAAGCCGATGATTCACAGACCCTTTACCCCTGGGGCAAATTAAAAAAATCATGCAATATGAAAAATCATACAAAGATCTGGGATCTTTAGCTGGGACTCTAGCAGTTTTCTAGCAGTGAGGACTAAGGCTGAAATTCCTGCAATGTTTATGTAGCACTGACCGTTTTCCAGGTACTGTCTCAAGCCCTTCATAAATTAGCTTTCAGTTCCTACAAAAAACCGGAGCAATAAGTACTATTATTATCCCCATTTACCAGCTGAAAAAATAGAGAAGCAAAGAGGGTACATAATTTGTCCAAGTTCATATAGTTGATGAGTGACTGAGCCAGGATTCAAACTTAGCTCACTTTGGGATTCATGGCCTCACTTCACTCACTGTCATGTTCTAATTAGTGTGACAAAGAACTTTACTTACAGTCAGAAAGGACCATGGGCCACAGGAGCAGTGATTTCACTGAAAGTGGGTTAGTATCAAGAGACTCTGAGGTCTCCTGATTCTGAACTTCTAGGAGGCTATGTCCTTGAGGTTTTATTGGTTAATTAAATTAATTTTAAAATTTGGTTTGAAATGACCTTTTTCTCCCTCAAGTGGCCTGCGAGACTTATTCAACAAAAAGCAATAAAAATCTAGCTCAGGTGATGTAGCTCTTGTTCTCTGTACATAGTCATCCTTAAAAGTATCCTATTGAAAAATAGCAGACTTTTGTAAGTGAAAATATTTTATTTATGTAGTTACAGAGCTAACTGAGGATGACTTGGTGAAATTTTTTCAGATTCTCTTATACTTAAAAAAAATCTTTTTTGGGAGGGTGACTATCTCCTGATTGTTGATTCTGTTGGCTGAATTTCTAGGGGTTTGTTTTTCCTACATGTTTTGGGATTTTGGTTTGAGAGCTCATCTTGTGGGAGAGGGGATCCTCCACCCATTCCCACTTCCATCTGCATTCACTTCTGTCTAACATACCTGAGATTATCATGATCAATCTAGTCTTGCATCTCTTTATAACATTGGGAATGTCACATTTGGTGGTCCATGAGGATCGGTCCCTTAGGAATATTAAGAGTTTACAGTACTTCTGGAATGCATTCAGAACGTGGATGAGTACAATAAAGTGAGTGCAAACTCCAACTTGCTTTATGTATACACTGACCTTTTCAAGCATGCAATTACTTAAAATTCAAGAAAGGATTATATTCTATTTTAGAGTAAATGTTATCAGCAGTGGTTTACCATTTTGGAAAACCAAATTACTAACAGTCCAAACACTTAGGCTTTTGAGTTGTCAATACCGTGCACTGCATTAATCTGCTTCTGTAGCTGTCTCATTCCCTGCCATTGCTACACAGAGTTGCAAATATCTAACAACTTCCTTACACCTTTCAGTGTGATTGTGACCAAGCATTTACATATCGAAGTTATAAATTTCTTTCCTTCTATTTATTCTTATATTAAAGTTAGTCTTATATTGATTTTTAAAAATCTAATTATTATATGTTTCATTTGGGGCAGAACAGAGGGCACTACAAAATATTTATTATAAAATGGAGGTTTGAGGATTTAAAGAGCTTTCATTTTGTTTTGAGTTTCTATCATCCCCAAAACCTCAAAATGAAACCAAGCCCAAACCGCTCAATTCGAAAACCAGGGTTTCCTTGAATCTTGACTCAGGTTTACTAAAAGAATATATGACACTTCACGAAAGTTGGTAGGAGGTAAGGTTTCCAGGGAAGGTAGTGTGAAGCAAATATCAGGTTTAGGAAAAACCAAATATCAGGTTTAGAAAATTTTATCGTCTTATAATATTTGCAGAAACTTTCCACTTAGCATGTGCTGAAGAGCAAATTACAGAAGCAAGTGCTGTGGCAAGCCTTCAGTATTCACACACATTTCTTTTAGAGTATTTATGTATTTTTTTCCTTCTCTAATTCTCTTACCTAGATGAGTTGATATCAGAGGATACATTGTAGCTCCAAGACAAGGGAGATCGGAAAAACAGATGACATTCCTTTTTTAAACTCCGCATTGTTTTCCATTGACTCAGCAAAAGTTCTTTGCCTTTACTCTCTTTATCTTTACTCTTTGAAATGCCTTTTCTCTCTTTATCTCCACTCTTTCAAGTCCTATACTATACACTGAAAGAATAAATGGGCAAAAATGNTCTTTGAAATGCCTTTTCTCTCTTTATCTCCACTCTTTCAAGTCCTATACTATACACTGAAATGTATATACTCTCTAATGAGAAAAGGGAAGCAAGTCTTAATGAATGAAGAGTCATCTTGCCAAACAATAAAATGTATTATAAGGCTATACTGAATAAAATAGCAAGTTAAAGTACAAGAAAAGGTACATATAAAAAGATATTACAGAAACAGACTCTAACAAAAGTTATGATAAAAGTGATATAAGAAATGAGTAAAGATGTTTACATTTATGTAATAAATCTTTAGGGTGAGTACACTGTAGATAAAACTGAGAGAAAGTTAGATTCTTACTATATATCATGCATCAAAGTAAATCTAACAGAATTTAAAAGTTTTGTTTAATGTAAAAAATCACAGAAAATATGGATGATTAGTGTCATGATCTCAGAGAGAGAAATAACTCTATACAAAAAAACCAAAACCAAACCAATGGAGGAAATCACAAAGGAACAGATGGATCAAGTTAACTACTTTAAATTTGTTTTTATTTGTAGTAACAGTAATGCCTGCTTTATTAATACTTACACTATCCTAGTGAAATGGTCTTCAGGCCCTATGAATGTGTGTCTCCAACAGGAGCACATGTGTTGCTTACAGGCGTCCAGGTTGGGTCCCATACAAGGTCATGACAACTAAGAGAGTGACATTCACATTGTAGACACATTTATTATTTTGGTCTATTTTTATATTTTTATTATAACTTGTTTTAGGTTTCAAAGATAGGCTATTTGTATATTTATTATAACAGTTCCCTAACTAATCAAGTAATATATCTTTTCATATAGAGTACCTAGATACTGTTTTGCTTTGACTCATGAAGGAATGAACTTAACCAAAGACTTTGTTGATGTAACAGTAAACAATGCTTCTAATATTGGAAGCTACTTTTCACAAATTTCATGAGCTCATCAGAAAATATCTTAGAATGAAAAAGAAAAATTCCCTGGTGGTAAAATATAGCTAAATTTTGTGTCTCACTTTGCAGTTAACAGTATTGTCATTTGTTTATTTTACTAAAATGATACAGCAGAGTTTCCATTTAAGTCTAATAATACGTTCATCTGACATGAATCACTATAGAATGAGTAATATTTATTTACCATTAGCACATAATGATCTAATTATATTATAGCCATTATTATGCTGTGAAAACTTTATCATACAATTTTAATTGCTGTTAAAGCTTAATGGCTCATTAAATGAATAAAATTTTAAAATATTATGCATTCTAAAGTAAATGTATAAAATGATCACATTATTTCTGCCCAGACACTCAAAACATAAGAAAACAGTGTATCATGATCAGAAAAACAGAAAATGAGAATCTACCATACAAAAAATGAAAAAGAAATTATTTGGATCATTGAATGTCAGGGGGAAGAAAGAAAAGGAAATGATTAGTCTCCGAAGGACCTAGCACAGACTTCACAAAGGGGACAAGTGATGAATTTACTCTTTATTTCTATGTCAATGGGAATGGATGAATTCCTTTAAAAAAAATGAGAGAGAAAAAACACCCACCTAGAATCCATTAAATGAAATGTACTTTCTGTTGATCCAGTTAAAGTTCTTGTATTTGAATACTGAAAGCAGAACCCTCTTGTTGAGATTATCCATCTTCAATAGGACAAGTTTATCTTCTCGAAGAAAGCACAGAGAGGAAGTTTTTGGAAACTTCTCATATAAGAATTCTGGCAGGTCGCCTGGGTGGCTCAGTGGGTTAAAGCCTCTGCCTTCGGCTCAGGTCATGATCCCAGGGTCCTGGGATCGAAGCCCGCATCGAGCTCTCTGCTCATCAGGGAGCCTGCTTCCTCCTCTCTCTCTCTGCCTGCCTCTCTGCCTACTTGTGATCTAATCTCTCTCTGTGTCAAATAAATAAATAAAATCTTAAAAAAAAAAAAAGAATTCTGGCAAATGTTGAAAAAAGATCCTAACTCCTGTTACTTTTTTTTTAAGCTGAAATTCTTCCAAAATNGACTTGTAATCTCTCTCTCTGTGTCAAATAAATAAATAAAATCTTAAAAAAAAAAAAATTCTGGCAAATGTTGAAAAAAGATCCTAACTCCTGTTACTTTTTTTTTAAGCTGAAAGAATTCTTCCAAAAAATATATATATTATTTTGTAAATCCCTTAAGGAAAAAAAAACCCAACAACTGAATAAAGAATAAAGAGAATGGGGGCACAGAAAGACAGATTTTGTCTCTTAATTGCCATAAAAAATGAAGAGTGAAATGCACCGCAATCATTTTATTAAGTGTTTAAGATTAAAAGTTTTTGAAAAAAATAGATAATTTTGATGCTATAGGAAATAAACTATTTGAAGATGAACTATTAATGTGTCAATAGTGAATATATACTATAAATTATTATGTATTTAGCAAAACATTTGAGCATTCAGAGAATAATCTACACAACTGAATGATGAAAGGAATCTCCTTCATTTAGTAGAAACCATAGCAAAATTGGATAACATTATCACTGACACTTATGCATAATACAAACATCAACAGCAAATAACAATACCGTACATTACATAGGGGATGAAATACAAAACCAAAAATCAAGATTATACCAGATGGAATTAACAAGATTATTTAGTGAGGTGAACAATGCTAATTATTACCTAATTATTACTAATTATACTGCTAATTGTTACTAATTATAAATAATCATTTTAGATATAAACAGTGGTGTGCTGATAGCCTGACTCTGTTAAAAAAGAAAAAATAAAGTCCTGATTTGTGGCATTTGCCGATTTCAATGGTACAAACATTCCTAATAAGGCTGATTTCAAGCTCCTAATAATTTAACAACTGGCTCCCAAAATTCCCGAATGTTTAATGGTAGGCTTTCGCCAGCTGGTGCAAGCTGGCTCCTACATACCACATACACATACAATCCAAGCACCGTAGAACAGATGATAATAGTTAGATCTGTGAATTTAAAAATGGAAGTCTTGTCATTTCTACATGTGACTAGTTGGGGCAGTTCTGTCGAGTAGGTGACATAAGGAAAGAACAATTATATATGTATTTTTAGTAACCACTTGCAAGAGAAAATCTGGAAATCTAAACTCTAGGTACAATAATAGCAAAAATGTGCAAGGAAAACAGAGCAAATTGCAACAGATGATGTTTGAAAATGATAGAATATCCTGTATTCTGCTTTCTGTGCATTTTTTTAAACTAGGAGGAAATGAGACAGCAAAACTGTCTCATAACTCTGAACAGCTTTTTACATGGCACAAACTATACAACTACTTTTCAGCCTCAATAAAAATTAAAGCGTTTTGGATACACATTTACCAAACATAAGTATTTAGCCATCATTGAATTTGTAATAGAAAATGCAGTTGGTAACATGTTACCAAAAACACAAGTAGAAGAGGGGAGATTCGGTTGGGTAGTGGGTGAAATCAGTGACAGAGACAAAGGAGGGCACTTATGACAAGCACCGGGTGATGTGTGGAAGTGTTGAATCACTATATTGTACACCCGAAACTAATATAACACTGTATGTTAACTGTATTGAAATTAAAATAAAAAACTTGATTTAAAAATTTAAACATTTTTAAAATTAAAGAATATCCAATGATAAAAATAAAATAAAACTAAAAACACAAATAGAGGCAGGTTAAAAACCCTTAGAATTTTTTGATGGCACTAATAAAGGTATATGTTCTAGAAAAGAAGCCAAGGAAAACTTGAAAAAGTATCAAAAGTTATATGTATTTGTTTAGCTCTAATTTATCGTATTTTAAAAAGAACATTGTAAGCAAAATGTTGCAGAAACTGAAATTCAAGACTTAAATAATACCCTTCAAATGTCATCGAAGAGATGCAGAAATTTCTCTTAAAAAGAAATTATGATTATGATTTTTATGAAAACTATATTATTATTCTTAAAGAAACTACAACCTCTGGCCATCGAGGTGAATCTCAAAACCCACAAGCAGAAAGACCAAGTTTGACTGGAAATCCTACAATCAGCCAATTTCTGTCAAAAAACAAAATTTCCAAGTGAAGAATTTTGTTTTCTGTATCAGATACAATAATATTATCATTAAAGAAAGTTTTATTTCTTAATTTTTCTTTTATTTATTTATTTATTTTTATTAAGTTCAATTGACCAACATATAGTACATCATTAGTTTTTGATGTAGTGTTATTTATGATAAAAACTTTCAAAAAAAAAAAGGAAAGTTTTATGATGCCAAGAAAATACTAGACCTATTTTGGTGCTCTAGATAACACCATTTGATGAAATATGAAGAAAATGAAATACTACAACTATACAAAAAGTTATAGTTGATACCTACTGATGACTGTAACAGTGAATGTGATATTTATAGGTTACAAATATTTGAGAAATAAAATCTTTGAGCTGTTTTCTAGAATCTACATAGATTTCCTCTGAAATATTGCAATTTCAATATTGAAATGCTTATAGCAACAACTTGCTGAATACATTTTCAAATATTCTGTATCTCTGAGGTTATATGTAACCTCCAATTTCAGTTGCCAGTGGCGAATATAGTTGCAAAATTGTAAAACTAGTTAAGGTTTGTAATATCTGAAGAAAAGTAGCAAGTAAATCAGAGACTATTTCTATGGAAAATAAGATACTGGATCAAGTCAGCATTGAACTCATCATAAAGAATTCATTTCCAGGGGCGCCTGGGTGGCTCAGTCGTTAAGCGTCTGCCTTCAGCTCAGATCATGATCCCCAGGTCCTCGGATAGAGCCACGCATCAGGCTTCCTACTTTGGGAGCGGGGGGAGTCTGCTTTTTCTCCTAATCCCCCTGCTTGTGTTCCCTTTCTCGCCCCTGTGTCTCTCTCTGTCAAAAAAAAAAAAAAAGTCTTTAAAAAAAAAGAATTCATTTACCTAAAACAACTATTAAAAACATATATTCTGACTGTGCTATTTGTAACCATTTTGATTAAATTTTTCATTTTCTGTTATTTTACACTCAATAATCTTATTTTTGTAATTTCTGCAAAATATTTTTTAGTTTGTAGATATAAACGATAACTAATAAAAAGAAGTTTTACTTAAAGAAAGAAACTTATTTCTAAGTTTCCCTTGTGTGAGCCAGCAGTATTCTTGACTAGACGTATTTATTTATACATGGTTGTGTATGACTATAAAAATTATGCAAATATACATTTAAAATGTGATAAAAATGAAAATGGAAATCACTGTATTTTATGTTTTATTATATTTATTTCTGTATTATTAGTACTAATGTATTTTACTTATGCCCTAAAATGTTTATAAATAATATTTTCTTAATAGCACTGTGATTAAATAGGCTTCAATAAAATATCACTTTAGCTATTTTTGAGAGAGTATCCAAAGGACTGTTCCTTTTTCCTTTTTTTTTTTTTTAAGATTTTAGATTTAAGTAATCTCTGTACCCAACATGAGGATAGAACTCACAACCCTGAGATCAGGAGTCTCATGCTCTTCCCACTGAGCCAGCCAGTGACCCCCAAAAGACTGTTTTTTGCATTTATTTCAATGTCAATTTTTTAATGGCTGTCACAACTGAAAATTTTCCCTCAGAAAGATATTAAGTAAGAAGCTTCGGTACAAATGTTGAACTCAGCATGTATCATTAGGCTTAGGGGAAAAGATTTAAGTCGTGAATTAGCATCGTGAATTTTGACATCTGAGAAAAATTAGATATTCGTCTTGACATATTAGATTACATATAGACCATCTTGCCAATCATAGTGACTTTATGCTACCATTAGCTATCCAAATAAAATCTACAAATGGGATGTAAGTCTATATCTATATATCAAACAGTCTTCTTATTCATTTTAATTGTTCTGGCCAATCTCTTGGCAGATCTGATGAGCTTTTAAGGTAGGTAACAAGAAGTGTCAGACCCAGTTCATTTATGTTTGCATTGATAATAGTGTATTCCATCCACATTTATTTGCAGGAAACTTCTAGACACTTGTGTGTATTTGAAGGATAATTTTTAAAAATTTTTAAGTAAACTCTATACCTAGCGTGGGGCTTGAACTCATGACCCCAAGATCAAGGGGTCTTTTCTTTTCTTTTTCTTTTTTAAGATTTTATTTATTTATTTGACAGAGAAAAAGAAAGAGCACAAGCAGGGGGAGCTGTGGGCAGAGGGAGAGGGAGAAGCAGGCTAGCCACCCAGGCGCCCCAAGTCATATGCTCTTCTGACTGAGCAAGCCAGTTATCCCTGAAGGATAGTTTAAATAAAGCTGGGTTCTATAAGCTGTAGATCTTTTTACTCACATGTAAATGGCAACACATGGAAATCTTCCAAAGAGGGATAAAGGGCAGCACCATCAACCTTCCATGCTTTAGGGATGCCACCTGGGTGGCTTAGCCAGTTAACTATGTGCCTTTGGCTCAGGTCATGATCCCAGGGTCCTGGGATGGAGTCCCACCTAGGGCTCCCTGCGCAGTGGGGAGCCTGCTTCTCCCTCTCCCTGCTGCTCCTCCTGCTTGTGTTCACTCTATTTCTCTCTCTCTGACAAATAATCTTAAAAAAACTAAAACAAACAAACGAAAAAACCTTCCATGTTTTAGAGCACCATCTTCTCTTGGTTATCCCCTATACCTGATACGTGATTCAGTCGAAGGATCCCAAGGTCCTGATAGGTCCAAACAAAGGATCCAAAGGTTCCAGGGTCTGTGTCCCTATTAAGTATTGGTGAAGTTTAATTTTTATATTTTTTAGATAAAATAAATAAAAAGAAATATTTCAATAATTTCTCTCTGCTCCCCTAGTGAGCCACATGCATACCCACAGGGGTATGTGCCTTTTCCAATAAAAACCCAGACAACTGGAATTTTCCTCAAACTAGGAAAGGCATAAGGATGTTGTGCGGCCAAAAGGATGATGAATATTCACTATAATTATGTATTTTTTATATTATCACTGAATATGTTACCAAAAAAACCCCCAACTAATTGGATTTTGCTACTTGGAAATTAAAAATTTTAGAATGCTTTTTTGTATATAAAATTTAATGCTATATGATAAACTGAGAGTTTTACAGTAAGTTTGAAAGGACATGGGTTAATATCTTATTTTCTCACAATCAACAAACTTAACATATAAAGAAATTTAAAAAATNCTTAACATATAAAGAAATTTACAAAAATTTTTAAACTGCTGGAGAAAGTTTTTTAAAGTCACAAGACATAAACAAATGATTCACAGAATTATAAATGACTGGGGAAGCAAGAAAAAAAACTCATAAGTAATCAAAGAAATGTAAAATAAAGCATAAGACTATCATTATCCCTCTATCAAGTTATCTGTGGTAAATGTTCTCTAAAGATAGCCTTCCATAATTCCTCCACTGCTGTACATACATGTTACACCTCTCATCAAGAGACATCCTTTAGGGATGCCTGGGTGGCTCAGTTGGTTAAGTGTCTGCCTTTGGCTCAGGTCAGGATCCTAGGGTCCTGGGATCGAGTCCTTCACTGGGCTCCTCGCTCAGCAGGGAGCCTGTTTCTCCATCTCTCTACCTCTTTCTCTCTCTCTGACAAATAAATAAATAAAATCTTTTTTAAAAAGGGGTGGCATTTAGTTCTTCTTTAGAATCTGGGCTGGTCTTGTCACATGCCTTGATCAATAGAATGAGGTAGAAATGATGCTGTGCATCTAATATGTAAAGAGGCACATCACCTGATTATATGGTGGTTCTATGTTTAATTTTTTGAGGAAACTGATACTGTTTCCCAAAGTGGTTGTTCCATTTTACATCCCACATATAGTACACAAGAGTTCTGATTTCTCTACATCCTTGCCAACACTTGTTATTTTCTGTTGTTTTGCTTTGTTTTGTTTTTGTAATAGTCATCCTAATGGGTATGAGGTGGAATCTCATTGCTGTTTTGATTTGCATTTCTCTTATGATTAGCAATGTTGAGCATGTGGGTCATTTTTATATCCTCTATGGAGAATTTCTATTCGAGTCCTTTATCCTAAGGAATTGAAAGCAGGGTCTCCAAGAGATATTTCTATGCCCATATTTGTAGTAGCATTACTCACAATAGCTAACAAATGTAAGCAACCTAAATGTTCACCAATGGATGAATGGATTAACAGAATATAGCATATATGTACAAAGGGATATTAATCATATAATGAGATATTATTCAGCCTTAAAAAAGAAGGAGTATCCTGTTATATGCTACCACATAGATGAACCTTGAGGACATTATGTAAAGTAAAATAAGCCAATCGTGAAAAGACAAATACGATCTGATCCAGTTTATGAGTTGTCTAAAATGGTCAAATTCCTAGAAACACAAAGTAAAATGATACTTACTAGGGGTTATGGGGAGGAGGAAATGGAAGGTTGTTTAATGGGTGTAGAGTTTCAGTTTTGCAAGTTGAGAAAGTCCTAGAAATTTGTTGTACAACAATGTGAATATATTTAATGCCAATGAACTGTTCAATTTAAAAATGGTTAAGATGCTAAGCTTTATGACATGTATCTTTTACTGCAATTAAAAATTAAAAAATTTGATAAAGATTTCTNAATTTAAAAATGGTTAAGATGCTAAGCTTTATGACATGTATCTTTTACTGCAATTAAAAATTTAAAAATTTGATAAAGATTTCTCAAACAATTGGATGAAAATATCCATAACACTTAAATAAAATTCATAATCTTAGTACAGGAAGTAATAATATGACTTTCTAAGTGGAGAGTCATAAAGATGCTCATTATAGTGCTATTTCTAGTAGTAAATTAGTAGTTTATTAGTGAAATATCTGTTAACAGAATTAAGGTTAGGGACATGAATTGTGATATATCTATATGATAGATTATTTCAATGATGTAAAAATTTATGAAGCTGAATGAATAAAGCACAATAGAAAACTCTTTATGTAATGTGAGCCAAATACATAAAAAATACATACACATATATATGTATAGCTGTTTGTTATACATGTAATATAATCATACACAGACATATTCTCTGTATATATGTACACACACACACACACATATATGTTTGCACATCATGTCTATTATGCATCATGCATGTAACCAGTTTATTGAAGGAGCCAGACTTGGTAGGTTTCAAATAAGTAAATTTATTCTTCCACACAACTGCCTTTTTCAGATAAACTCTAGAGACTCATTCTTCTATCACCAAGATGAACTTGTGAGCACATCCTTTAGCTTGTATAGTCATTTGAAGATATTAAAAAGCCTAGCCTAGGGGTGCCTGGGTGGCTCAGTTGGCTGAGTGTTGGACTCTTGTTTTTAGCTTAGGTTGTGGTCTCATGCATCGTGGGGTCTGGCCCTGGGTCAGGCTCTGCACTCAGTGGGGAGTTTGCTGTACATCCTCTCCCTCTCCACCCAACCCCCACTCTCTCTTGCATTTAAATAAATCTTAAAAAAAAAAAAAAGCCTATCCTAGGCTAGAATCACAACTTTAGTGTCTTGTTTTACGAAACTTCTCTCCTGGCCCAGTTTAGGAAACCTGCAGTAGGAAAAGGGGATTGGTTGGTTGCTTCATAATTACCCACTTTGCTTTTTCATCCTCCTTCCTACTCACTCAGCTGCCTCTCTATCCTGCTGGAGTGAAGGAAGCTGGGATGGAAAGGAAAGGTCAGAAAAGATAACTGCTATCATCCCTTTGGACATGACAATGGTTTAAATGCTGATTTCCAGACAGCGTCTTGGTGTTCTCTAAAAACCATCTCCCTGGCCCCATATAATCCTCTTGTCCTTTCTCTTTGCAGACATCCCTCCAACTTTTCCCACTTATGAAGACGCATGCCACCCTTGCCTAGTTTCATACTACTGTCTTCTCAGCCTTCGCTCCTGATGGCCTGTCTCCATTACAGGTATCGTCTTGGAGATGGACTTTTTTGAGATGATTGCAGTCATGGTCCATGAAGACCAGAAAAACAGGGATTTTTGTTTCACTGAACTCTCGAAGTGCATGCAGATGCTTTTTAATTTGGACTTTTTTTTTTTCTCCTAGTGCCACTGATGTCTTCCCTTAGCCTCTCCTCTTCAGAACTTTTCTAGGAGGAAATCAGATACTGGTACTCGTGTCTACCAAACTCCAAAGAACCCTAGCCAAGTCATCCAAGTAATTTTCTTGAACCTTCATATTTGGATCAAGGTGAGAGAGAAGCATGCCTCCCACAGTTGTGGGGAGGAGCAGTGCATCTGTTCTAGGACAGGTGTGTGTGACAAACTGCAGATTCCTGCGGTACATACCCTCACCTATCCTCCCGGGGAGGAGAGGAGGTCACCGTGGCCCTGTTGCTTGCAGTGCCCCTGCTTGGAGAGCAGTCACTCAATTGTGCCACAGTTCATAGTTCATAGCAAATTGAGCGGAAAACCCACTCCTGGGCTCCCTGACTGTAGCCAGTTTCCCTGCTCCAATGCTTGGGAACTCTGCTGGCTCAGTCACCCCTGTTCTTTCTATAAACCTGGGGATCCTGACACCAAGGTTCCACCTAGGATTCTGCCCTGATTCACCGCCTGTACACCTTTCAGGAAGGACCTCTCTCACTAGAGAGATTTCTAAAAGTTCCAATTTTGCACTCCACTGCTATATCACTTTCCAGTAGCCAGCTTGTGGAGGCTCCCTTCCACCCACTACTGTTTACCTTCTGATATATCCCTTCCAATTCACTTCTCTGCACCTTCTACCTTGCAAAAGTGGTTGCTTTTTCACTTGTAGAATTCCAGCAATTCTTTTCTTACATCTCTGGTTGAATTCATAGGTGTTCAGAATGATTTGATAGATATTTAGCTAAATTCAAGGGACCAGATGAAAGTTGGTCCCCTGCATTTCTACCACCTTGCCTCCCTTGATAGTTACTGTTATTACCCCCATTACAATGATAAGGAAACTAAAGCTCAGAGAGAGTTCTCAAGGCTACCAGGCGATACATGGCAGAGTCAGAAGTCAACTCATGTCCATCTGACCCTAAAGCACATATTTTTCATATTTTTACGTATTTCGTTGTATTTCTTCTACTTGTTAGACAATATACTGAAAAAGAGAACCATTTATTTTTAATAACACTTCTGTACATTAAAATGATGAGTATATTAAAGCTATAGCAAGTAGAAGCAGATCATTAGAAAGAAATAATGACAGAATAAACTCTATGTATAATATGTGAGTCCATACATATTTAAGATGTAAAGCCACTCAGAAAGTCAAACACTATATTCCTTGGTTTTGCATCCAATCAATGGGCTTCTTGTACTAGTTCCCATAATAACTCTTTTTTTTTTTAAGTAGGTTCCACACCCAACATGGAGCCTAACATGGGGCTTGAACTCACCACCCTGAGATTAAGACCTGAACTGAGATCAAGAGTCAGAAGCTCAACTGACTGTGCCACCCAGGCATCCCTCCCATAATAGCTCTTAAGTTTGGTCATATCAATAATAAATCTCTCCAAACTCAGTTGGCAGTATTTAGATCAGAAACAAATCAAGAGAAACCAGCAACCTCATAGCTTTTGAAATACTCCATGTTATGTCCTATCAGTGTCAAGGTCCTGAACTAGCCTAGGTCACAGATAGGCTATTAGTTAGGTTGGATTTTTTTATAGACAATTCTATTCACCAGAAGATCTGTTAAGCCATAATGAAAATGACACTTCTTAAAATGTAAGTAGACACATCATCAGTCTTTCTTTTAATGCCTGACAGAGGAACCAGGAAGACTGCCACCAATATGCCATTCATTCTAACTGTTCCATAAATATTTGCAATTGTTGGTAGAAGACATCACCAGGGCAAACCTCAAAATCAAGGGGTTGGAGAGCAACAGAGATGTCTAACAATAACCAACAGTCTGTTTGGGTAGGTTCTCAAAAATGGATTAAGTGTGCTTTCCATCATCCATGAAGTAATCCAATAAAACACCAGAATATGGAGCTATGTACTGAAGAACAGAAGGAGGGAGAATATCAGAAGCTGTGGCTGAAATTGCAGTGGTGTACCTCATGGCACTGATATTGATAAGCCCCTTCATCAACTGGGATAAACCTGAGTTCTTATGATCAACACCGACATTGCTTTTTATTAGGTCCATATTAAACATGTCTTATTAATAATAGTGTCAACAATAATTGGTGTTCTAAGAGTTTGTCCCTAATAACCAATTTGAGTTGACCACAGCCAATTAGCTCCAAGCTATTCACAGCCTCAGTGGTGGTCTGCACAGACGTTGGGAAATGTTCCCAGTTGCTTTTGGTTCAAGTCTCCTATGGGTTTTAGAACCAACTGGACCCTGTCCACCAATGGTGTCATCAAGGAGATCTATAAGTGAATAACAGAATCCCATCAATTGGAACTTCTAGGATAGTGTTTGTCTTCTTCACAATGTTTATTTCCCACGCTGCAACCACAGACTTCTCAGGTTCTGAGTTAATAGAGAAGACATTAAAAACAAAACAAAACAAAACAAAATTCCACTGCTTTGCTTATGGAGTCCTCAATCCATATACATTTGTAATACTGTCACCATTCAACAAAACAGACCTGATCTCTCCCAGATCAACAGAGGTCAACTCCAACAATACAATCTTCAAAATTGAGTCATGAATGTTTCTTGTTGCAGCAAAGGCCGAAAGCCAAGTCATTTATTAGGAAACTGCTGGTTGGGGCTAGGGTGGGAAATGACAGTAGTTACGTCCACATAAAGCATTTTTGCAGCTTATCCTCAGGTGACTTCTTGGAAGCTGCTGCCTGTGGACTTTTATGAGCTCTATTTTTTCATCAAGTCCCTAAGAAAACCAAAATTCAATTGCCATTTGGAGTTCCCAGAGCTCGAATGTGCCAGCCCCTATATTTCCATAACTCACTCAGACTCTCATCCAATATAAAAGGCAGGAGACTAATGTCTAATGACAGTTTTTTTCCACCTGGGAAATACTAGCTTGAAAAGTTCAAGATGAAGAGGAAACAAAGCCTCCTCCTAATAGCAGAAACCCATGGAAATGTGAGTCCTCCGGTCTAGCCAGCGGTAAAAAGCATCAGCATAGCTCTAGCCTTATACCCAAATTAAAACCATCAGTTCAGCCTGACTGTGATGTGGCCATAACATTTCACCACATTAAATGTGTGATAACTGTGCATGAACAGGTAATGTGATCTGACAGTGTTCGTTGTCACCACGGAGCTGTCATGTCTGAATTTTTTTCTCAATCCCAGCTAGTCAGTGTCCATCATGAGTCTTTATTCTAGCCTAAATTTACTATGATGGTAATAGTACATGCAGTGATGGAAGAAGAATCCAAAGCAGAGGAAGCAAATTAATATTTATTGAGTACTCACTATCTATCTGTGGGAGACACATCCTACCATGATCCCCACTGATTTCCCACTTTCAGAGGCCACCCCTTTGTGTCATCTCCTTCCCTTGAGTGTGTGCAGGACCTGGGACTTGCTTCTAACCAACACAATATGTCAAAAGTAATGGGATGTCACACCCTTGATTAGGTTACATTATATGGCAAAGGTGATAGGCTGTCATTCCTGTGGTTGTATTATGTTACATGAGATTCCCTTTTAGCAGAGATTTTCCTTGCTGACTTGATGGAGTAAATAGCCATACAGAAGAAGCCCATGTGGCAAAAAAAAAAAAAAATCGTGGGGGGCCTCTAGGACCCAAGGACAGTCTCCAGCCAACAGCCTGCAGAAAGCCTGGGCCCTCCATCACATAGCTGCAAGGAAATGAATTCTGCCAATAATCTGAATAATCTTGGAAGCAGGTTCTTTCCTCAGGTGAAAATGAAGCCTAGTTGACATCTTGATTACAGCCCTGTAAGATCCTGAGCAGAGGATGATGCTAAACCGGACTTGGACTTCTGACCCATGAAAACTGTGGGATAACGAACACATGTACTGTTTCCAGCTGCCATATTTGTGGTAATTTTTTAGAGCAACAGTGGAAAACTAATATATGGCCATGAACACTGTTTCTCTTCTATGTCCTCTGTCTTGCTTCATCTCCTCCATAACCTTAGGAACTCTGATAACTAGGCAGGATATGAAGTTGAAAAGTTCTTGCCCTTGTCTTAAGGAAATGGTCTCACAAATTTTCAGAATTTTGCCCGTGAGCTGAGGGAAATCTACCTTGATATCTTGCATCTAATATGTAAATAGTCATATATGAATTATGACAGCTAACCATCTTTGAAATGGTTTGATACAAATTTTGCCTGCTAGAATATTAACAGATGCCATCAGTGCCCTGGACATATCCCTCCCCACTCATCATGCCTGTTCACCCATGACTTCCTGCGGCCAACACTTGTGATCCAGATAGCTAATGCTCTGTGGTATGCCCAGCTCATGGGTGGGGCAGGCCAAGTGTTCTGGGGAACTGACATCTTTGAGAGCATTCCTTAGGCAATGTGAATGGAGTGGGAAGATAAAAGCCCCAGCTCCCTTGGTCCTCAAGTGCAACCACTCTAAGGAGTATTTTACATCATTTTCCACAAGTGCCAAGTGGGACCAAGACCCAGTGCCCAAAATGATAGCCTACTCCTTAACACACTCTGTAATGATTTCTTTCGTTTCCCGTTTCCCTTCCCAGCTCTTACTAGTGGATCCTGGAATCTCCTCCCCAAATAAATGATTTGAACTTACTCCTTTTCTTAGGGTCTGCTTCTGGGTGAGCGCAACTAAAGAGGTAGGGGCACTTCATGTTAAATGGACATTTGGTAGAAACCCAATTAATGACAAAAATAAGCACAGAGGTTGTCTTGAAGTGTGCCCCTAAAGAGTTCAAGGCAAAGCATGTATAAAAGGAGAAATAAACTGACCAAAACTTTACTGATTCTATTTGTCAAACTCAGTATTTACTAGCTAAGCTTTGATGAATAATTTGACCCCCAAATACAAATAATAAGAAGGCAGTGTGTTGGATGATAGACACTGATATTCTCCATNCTTTACTGATTCTATTTGTCAAACTCAGTATTTACTAGCTAAGCTTTGATGAATAATTTGACTCCCAAATACAAATAATAAGAAGGCAGTGTGTTGGATGATAGACACTGATATTCTCCATCTTCCTTGTTGTGCAATCACATGCTGGTATTCTGATTTATACATCAGTCTCTTAAGTTTGGTTATTGTGAGTCAATTTCAAAAGTCCTGTTAACCTGCACAGCAATCACAGATTACTGAATTTATCATGGTGATCATTTCACAATACATACAAATATTAAATCATTGTGTTGTGCACTTAAAACTATAACTTTTTTAAAAAGATTTTATTTATTTATTTGATAGAGAANTCCTGTTAACCTGCACAGCAATCACAGATTACTGAATTTATCATGGTGATCATTTCACAATATATACAAATATTAAATCATTGTGTTGTGCACTTAAAACTATAACTTTTTTTAAAAGATTTTATTTATTTATTTGATAGAGAAAGAGAGAGAGAGAGAGAGATCACAAGTAGGCAGAGAGGCAGGCAGAGAGAGTAGGGAGAAGCAGGCTCCCTGCTGAGCAGAGAGCCCGATGCAGGACTTGATTCCAGGACCCTGAGATCATGACCTGAGCTGAAGGCAGAGGCTTAACCCACTGAGCCACCCAGGTGCCCCCAAACTAATACATTTTATGCCAACTATGCCTCAATTAAAAAAAAGAAAAGGATCAGACTCTAAAGCTGCCCCACCCCAGAACTCTCTATCTGGGCAGGTGGGCAAATTCCTTTTACAGACTTATCACTTGCTTCAACAACCCTCATTGTGCAATCAAAACCATACACAAATCTTGGACAATCATATCTTGAGAAAGAACATTTTCATTTCTGTTTCAGCATGAAGAAATACCAGAAAGGACATCACTAAGTAAATAATGGGTATTCCAACATGAGCCAATAAGAATGAGAAAATGCCTGTTTTAATCTCACTTTTCTGCTTGTGTAACTTGGTAAAGAAAGATCTTTTCTCACTACAGCTTTGGGTCCTCCCCACCCCCAACACCACGTCCCATTTTTTTTTTAATTTTCAAAATAATTCCCTTAACCACACTGATACAACAACTAGAACAATATTGACCAAAAACCTCAAAACAACAACAACAAAAAGCCATACTCTAGTTCTTCAGGAAATAATAAGCATTTATTGACATTAAATTCTAAAAGAAATTAGTTGTCTGTTTATAAGTGACACTGGATAACTTAAGAGTCAATCTTTAATCTAAGGGTGACATATTCAACTATAGCAGAGTGAAAGCGTTTTTAGTGGGGCAAAGCTAAGGAGGTCAAGGGACCTTGACATTCTTAAACTAGGAGCCGGGATTCTCAGCCAGGATCCACAGCTCCGATGGGAACCCCATTAGCTCTCATGAGAGTTTCTTTACATGCCCTGCTTGCCGACTAAATAAATAGATCTCACACTTATCTGTATGGCTGTGTTTTTTTTGTTTTTGTTTTGTTTTTGTTTTTGTTTTTGTTTTTACAGGTATAGATAGATGCTTCTGATGATAATACTTTTGGATTCATGGTGGTGGTTAGTATTTTTGATGATAATTATGTATATTCTCAGTCAATGGTCATTAAATAAAATTGACATTTAGAAAAAGCCTTGATAAATTTTTTTGGCCAGTAAGGAATCCTCATATATTAAAACATTATAAGTCATGATTTAGATCGCCCAAATGGGTGGCATGGTCCTTTAGATATCTTCCTTAAAAATCCATTTTCTTTTTAATTAATTTATTAATTAATTTTAAAAGTAAACTCTACCTCCAACATGGGGTTCAAACTCATGACCCTGAGATCAAGAGTTGCATGCTCTACTGACTGAGCCAGTCGGGTGCCCCAAGAATCCATTTTCTGAACTGGTTTTTGAATGGTGAGACAGAGGGAGTAGTGAGTTCAGTGTTACCTTCTCTGGTGGACCCTGAATTTAGAGGTTCTGAACTTTTGCCCAAAATGGATCTTGTGATATGAGGTAAGGATGACATTGTGTTATGAAAATTCCCAAGTCTAACTGACATGGGGCTTATCTTATGACCTATGGTGGTGGTATTAGGGCATAGGGAAGGAGGAACAACGGCTCTACTTTAGGTTCAGCCCAGCATACTGACCAAGACAGAGTAATTCTCCCATAAAATATGGGAGAAGAAAGCTCAACCCTGTCTAGCAGCCTTGGTTCCATCCCAATGTTTGTAGGAGCTCTCTCTGGGGTTCTAGAACTTGTGTATTCAATGAAACCTGGTTCCCTAAGCTCACAAATGTAAACATATGTCAGGAGTTCACAGGACTCTTCAGAATAATAGTCTTTCTCATTACTATAGTGCTTCACACCTTTGTATCTGTCTTCTCTTGATCCTTTCTGCAACCCTGTGAGTTGGGAAGGGAAGAATTATCTCATTTTACAGATATGATAAACCCCCTGTCTCACATGGGTTCCCTTTCTCAGGCCATTTAGCTACCAGTGGCAAAAGACCTGAATCCCCTTCTGAAACTGGCCAAGAAGACAATTTCAAGTCAAACATAAAATAACATAGTTGCCTTTTGAGAATCACAGACTCTTTCTCCAAATCAGAATATATAATCATACTGTGTTCTTATATGCCTTTAAAATCACACACATGCCATATGAAATGTGATATTTAGCAAAACACATTTGGAAATCCAGGAGCTGGAAAAATAATGTTTAATATAAATAACATCTAGTATTTAAATCCTACTATTTATTATCACTTTGAATATGTTTTTATGTAATCATACTTTATGTAGATTGTTACATTTCATCACCACTGTCCTCTAAGGCATCTTATGTCATTTTTAAGATGGGAAAACAGGCCTGGAGAGTTTAAGTGACTTGTCCACAGTCATACAGCTCAAGCACAAGAAGAGGGGGAATTAGAAATTTGCCTGACTGTCATTTTCTCTTATTCCTCACTTCTTCCCTGATGCCTAAATATTCCCTCAAGAGAACCTACATTTTTTTGGAACGTTATCTTTTGGCCCTATCGCCTAGAATATAAATGTTTAGGAACTTAGACTCTCCACTCCGGTTCATTTCCCCGCACGCTCCTTGAAATGTGTGAATTATCCCAGCAGATCTCAGACAAAGGGAAGTCGAATTGGACTTACTTATCAGGCCCTTTTCTCTCGCCCACTAAATATCTCATTACCATTGACCAGCCGGATGTCAGCATGTCACACATTATTCCAAGAGCAGAACAAGAGCCCCTCAGGTTGGCAGATAATCAAGAAACAATGTTATGAGAGTTGACATCTTATGAATAATTATTTTAAAAATCTGTTCATTTCTCTTCCTTCAACTCCAGATAGGCAAGTTGGTCCTACCAAGTTGCTCAGTCCAACCGTGATGAGAACATCACTTAAACAAGGTGCCAGTTGTCCTTATTTATTTCTTTTTTAAAGAAAGTTTATTCAAAGGTTATACTTTGTGAGAGTGGATGGAGTATAAGGCAAACAATTCCGAATGTCAAACAGGAAACTGCTGGGCTCCTTTGGGAATGCCTCTTAGACTTACTGGGCCCCAATTCTTCTGTTTCACATAAGTGCTGGTATCAAGTTTTTGTTGCTGGGATGGCAAAGGGTGGAAAGCTGATAATCATTACAGATGTGAACACAGTAAGTTTTAAGCTCATTATAACTTTGAGGGACAACTAGCTAAGTTTTGAGATGGAAAAGTTCGACAGCTAAGCCAACTAATATTGTTTGACTTACAGCTCCATTTTCTCTGAGAATATGAGATCCATGCACGTTAAGTCGCTGGGTTAAAAAGGGGGTATATTCATTCCCTGTTGCCTTTAGGAAGCTGATGTGGGCTCCTGCCCTAGAGGGCCATATCATGGCTTAAGGCAGCTCTTCATCCTCCAAAAGCTACTTCACAGGGCTGTCGGTTGAATGAAAAGGGATATTTTGATTTGCTAGATATTAATAACTCTATTCAGCGTATGATACACCGTTAATTTAGGGGAAGTTTGGGGGGAAGGAAAATAGCACCATATAAGATGTACACATTGCTTGTAATGCCCATCTTTGTTTCAGAAACATAAAACATGAAAGAGATCAACGATGAAGCTCTGCTACAGCATTTCTCAATGAGTGGCCTGAAGACTTGTGCATGCATATTCCCCCCACACTACAGATGTGGGGGGCAGGGAGTGGGGAGGGAACTGGAGCCTCCCATTTAAGAGCTTACGCAGGCATAATCTAAACCCACTAACGGAACGTAGAACTTGGGACAAATTAAGATACCTCCACGAAACACATTTTACAAAGATGACCTTAGTTCCAGACAAACATCGAAGAGATGTACCCATAAAAGGCACACACTGGAGAGAGTGTGTGGAAGGTGGGTGGCTCACTGCTTTGTTCTTAGCCTGGGGTGCTGATGCCTTCCTCGCAGGAGAATCCCTCCTTGAGTTCCTCCAGGACAGCTGCAGTGGAAGACAATCAGGCCTGAGAGTCAGGGCACATTTCAATTCAATGACTCCAGCATTGTCATTTACCCTCCTTGAACCTCAGTTTCCCCTTCTGTCGTGTGCATTCTTGGATTCCCACAGTAGGGCCGCAAGGAGGAAACTTATCTCTAAAGAGTTAAATGACTCCCACCAAGGTCACAGCTAGGGAATGGCAGAAGGGCTACACCCAAACTTCGCTTTTGGTCTGTAAACCCAGTGTTGTGCCCACTGCATAAATATAGAAGCTGTGCATTTATGCGACTCAGGCTTTCTTGGGAGTTAAGAGAAGAGATTTCCAGGTCTAAAGTAACCAGCTAAATTGACCGGTTTACCTTGGGATTGAGAGGTTCCTGGGGCATGAGACGTACAGTATTAAAACCAGGAAAATCTTGGGCAAATGAAGACGAAATGCTCACTGGAGCAGGACCATCGTTCTTTTGCAGGTTCTCAACCCTGGCTACAGAGTAGAATCAACTGGGGCCACTAAGAATGCTGATGCCTTGGTGCCACCCTAAAACTTTGACTATGAATCTCTGGGTATACCTGTATTATTATTTTATTTTATTTTATTTTTATTCTTTGCCCAAGGGGTACAGGTCTGTGAATCATCAGGCTTACATCTTTCACAGCATTCACCAAAGCACAAACCCTCCCCAATGTCCATAACCCATCCACCCTATCCCTACCCTCCCACCCCCCAGTAACCCTCAGTTTGTTTTGTGAGACCTGTATTATTTTTTAAAATAAATCTCTGAAGTCTATTTTGATGTATAGTGAAGATTGGGAAAAAACCTGATTTAAAATATACTGTCAATGACTTTCTTTCTTCAGCTGACCACACGAAAGGGATAAGTTTACATAATTGTCCACAATAAAGGTGGAGAAATTAGCTCAACAAAATCTTACTAAAAGGGTTATTGGAGAAGTTTGGTTTCCTCAAGGACATAACAGCTGGAGTGGGCCCTCAATTGACAAAATCATCCAATTGTAGTGCCGGAGGACTCCAAGGACCACAGTTCTAGCTACAGCCCCAGGACTTGTGTGGAGAGACAGATGCTGCTCTGGAAAACCATTTTCCATAGGTTGGCATCCAGTCCCCCTGGCTCGCCTCAAGGAGGAGGCAGAGCATGGTCAATATGGTGTGATGAAAACAAATCTCTGCGGAGTGAGAGTTTTCTTCTCACTACCAAACAAGATAAGCATTTTTGAGAGCTTTAGTGGAATCTGACTTTTTTTTCTTAAAAATTAAAAATTTTGGAAAGCCTCAAAATAAAATCTTGCAGGGAAAGAAGAGTCATTTATGAAATAAGCTTCAAATGAAATTGAGAATGTCACTTAATGATTAGGATACCTGACATGCCTTGTTTTTCCTGATCCTGTAGCATTCTGCATCATTAGCTGTCTTTTGAGAACAGACTAAAGCTGTACTTGTGTGAACAGCACGAAGTTGAAAATAACTTCTCACCTATTTATTTAAAAATAACACATCAGAGTTAATTGATGTCTATTCTATGACATGATTTGCCCATAGTGGTTGCAATGGCCAAAAGTGCCACGCAAAGTAAAATGTCAACCAGTCTGTATATTGTTACTTTCTGATCACTGTTTTTTTTTTATTGTAAAAACAATTTTGAGGAAAAATTCTATTTCCCAGCAATTATTTTCATTTTTGTGCTTCCACATTCCTCTTATTTTCAAATGACAGTATTAATAAGGAGATAAGAAGAAACCAGAATTTAATACTTACTAAGCATCTCTGGAGTGGGATGGTTTTATAAGTTTTGAAGCAATAGAATACATTACAAAGAAAAAGACTGACCAATATATTTACATAAAATTTAAATCTCTCAGAAAGTACTGTGTGTTTATATGCATGCAGTAGACATAATCAAGTGGCACTTATGATCTTGTTCACCTCCTTTTCATGTGCCTTCCTATACTTCAGAGGTTGGAAGTTAAAAATGACATTTCCCAGGGTGCACCTGGGTGGCTCAGTCAGTTAAACCTCCAACTCTTGATTTTGACTCAGGTCATGATCTCAGGGTGGTGAGATTGAGCCCCACATCAGCTTAGTGGGGAGTCTGCTGCCCACCCCCCGCCCGTCCCTTCTCCAGATCACATGCACGTGTTTTTTCTCTCTCTCTCAAATAAGTAAATAAATCTTTATTATTTTTTTTAATGACATTTCCCAGGCTCCTTTGTAACTGGGATGGTAGATTCAAATCAGATTCCCTCATGAATGCCTTCCAATGAGGATGTAGAGGCAGAGCCTGCGTTTGGCTACTTGTTTTTTTTTTTGTTTGTTTGTTTGTTTTTTTAGGTCTGGCTGTGGAGATGTGAGGCCTTTTGGAACAGCATTCCCATGTTTAATCCTCACCTTTGTGGTTGTCAGGAGACATTTGTGTTGCAATGGCGGTGGCCTCCTGACCCTTGGGTGTCAGCTGCAGTGGGATGTTCTTCCTGGTGGTGACAAATGTGGCTGAAATCTTTAAGGGCCAATTCTGTGACATTGCAGGTATCATTCACAGAGGCTCAGCCTAGAGGCTGTCCCTACAGAACTTGCAGGGATTTTATAAGCCATCTAATTCTCTGCATTAAATCCCCTTCTGCTTAAAATATCTAGAGTGATTTCTGTTTTCTGAACTGAATTGTGACTGATACCAACTGGAAAAACATTTTTAGAAAACAAAACAGAAAGATCAATATGTTTATCATATGAAATACTGGTAGGAAAAAGAAAAGATCCCAAAATGGGAAAATGGACAAAATGAACCAGTTCACACAAGAGGAAATGCAAATCAGTAGAAAACACCTGAGGTGGATCTCTTTTCAGGAACTGCCCTGTGGCAGACTCACCCTACACTGTAGCAAAGCAGTCACACTCACAATGGATCCCACTCTCTTGCCACATGTGGTTAGTTGCCCTATAAATCCCTTCTTCAGAAACTTGACATCGCATAACTTACCTGTGGACTCAGACATAGAGAAAACTGGTTTGTAGTGGGAAAGAAAAGTCAGCAAGGAACAAGAGGGACTTGGAAGAAACCAAGGTAGGAAAGAGGTGGAGAGAGGAGGGTCCCCTGGCTTCAGTTTGTTCCTGAGGCTTAGGAAGATATTTCTGGTTTTGTTTAAGTTAATGTAATTTGGCTACTTACAAATAACAATAACAATAATTCCAACCAATATCTTCACATTATCAGAAAATACACTAAAGATCATTGATTCAACAATTTTTTGAGTATCTTGTGCCCAGAACTTGAGGAATGGGGCTTTGGATAAGACTAAGCTTTCATCTTCATAGAGTATACAGTTGACTAAGGAGAGAAATACTGATCAAGTAATTGTGAGACAGTGTAGGTTTTCCTAGGAGTCTACACCAGGATTGATGTATCCTTCAATAAGTCATTTAGAATAGAGGATTAGCCCAAAATAATCATTTATTCATTTGTGGTCAAAGGAGTCCCTTCTGAGTGTTTGTGATGCTTTGGTCCCCTTTTCAGGCAGAACACCCTTTTACTGCTATCATAAAATATCCAAAGTCAAAGGTTTTCATGATGGAAGCATAGAAAATCTAACTATAGAATCTGAGACTTAAAGCATGACTGGCCAAGTCACAGAAGGTTTCCTACTTATTCCACCAAAAGAAGATTTTTGTCCCTGGTCATAGGTGAATATCTTTCCTCCCAGTGACAAACACTAAGTGACTCAAAAGTCTAAACCCCAAAACACATGGACACTGAAGAACTATTATGGTTCTTATGCAGACACCCATGATTTCTCCTGAATGGTCCTGCTTTGATTCCAAAATCTGTATGTGAAGACATTTATCATAATTTTCTTCCATGAGATCTCACACCAAGGAGATTTTGGAAAGGGATAAAAATATCTTTTGGAATATTTTTAAAAATCCATGTTTTTTTTAAAGATGCTAGAGAAGTTTCTGTGATTCCTGAGCCTAGTTACCAGCTGGCTAACACTTTGACCTGTTATAAGCTGAGGACTCTTCCTAATACTGGGACAATGTTTGTCCAGGAGAAATGCATCTGGAACCAGAAAGACTGGGTTCTGATGACATCCTGACCCTATTTCCAAGTTGCATGATCTTCTAAGTCTTATTTTAGTTATCTGTGAAAGTAAATCTTGTACTTTTCTTGTGTTCCAACTCTGTGATTCCTATTGACCAATAGCTGACAAAAGGAGAATAAAAATGCAATAGCACAAACAGAAGATGGAAGGAGAGCATTCTGTGTAGTTGCTGCATTGCCTGCAGACTACTAGTTGGTAGTTTCACAATCCTGAATTAGAGGGAGCGGAAGATGAGCCAGACTCAGCTCACACCAACAAACATGTTATAGCCAGAGGATGCTTCACCCTGGTTAAATACCAGATGAATTAAATGCTGTTGCCAGCAGCTGTGAAGAATGTCACTGGGATGCCATCTGATTGCCCAGTGAATGCTGAGTGAAGGGTGTCGTCTCCTAAGGGAAGGTCAGCCGCATTTCCAATGGTTCAGCTGTGGGGTTTGGCTGGAGGCACCTACAGACACACAGGTGCCGGGAAATGTCTCTTTCTTGCATTGTGCACGGGGACAGGCCAACACCACGCTGTCAGATGAAGTGTAGCATAGACAGCCTGGGTCACAATGGGAAAGGGCAACAAATCTGGGGCAGGCAAATGGGCTCTGGGAGCAGAGGAGTATGCCTATATTGGGACTCTTCTTTACTTCCCTCCCTCCCTCCCTCCCCACCTCCCTCCCTTCCTTCCATCCTTCCTTCTTTCCTTCCTTCCTTCCTTCCTTCCTTCCTTCCTTCCTTCCTTCCTCTTTCCCTTCTCTTCCTCCTCCTCCTCCTTCTTCTTTTTTCTTCCTCTTCCTCTTCTTCATCTTCATCTCTGTTGCCTTCTTTTACAAGAGAGGCCTAATTGTCTTGTCACTCTGCCTACAAGCTTTTATCTTAAACTTTATCTGAGAGAGAGAGAGAGAAGGAGAGAGAAATCTGACACACTTGTTTGGAATCCTGAGGGAGAGGGATCTATGAGTTCCTTCAGGTGGGGACAAGCAGGTGGGCTGAGGGTTCCTTGACTCTCTTCAAGCAGAGTACTCCATTTTCATTTGTTCCTATGTCAAGCTTCAATACAGAATGTTAATGAAGAAATTATTTCGCTGATCAAAATAAAATAAGTAAAATTTAAGACCACTAAATTAGAGCTTCTTATTTCAGTGGGTATAGGAGTCGCCTGGAAACTTTGCTAAAATGCAGATTCTGAGTCAGCAGGTGGGGCCTGAGCTTTTGCCTTTCTAACAAGTTCCCAGGTGATGCCCAAGCTGCTGAGCCATGAACCACCGTTTGAGAAGAAAGGTACTAGATGACCATTCTAGATGAACATCTCATAGCATCCATATCACTCTTAGGACACTGCTTATTATTTTATATGTTTTTATTTTTAAGTTTTGAGTATGTGTTATGTTTGTTTATTTCTAAATCACTTTCATGAGATTTAATTTATGTATTATTCAATTTACTCTTTTAAAGTGCACAATTCTGTGGGTTTTAGAATATTTGTATATATATTTAGTATAGTATATAGTGTATCTAGTACATATTTGGTGGGTTTAGTATATGTAGAGTTGTGTAACCATCATGACTATCTAATTTTAGAACATTTTTATCATGCCAAGAGAAACTGGTGATGGTTAATTTTATGTGTCAAATTGACTGGGACAATTTTTTTAAAAAATAATCTCTACATTCAACATGGGGCTCAAATTCACAACCCCAAGATCAAGAGTCATATGCTCTGCCAACTGAGCCAGCCAGGCATCCCAACTGTACTAATTTTTGGCCAAAACTGTTGATCAAAAATTATTCTAGGTGTTTCCATGAGGGTGGTTTTCGGTGTGATAAGTTGGTAGACTGAGTAAAGCAGGTTGTTCTGTCTCATGTGAGTGAGGTCCATCTAATCAGTTGAAGAAGCCAAACTGAACATCAGCTCTTCCTGGACCTTGATCCTGATAGCCTTCAGACTGGAACTATATCATCAGCCCTCCTGGAGCTCCAGCTAACAACTCAACTTGAAACTCTTGGGACTTTCCTGCCTCCATAATTATGTGATCCAGTTCCTCACACTACATCCCTTATAATAAACGCATATATCCATCCTAATTGGTTCTATTTCATTGGAGAACTGTGACTAATATAAAACACCATAACTATTACTTGCTACTCCCAGCCTTTAATTAGCAATATATAATCTACTTTCTGCTTCTGTGGATCTGTCCATTTTGGGCATTTCATGTAAAGGGAATCATAAACCATGTGGCCTTTTTTGAATGCCTTCTTTCACTCAGCACAATGTTTTTAAGGCATCTATGTTGTACCATATATCATATACTGCCTACCTTTTTCCAATGCAGCTTCAGAGCTCACTAGTGACCCAGGCACAGGATCAGGCATTATTAATTGCTATATCTTCAGCACCAAGAACAGGGCCTAGAATGTGATAAATGTTAAACAAGTAATTGTTCAATGAATGCATGAAAGACTGTGCCTGCTGAGCTAGGGATGCTAGGAAGCAGTTTCAAGAGATATAGATAGGGAGTTTGGCCAAGAGGTTTCCATATATGTACAGGGAGTGTTGGAGATGAGGTGACTGTGGTTGTTTTACCAACTGTAAAGTTGCTCTCAAGTGGGGGTAGGAAGCTAAGGGGATAGGAAGCTCAAGTGGGAGTAGGAAGCTAGGGACTAAGGAGCTTTCCAATGAACACATAAACTCAATTTTCATCTAACCCTTTACCTGAGTGAGGTTTTCAGAAGAGCTGACTTACTTTAAGGCTGTTCCAAGAAGAACAAGTTAATTTATGCATAGACTATGGGATTCCATTTCAGCTTTAAGGACCTGCCATGAGCGTCTTAAGAAATGTGGAATGAATGACATAAAAATAATTCTGAAAAATGAGGTCACTTTCTTCTGAATTCAATTCAATTATATGCTGGAAATACAAATTACACATCTACCATGCATAAAGTACTGTGAATATAAGGGTGAACAAAATAGATTCTTTATGAAGTTTGTAATTTAATCTCTGGTCATTACTTCTTGAAAATAATCTTTGAAGCATTTAAAACATCTTTGAAAAAGGAACAATTTATTCATTCCTGGTAGACCAATATCTCTTGAATCCTATTTCCACCATTTTTCCTCTAGAAGCTGTAGATATCTATATAATAGCATTTCATTTTTAGATAAGCACATTTGAAATAGGATTAGAACACTAAAATCTTAAACAGAAAACTTGAGTCCAAATTCTACCTGCTTTCAATTGTGTCCCTTTCTATTTTCTTCTCTATTTCCAGAAAGGGTACAATTTTTTATGCAAATTCAATAATGCTTTTCACCTACTTAAAATCCCTCTATGACCAATTAACTGTAGCACTGTCTCCTCTTCATTTATGGAATGGTAACAAAATCAATCAGCTATATGTTTTTCACAAAAGATGCTCCAGAAATGAAATGATACAGAAAGGCTCAAAATAAAGGGAACAGAAATATACTCTGAAATACTAACGAAAGACATGTGGTATGCAAGATTAAAAACAGACTGAATAGACTTCAAGTAACACAATTTAATTAAAAATGGGGTTTTATATTAGTAAAAGGGCAAATACATGGAAAAATGATCAGTTATAAACCTTTGAACTCTTACTAACACATCAAGAAAAAAGAATTTTAGGGACAAATTAATAAGACTGCATGCATAATAGGAGGTTAACAAATTATGTCTCTCAAAATTTGACAGATGAAGTAGGTGAGATGTAAGGGTATAATAAGTACGAATAGCACAATTAACATAATACACAATTAATTTTAGATATAATATGTATCCAATAAAGGCAAATTCATAGCAATTTCAAATATCCATGAAACAATGGAAAATTTGGCAATGCATGAACAACGGAGAAAAATTGCAATATGTCCCTAAAGCAGAAATCATGTAGATCATATTCTCTGACTGTATTTTGATAAAACTAAAAATTAGCAAGAAAATAAAAGCCAAAATGTATCAATTCATTTTAAAATTGAAAATAATCACAGAATAATTTAGTAACTATTCAGGTAAATGAGATGTCAAAGCCAATTTATATAGTTTTTAGAAATAATAATGAGAAACCCTCATACAAAAGGCTGTGTTTTGTGCCTCATGTTATTCATAGCACAGTTTTTGTCTTCATTTGCATTTATTAGGAAACAAGAAAAAGTGACTACATGGCATTAGCCACAGGTATTTATATTTTCTATCTCCCCAAACCAGATTAGAATGCCAGTAAAGATATTAACACACACTGATTGACAAGGAGGGGGAAAACTTTAGCTGAGTTTCGGTTATTCTGGAAAGTTGAAAAGCACCTGATTTAACTGAATAGCTTAAATTATTATCCAAATGTTTACAGACAATGATATCAACAAGTGGTGTGCAATTCAGCCCAGTACCTCTATCAAGTTTGGCTCCAAATGGTAGCAGGAAACATTGAAGATTCAACTTGATTATGGGATTGACATGAGAGATAACTCAAAGGTCTCTTCACAGAGTGGCTGGACAGTTAGGTACTTCTCCACTATGTAGCCAAGCAACCGGCCAAGTCACCTCAACTGCCCATGTGTCACTAAAGGTGCATATTCCAGAAGACTTGAAACTTGGAAGACTTCATCTTGAGCACCTCAGTAACAGTATGAAACAAAGGAGTGGGGAAGCAGAGCAGGTTTGAGAACAGGAGATAAATTTCCTCATGCTGCCCATCAAAATGTCAACAGCTAGAAGGATGGCTGACTCCACTGTGAAGTAAGTTAATTGGAAAACTAGCACGCAAGGGTCCTTCAGCAACCATGGCATTTTGTAGTCCCTTCACTATTCAACTTACCTGCCCGTGTACAAGTTCCAATCAGCATTGCAGTGCCTAAATATGATGGGACAGTCAACAATCTTTAGGTATTTTGGGAAATCTACCTAAATGAAAAGGAAATTCACTAATTTCCCTTTGGGAAAAAAGATCCCAAAATAATTTGGTGGTAGGAGAAGAAGGTTTCAAAATAACTATTATAACCTGAGAGATAAAGGAAAACAACGTATTGATAAATAATGAAAAGGCATAATCAGCAGCTAAGAAAGATCTCTTAGTAATTGAAAATGTGCTATTAGAAATTTTAAATTCCATAGAAGGATTCAAAGATAAAGTTAAGGAAACCTCACGGAAGCTAAAATAAATCAAAGAACTAACAAATAAGCAAATAAGTATAATATGGGAAAGAACATATGAGAACATTAGAAAATAGATCCAAGAACATGGCATTCCACTGTTAGCAGCTAAAGAGAGAAAAATGCGGATATTGAGGGGAGAAAATTATCAAGAAAAATTACAAGAAAACTTTCAAAACCAAAGGGCACATCTCAGATTGAGGGGTCCATTAAACTGAGTGAAAAGACTCATATCAACATTCATCATTATAAAAATCTCAAAATTATGTAGGTGAAAGGAAGGTGCAAAAATAGGTCATAAACAAGGACATGAGAATGAGAATCACTAGATTTCTTAACCTGAATACTAGATGCTAGAAGATAGTGGAACAATGCATTCAGAATTAAGGAAAAATGATTTTTAAACTAGAGTTTCATACCTAGACAAACCATCAATTAAACATGAGCCTAAAATTGAGGTAAATCAGACTCACAAGCAACTCCCATTCATTGTTCTTATGGAAAATCTTGGAGAACATGCCTCAGTAAAATGAGAATAAAAAAGTGAAAACATGAGATCCAGAAAATACGGGATTTTAGATAAGAAAAGAATGAAAGGAAGCCTCTTGGCAGCAGCTCTACAACTGGCCTAGAGACCAATCGGTCCAGATGGAGTTGGAGGCTGGTGGGTTGGGGTGAGGAAGTAGCCAGGACAGAAATGTAGTGAAGAGATTATTTACTGTGCTTTAGTTTTTGGAAAAAAAGGGGTAGGTTTCTCTTGGAGCCTTTGGAAAATCATTGCCATACTTACATAGACTACTAAACAAAAGAAAAAGTCATGATAAGTATAAACTCCAGGAAAAAACAAAAATTGCACAAGAAAGAAAAGATTACATGGCTGATAGCAAACTATATTTTTACACAGGCACAATATTGTAAATACTGACCATAATTTAAGCCAAATTATAATATACGAAGATGTTGGGTTATATGGTGCTTCTGTAACAAAGTAAAGCATAACAGAAGTTTATAAATAATAAGATGTTAATAGATAATATCTAAAACCAATAAATCAATAAATAACAATAGAAATATTTTTTAGTAATAGGATAGTAAGTAAGGACCAAATGCAATAGTGAAAGATTTGTCTGTGGTTTCCTCAAAGAAACAGAACTAGAATATATCAAGAGGGGGAGCAGGGGACAGTTGCTTTTCCTGGAGAGGGGGTGGTTGGTATCAACTCTTTAGTAGTAATTAATTTTATGACCTTTGTGGTTAAATTTATTTATTTATTTATTTATTTATTTATTTATTTTCAGATTTTATTTGTTTGAGAGAGTGAGAGACAGTGAACAATTGGGGAGGGTGGAAGAGGGATTAGCAGATTTCCTGCTGAACACAGAGCCCAACACAGGGTTTGATATTAGGACCCTGGGACCCCAGTCCCAGACCCAGGACTACTCACCTGAGTAGAAGTCAGATGCTTAAACAACTGAGCCACCCAAGTGCCCCACTTACGTTCATTTTGCAAAAATTGTCATAATTTTAGAAAGAAAAATAAGTTTATAAGGTACTAAACTTAGAAAACTAAAAAGAAGACCAGTAAAACCAAAGAAGGTGGAAGGGATTTGTAATGATAAAATAAAATGAAATAATCAAATAAAACTTAATAAAACTGAAAGCTTGTTCTCCTGAAAGCCCAATGCAATAGTAAAACTTGGGGCAAGCCTGTTCAAGAAAAGGGGAAAACGAGTCATTAAGCAATATTAATGATAAGAAAAAGGTCATAATCACTAAAATGGGAAATGAAAACAAGAAGATTGTAGGAGGATGAGTTACACATCTTTGCAGCAAAATATGTCAAAGTCTAGAAGAAACAGATGACCCTTTAGCAAAACAAAGGGTAGACACATGAGTAGATCTGCAACTACTGAAGAAACTGAACAGGTAACAATAAGTTATGTACAAGTTCAGACAATTTTCAGTGTCAGCCCATTTAAGGCCCAAGAGAAAGAATTCCTATTATTATCCAAAAAAGAAAATTAATTAATTAATTAATTAATTAATTAATGTAAAAATTAATTAAGGTAATTTATTATATTTCATTTAAAATAACAAAATGACAGGGTGCCTGGGTGGCTCAGTCAGTTAAGCATCAGACTTTGATTTTGGCTCAGGTCACGATCTCAGGATGGTGAAATGGAGCCCTGCGTCAGGGTCTGCCCTGGGCATGGAGCCTGCTCAAGATTCTCTCTCCCCCTCGCTTCTACTGCCCCCACCCCCACCTCGCTCTTTCTCAAAAAAGAAAGAAAGAAAGAAAGAAAGAAAGAAAGAAAGAAAGAAAGAAAGAAAGAAAGGAGGGAGGGAGGGAGGGAGGGAGGGAGGAAGGAAGGAAGAAAGAAAGAAAGGAAAGAAAAGAAAACAATGAAAAGAGCAAAATGGCATAATTATTGCAATAGATGATTGTTAAAAGCTTACCATTTTAACATCTGGTTCTGACTCAGATTTCATTAAATTGATGAAAGTGATCTATTGAAAATCTTCAACAAGCATCATACTTAATGGTGAAATAGTTTGAAACATTCCCATTTATGTCAGGAAGAAAGTACAGATGCCAGTTAATACAAGCAGTATACAATATTATTTTTGAAGTTCTAGTCAATACTTGAGATAAGTAAATAAAAGGGACAAAGACAAAAAAAAATGGAACCATTTACATTTTCAGTTAATATAGTTGTCTATAGACAACTATACAATTTGTTATAATTTGTTTACAAATTGAGAAACCACAACTAATAAGAGTTGAGTCAGATAGATGGAGGATATAAGATGTATAAGAAAAATCAATACTTCTTTTGTGTATCAGAAATAAACAATTATAAAATATGCGAAAAATTCCATTTCTACAAATAGCAAGAGTGAAATACCACGTATTATTTAGAAATACACTGATCCGAAAATGCAGAGGACTCCATAAATATCCAAGATCTATAAAGATGTAAATATTTTCTGAAGTAACTAAAGAAAGACCTACTTGGAAAAGAATCCATAATGTGTCAATTCTCCCCAAATGATTTTATAAATTAAACACCAATCCCAATCTATAATTCTCATTATTCACATGGCTAACTCCTTCACTTTCTTCAAATTTTGCCCAAATCTCCCTCTCTCAGAGAAGCTTTTCCCAATCACCATATTCAAAATTTCAACCTGTTCCCCTACCTTAGCACTCTGACTTCCTTACTCAACTCCTCTACTTTTTTCTTTTCTCCTATAGCATTATATGCCTTCTAATTAGCAGATAATTATTTATTGTGTTCATTGTTTATTGTTGGCCTTAACCTGCTAGAATGTCAATTCTATTATTGCCTGTGTTATTCAGTGAGGAATGTCCACTGCATTTTGCCTGACATACAAAGTTGCTCAACTAATTTGCGAATATTTTTCTGACAGACCGTCAACGTCTTTTAACTCTATTATATGTTAGCCACATGAAAGTTAATTATTTGTTTTTTTCAATTTTAATTAATAAGATCTACTTTCTTTGTCAATCTGGAATTGCAGAAATAAAATTTATTTTTATTTTAAAATTTATTATTTATTTATTTATTTTATTATTATTTATTTATTTTAAAATATAAATAAAATTTGTGTAATAATGGCATAAGAATAGGAAAAAAATTAATGGAGAAGAACAGAGAAACCAGTACCTGATTCATATACAATGGGAATTGAGTATATGATTAAGGTACAGAAAAAATAGCTGAAATGATTTAATAAAATTATTGATGGAATTGATTATATAGTCAGAAAAGAAAATCAAGTTATATACCTTCTTTTCATCACAAACACAAAAATTCCTGGTGAATTTGAAAATGAAATGGGTTTTTAAAAACCATTTAAAAACTAGGCCAAAATTTACATAATTATTATATAATCTTGGCAAGAAACTCATGGAATTCAGAAACAGTAAAGGCAAAATTAGATTTTATGGTTAGAAACAAAATAAAAATTTCACTTACATATGGTAAATCCACTGTAAAAAGATAGTTGACAGTCTGTCAAAAAAAATATTCGCAATCACTACAAGACAAGGGGTAAACATCAATACTAACTGATGAGCTTGAGAAAATTAATAAGTAAAAAGTCCAGCAATCCAATAGAACTGCAATTGCCAGTTAATGCTACAAGAAAGTAAATGTGTGAGCACAGTCTTTGGACAAAATTCAGCATTGAAACAACTCCAGGAAAAAGCCATCATGATAATCAGCTCATGATTATCAGCTGAGGAAACTTATCTAAACCACAGAACATGACTCATTTGTGGGAGGCAGTCACCATCATTTTATAAACATTGTGCCTGGGAAGGTATTCAAGATATGTAATGCTGACGATGCCAAAAACGTCGGCCCTCCTTGACGTCATGCTAAGATGCACTACTCCAGTTAATCCTGTGAAAAAGGAAGCCAGCTCCAGAGGAAAGTACTAAGATTCTTTGTGCTTCTAGCTCTTTAGTCTCAGAATACTGTTCTCTTATTCTATTTTTCATCAAAAACAGCTATTTAAAATTGCAATGTATTAAGAACGTAGTTGAAAGGGGTCAGGAAAATTTGGTTCCATTTTTAAAAGCGTAACTTACTACATATGACTTTAGGAATGTTATTAGCTTCCTTAACCTCCTGTATACAGAATTCCTCACCTGCAAAATGGTAACAGAGACTTTGCTCTGCCACCGACATCCTGGGAGCTGTTGTGAATGTTGAATCACAGGACAGCAGCCTGATAACAACTACACTGTAGCAAAAACCACAGGGAAGAGAAGACACACAAAATTTTGAAGATGACAAAGTCATTTTTAAAGACTGAAATTTTTGATCTTTTGGAAAAGTTCAGAGAGGATGGGGAATACATTTGTTTCCTGTTTTACACACAGAAAAACTGGAATATGGAGAATTAAAGTAACTTACCTAAATTCATACAACTGGTCACTTTTCCTTTGTACATACTCCAATAGTAATTTATATTTAGTAAAACCACAAAAGGAAGGCATCATCACATCCTTACGCTTGAAATTACAGCATTTTATTTGCAAAATGTTATGGGCTGAAATGTATTCCTCCAAAATTCATGATTTAGTCTGCGTCCTCAGTATCTCAGAATGTGACTGTATTTGGACATAGCGTCTTTAAAGACATGATTAGGTTAGAATGGGTAGTTAAGGTGAGCTCTAATCCAATAGGACTAGTGTCCTTATAAAAAGAGGAAATTTGGAAACTAAAAGGATCAGAGGGAAGACCATGTGAACGCAGGGAGAAGGCCATCTAATCAACATGCAGAACAAGAAAATCGCACCCTTATCTTATACCACACACACAAAAATCAACTCTAAGTGGATTAAAGACTTAAAAAGATAAGCCCTGAAACTATAAAACTTCTAGAAGAAAACATAGGGGAAAATCTTCATGACATTGATCTTGGCAGTGATTTCTTGCATATGACACCAAAAGCACAAGCAACAAAAGCAAAAATAGACAAGTGGAACTCTTTCATATTAAAGACTTTTACACAGCAAAGGAAACAATCAACAGACTGAAAATGGGAGAAAATATTTGCAGACCTACAAAATGGGAGAAAATATTTGCAAACCATCTAACTGATGAGGGAGTAATATCCAAAATACATGAGGAACCCCTACAACCCAATAGCAAAAAACCCCAAATAACCTGTTTTAAAAATGGACAAAAGACTTAACAGACATTTCTCCAAAAAAGCTAAAAAATAGCCAACAAGTTATGAAAAGATACTCGACATTGCTAATCATTAGAGAAATACAAAGCAAAATCCAATGAAATATCANCAACTGATTGGTTGACAATTTGAACTTTGAAAAAGGCATACTTGGAGTTTGCTGATTGGTTTTGAGTACCCGCGCGCGCGAAGTGAGAGGCGGGAAGGGGGAACAAGCTGATTGGTTCTGAGGGCCCGCTCGCGCAAGAGAGGGGAACAAGAAGGGGGAAGGTAGGAAAGCCATCATGGCGTCTCTATTATTTCTATAAGCCAAGCAGTGACAGTAAAGCAAAAGAGCAATTAATATGCGACTAATAACCCGATTAATAACCTAATTTATACCTAAAAGCCAGCGGTTTACAGAAAAGCAAAAAAAAAGCGGTTAGTTATCCTATCTACCTTCTAGGGGAAGGGTCTTTCAATATGGAGAAATTGAAACCCTTGTGCACTGTTGATAAGAAGGTAAAATGGTACAGTTCTTACTGAACAAAATATGAAAGTTTCTTAAAAAATTAAAAATAGGATTATCATGTGATCTGACAGTGCCACTTCTGGGTATATATCCCAAAGAATTAAAATCAGGATCTCAAAGAGATATTTTCACCCTGTGTTCATTGAAGCATTATTCACAATAGTCGAGATAATGGAAACAGCCTAAATATCCACCAGCGTATGAATGGATAAAGAAAATGTGATATACATGCAATGCAGCCTTAAAAGAGAAGGAAGTCTTGCCATATTCAACAACATGATGAATCTGGAGGATATTATGCTGAATAATATTAGCCAGTCACAGAACGACTGATACTGTATGATTCCACTTATATGAAGTATTTAAAATAGTCAAATTCACAGGGCGCCTGGGTGGCTCAGTAGGATAAGCAGCTGCCTTTGGCTCAGGTCATGATCCCAGGGTCCTGGGATAGAACCCTCCGTGGTTGGGCTCCCTGCTTAGTGGGAAGTCTGCTTCTCCCTCTCCCTCTGCCCCCTCCACCCTGCTTGTGCTCTCTCTCTCTCTCTCTCAAATAAATAAAATCTTTCAAAAAATAAAATAGTCAAATTCATAAAAAAGTAGAATGGTAGTTGGTAAGGGCTGGGAGGAAGGAAAATGATGGAGTCACTGTACAATAGGTATGTAGTTTCAGTTATGCAAGATGAACAAACACCAGTGATGCATTCTACGACATTTTACTATAATTAACAATATTGTATTGTGTACTTAAATTTTTTTCAGGAGGGTAGATCTCAGGTTAAGTGTACGTACCACAATTTAAAAAGTGTTTTAAATATAAAAGAAAAAATTTTTAATTTATTTTATTTGACAGAGAGAGAGAGAGAGAGATCACAAATAGGCAGATAGGCAGGCAGAGAGAGAGAAGGAAGTAGGCTCCCCGCTGAGCAGAGAGCCCGATGCAGGGCTCCATCCCAGGACCCTGAGATCATGACCTGAGCCGAAGGCAGAGGCTTAACCCACTGAGCCACCCAGGCACCCCAAAAGAAGAAAATTTGAAAGATGGCCGTCTATAAGCTAAGAAGAGAAGCCTCAGAAGAAATGAACTCTGCTGACACCTCAAACTCGTACTTCTAGCCTCCACAGCTGTGTGAAAATAAATTTCTGTTGTAGTTTAAGCTACCCAGCTGTGGTACTTTGTTACAGCTGTTCCAGCCAACTAAGAAAGACCAGTCCTTCTTGTTTTGTTCGTCTGTATTTTAAGGGAATATTTTACCAAACTGAAACTGCATGAATAGGGACAATGATATCAGTTTGCTTGACAGAATTAAGAAAATCCTTCTATCCTTATTGAGAACCAGATTCATACCTTGCAATGGACTTTTTGAGCCCAAGGTGTGTAATTTCTAACTGAAGGTGACAAATAGAGAATGCATTAACCCAGTTGATGTTAACATTTTCTATATTTACTTGTCCTGGTTAATCACACTCACAGGCTTAGTATATTTTCCTAAATCATCAATTGTGTGTGCACCACTAGTAAATAAGTGACATGTAGAGAGGAGACAGTGGTACAAGTTAGAAACAGGCTATGTAGGCCCTATGGGTAGGGGAGAAATGAAGACATGGGGCTTTGATAAGTCAAACCATAGCGGTGACAATAACCACCCAGTGGCCAAGCACCCCGGAATCCTTTCACAATCAATCAAGTTAAGCTCCTTGAAATCTGTAACCTTGAAATGAGTTCTAGAGCATGGGTTCTTCCACAATTGCCTTCTTCTGGTTCCAGGGAGATGGACTCTGATGGAGCCAGCTTGACCATGCTATGACTTGGTGGCACAACAGGGCTGCCCTTAGGGCAGGCACACCTCCCTTGCCTCATGGCTGAGAGGGCAGTATGATTCCTGTGTCCTCAGTGGGGCTGCTTGTCTGCTGGTTCATATAAAGGGGTTCTAAATGGAGTAGGTTCCATGACTGACCATTTCTAATATAGATCCTTTCTCCAAACTTACCTCTTTTTTGGAGGTCCAGACTTGACAATGAAGGATAAGCAAGATTAGCTTATTAGTGATCCGCTAGCCTTCTGTGACATGTCATTTCTTGTTTTTCTGTTCATGGAATTGAACATTGCCCCCCCAAACTGCCCTACAGACAGTCTTCCTAGACTGTTCCTTGTGTGTACACCATTCTGCATTCATGCATTAAATAGTCTCTCTCTGAGGACCTGTCCTTCAAAAGCCTCTGGGGGTCTGGCCATCCCACCTGCACTGGCCCAGGATCAGTTTTCATCTGACTCCTCTACACAGCCCATTCCACTCATAGACCACAGACAGAATGAGAAGGGCATCATTTTTCCATTTACTAAAACATTTACAAATGCAGACAGGATCACACCTCAGAGGCTGAGAAACAGCACTCCTGTGAATTCCTGAGAGAAAAACAAATTGTTTTTTTTTTTCCAGCTGTGGTTCTTTGTAACTCACTAGCTTAGCAAAGTACAGAAACTAAGGAAACAGTTTTATAGCTAGATGTTTTATAATACTGGATTTGAACCAAACAATTAATAGGGTTCTTCCCCCACCTCCTTCAATGTTCCCTTTAGCATATATATATTCCTTAGTGCAAAGTAACTATGTACTGTGGGCATAATTCTTCCTGATTTACAGACCTCCACCTATTCTCTGCAGAGAATAGGACTGGGGGCCCAAGAATCTGTAGAGTCCAGCGCCCAGAGCAGCATCTGTACCTTCTACTTTATCAGGAAAAGACAGAAAGACAAGAAGGAAGGAAGGAAGGAAGGAAGGAAGGAAAGAAGGGAGGAAGGAAGGAAAGGGAGAGAGGGAGGAGGAGGGCGGGGGAGGGAGGGAAAGAGGAAGAAAGGAAAGGAGAAGAGAGGAAGGAAAGAAGGGGGAAAGAGAGAAAGAAAGGAAGGAAGGAGGGGAAGAAGGAAGGAAGGGAAAGAGAGAGAGAAAAAGAAAAAACAAACAAACATAAAAACCTTGGGGAAAAGTGATGCCCAGTCTATCTATGTTAATACTGTTGGCATCTCTGCCATCAGGCTCTGAAGCACTTGGTTAATGTTCTCAAATAACTAGAGGTTCTCAACTAGATGAAGACTTTCACTACTTCCATGACCATCTGGGTAAGACTCTTGAATGAGCCGTTTGTGTTCCTATTAATCACATTCTTTTAGCCCTAATGCTACCAACTCTTCCACTGCAACCCTTCTCTCCTTCCTAGGTGGTTTTCAATTTTATTTTTTAAATAAAATAGTAGTGTTTAGCTAGGTGGTGACACAAGATGCAGGCCAGGATCCAATTGGCTTTTAACCAAAGCCAAGCGAGGGTTCAACTGAGCATTGAAATATCAGTTCTATCCCCATACCTGTAGGCAGGAAAAAGGGGATTGCAGCTTGAGCTGATAACATCCAGTCTCAGTAGTAGAAAACTCCAGAGATGGGTAGCACAGAATGAAGAATATGTGGGGAAACCATGCTTATTCTCAAAGAAAAAGGCCAAGCAGCTAGTGGTTTTATTTTAATTTTTAAAAAATTCAATTAGCCAACATATTGTACACTGTTAGTTTCAGATGTAGTGTTCAATAATTTAACAGTTATGTGTAATACTCCATGCTCATCACATCATGTGCCTTCCTTCATGCCCGTCCTGCCAGTCTTTTTTCTCACTTTTGCATATCCCTGAGAACAAATTACTTAGCCAGCCATGCTGACAGCAAAGAATATTCCTGTGACCAGAAGTAGTCACCTCTCCTTCCTTCTGACATTCTAAACACAGAGAAATCTAGATCTCATTAGATCCCACTGTCCAAAATAAAGACCAGCAGTTCTGGAGTTAATACAAATAGTATAATGACTAAAGATTTCAGTGAGGTCTGACCAAGATAGAACTTAATCTATGTCTCTACGAATTAAAATGGTGGTAGCTTCTTTCCAAACTTCTAAGAAAGAGCTGGATTTTTAAAATAATCGTTATAACCAATAACATCACCAAATCACAAGTCCTTTCCCTCTCTCCCTCCCCAGTCTTTGAGCTTTCTTTTTCGTTGGCATTGTTGATGTCATTCTTGTCTTTAACTTTTAAAAAAAGATTTTATTTATTTATTTATTTATTTGTTTGTTTATTTATTTATTTATTTGAGAGGGAGAGAGTGAGCATGAGAGCAGGGGTAGGGGCAGCAGCAGAGGGCGAGAGAGAATCTCAAGCAGATTCTTCACTGAACACAGGAACCTGATGCAGGTCTCAATCCCACCATCCTGAGATCATGACCTGAGCCAAAACCAAGAGTCAGATGGCTAACCAACTAAGCCACCCAGGCACCCCTTTTGTCTTTGACTTTTCCTTATCTTGGTGATTTTTTCCTTTTTCTCTAAATTTTCTGGAAGGCAAAGAGATCATTGGGAAGACACAAAGATGTCAAAACAAAAACCAGAAAACTATCTTGGACTTGGAAGGAGAGTATTGACTGAATCCAAGGACAGTGCTGGGGACACATTGGGCTCTTTGAGAGGAAAATCAATACTGATGACAAGAGTCTGATCTGGCTGGGATTTTGTTAATGAAATGCTCCCCTCCCCATAGCTACAGGAGAAGATGAATTGGAAAGAGTAGCTCACAGCAGGTTATTCTGATATAAATGCTCCTTCTCACTCAATCTTTGAAAGGAAAGGATGCCCGTTTAATTGAATGCAGCCCTTCTGGCTGCCCATCCCATTGGAGGTTCAGAGTGCTTGGACATATTAAACTCCCTGAGGCCCAAGCGCACTGAATTTAGCCCAGTAATAATTGTCTGAGAATCTCATTTGCGTTTAAGTTTCAGATTCAAGGGCATATGAAGAAAGAGTTCCAACCTGCCATTTGGGTGGGCGAGAAGAATATGTCTTATGGTAGAGATACCATTAATTTTATCCCTGTGGGTGGGCGGTGGTAGTAGAGAAATAAGCATTAGTGGTTGGGGAAAAGTGATGAATAAAAGGCCCCATCTACTTGGGGTTAGGAGGACTGGGTTTTAGAGCCATCTTTTTGTTAGCTAAGTGCTTTCATTTAACATAAAATCATGTAACAACTGGAAAATACCCAAGAATATCTTTGAATTCCTTTCTCGCTTTTTTATTCTATGTCACACCAATCCATGAGGCCAAAACACTCAGAGAATGAAGCTACAGGGTTATAAGAGACAACATGATTGGAAACAGTTATCATCAACTCACATCTTTGCATAGCAGCAGAGGGCATTGAACAATTCACATGAGAGTCCATGTTGACAGGGACATTCTCCTTTCATATACTTCAGTCAATTTGTCAGTTTGGGGATATCTTCTAAAAATCTCTCTTCTCTTCCTTTTTCCATCTCCTACACAGCTAGCACGTCAAATGTTTTTTCTCACCAAATATGCCCTCATGTGACCCCCACGCACAAGTGTGAAAATGACTTGGTCTGAACAGGCATTTACACGGCAGGTAAATTCCATCATGGTTGGATGGGAGATTTGGTACCTGATTTCTTCTTGAATGTTCTATTAATAATGCCACAAACCAATTTTTTTCCAGTATTTTCTCTTCCTTGAGCTCATAGAAGCAATTGTCACTAATAGGAAGCAGAAGGAAAATGTAGTCTCAGTGTATGCTTTTAGGATTTAGGTTTTTCTGTATTTTTTTTAAATCATTAATGGTGGGTGTCCTGGGGAAAAAATTCTGAAAGTAGTCGGCTGAAAAGATTAAAATGTATTTATTTGCTGAATATTTATTGAACATTTATGATGTGCATAGCCCTGTGATAGGCACTATGGAGAAATACGAAAAAATATGTACATAGCAGTGGTAGAGTCTTCTAGTTTTCTAGTCAATATCTCTTTAATCATGTTTGTCATACCCCAACCATTAGCAAATTATGCCAACCCTATCTTCAAAATAGATACAAAATCTGATCCCTGAGGGCGCCTGGGTGGCTCAGTGGGTTAAAGCCTCTGCCTTCGGCTCGGGTCATGATCTCAGGGTCCTGGGATCGAGGCCCACGTCGGGCTCTCTGCTCAGCAGGGAGCCTGCTTCCTCCTCTCTCTCTGCCTACTTGTAATCTCTCTCTGTCAAATAAATAAAATCTTTTAAAAAAAAAAAATCTGATCCCTGAGGCATCATTATCTTTTAACTGGATTATTTCAATGGCTTCCTAACTGGCTTCTCATTTTTCCTGGATCCTCTTACAGTTTATTCTCTATGAAGAACCAGAGTGATTCCTTTCAATCTTACCAATGGCTTTCCATCTGACTCACTGGAAAAAGCATTGTTCTAAAGTCCCTACATCTGGCCTCTCACTGCTACTCTGACTTCATCTCCTACTGCTCCTCCCCTTCTTCTCCATTTCACCTGACCAGTCCTCTTTTTACTCCAACCTGTCAAACACACTGCTGCCTCAGGGTCTTTGCATTTCCTCTTCTCTTGCTTAAGTGTTCTTCCCTCAGATCTCTGCACAGCCTGCTTTGATGCTTCTTTTATGTCTCCACTAAAATACTATCTTGCAAGTGAAGACTTTCTTGACTATGAGTTTCCTGGTTTATTTGTTTATTTTCTCTCTCCATAGACTATTAATGTGAGGTCCAGGAAAGTAGGATCTTTATGTATGTTGTACGTTGTTTTATTTCTAGGAACTGGAACAGTTTCTGGCACATAAAATATGATGAGTACATTTTTTTGGAACCAGTGTTGTCCTTTCTAACAAAACATAAAGTTCATTCAAAATGGTAATGTACCTATCTAAAACACTGCATTTGCACAGACTGTCTTACATGTAGGAATGGTTGACTGGATTTAAACCTAAGTCATTGGGTGGGTAGGGGGCTTTGGGAGAGCCCAGTGAAAGGGAATGATTCATCTGTGAAACATATATTTTATTCTTCCCTATCTCCTCTTCATTCCTGCCTGAATGCAGACTTGATGACTGAACTCCGGCAGCCACATTGTGTTCATGAAAACCCTCTAATAATGATAAATGTAGGCTAAATATGGTAAAACATAATGATAGAGTCTGGGTCTCTCTGATGAACACCGGTCCTAGACTGCTTGTCATATTATTTTTCTATATTAAGAGAAAAGACATTCCATCTTGTTTAAGGAACTGTTGTTTCAGGAGGTCTCCACTACTGGCAAGCATGTCTAGTAGATGTAATGGCCATTTTCCTTCAGAAGTTTATATTCATTTAAGAAGGGAAGGCATAGGGCGCCTGGGTGGCTCAGTGGGTTAAAGCCTCTGCTTTCGGCTCAGGTCATGATTTCAGCGTCCTGGGATCGAGGCCTGCATCGGGCTCTCTGCTCAGCAGGGAGCCTGCTTCCTCCTCTCCCTGTCTCTCTGCCTGCCTCTCTGCCTACTTGTGATCTCTCTCTCTGTGTCAAATAAATAAATAAAATCTTTAAGAAGGGAAGGCATAAATACAAGACAGTATAAATAGACAAGGTAATATTGCAACTGCCACAGGAATGGTATGGCATCCAATGTTATATATGCAGAAGAAGAAAATATTGAAAGGTTTCATGGAAGTAGTAAGAAGTTGGTTGAGGAGGAAGGGGCCGCAGGGTTCTGCAGGCTTAGATGTAGAAAATATGTTGTAGGGATAGTTTGTCTCAGGTGACTGAACAAAACACTTATATGTAGGAAATTGTTAGAAGGTTATGATTTGAAAAGAATATTGGGATCGAATTTCAGAGGGCTAGATTGGTGACAGTTAAAAAAGGAAAGAAAACAATGGAAATGAGGAAAGTTGCAAAGAATCTGGTCATAGGAAAAACAGAGTAAGTGGGGCTATACAAACAGACAGTTGAGAGAGATGAGAGCCAATCATCAGGCTGAGATTCTCAGGGAAGGTGAAGGACCTGGCTTCAGACATACGTAATTCAGCATGTTGGACTGCTACCTAAATGGAGCTGTCTTGGTAGATGACTAGAGATGCTGAGGTGGGGCTTGGAAAAGAAGTCAGGATTGGAGAATTAGGTGGGGAAGACACAGAGGCTGTGTTAATAATGGGTTAAGCAGCTGTAAACCAAAATGGTAGCTAGGAGAAGAGAATTTAGTGAAAGCAAGAGATCGGGACCAATGAACAAATAAATTGGGAACCAGAAAGTTAATAGGGCCAATAGAGAGCGGCTCAAAAATTAGAGGGTAGACAATCACGTTCAAAACAAAACAAAACATTAGAAAAAAAAAAAAACACCAAAAGGAAACTGAGAGAAGAGGACTGGATTGGGTGATTCTTCAACTTGGGAGCTCTGTGAGTACAGCTTCTGTGGTGAGAAAAGGCTGCTGGGAGTAAAGGAGCAATGGCAGGGAGAGAGAAAGCCTGAGGTGAGCAGAACTTGAAGAGTTTGGTGACAGGGAGCCCATAGTTTGCAGGCAATAGGGTCCACAAGGTTTTTGTTTTATTCTGTGTCTTTAAAGAAGAAGAACTTTATGTTTGGAATTAAAGGCAAAGAAATCAGTATAGGAAAGACTGATGCTGTGGGGAAGGAAGGAGATGAATGCAGAAGGAACTTATAAAGAAGATTTTCTTCTTCAAGACCAGAGAGAATGTGAAGGGATCAGAGATATTTTCAAGGTGGAAGACGAGGGATCTTCTTTGGAAGTAGATAGATTCACCCATTCAATCAGAGGTGGACATCTGTTGAGAACTGAGGTAAAGAGAAATGGAACTAGATCAAGAAGATGGAGAAGTTTTCTGTGGCTCCTGGGGAGTGCGTCTTCACGAATATTTTAGTGTTATAGTTACTAAGTGGTTTGTGGTGGGGATGATGATGTACACATTGTCCTACAACTTTTTTTGTTGACTTAATAACTTCCTGGCCCTGTTTCCAGATTTGTAAATGTGGATCTACCTCATTATTTCCTATTGGTGTTGTACCATCTTATGAGTGATCATCATAATTTATTTAGACTTTCTGTTACTGATGGGCATTTTAACAGTTTCTGTTACAACCTCTGCTGCAGTGAACATGTTTATACATAGAGATCTTTTTAGAATTGTGACACTTGGGACACAATAGAATCTTAAATTTAGCTGTATTGCTGCTAACTTTTTCTTCAAAACATTACACCTAATAAGTCCTTAGCAACCTGGAAATGCTTTTTTTCCAGAACTTTTGCCCACTTGGCTCTTAGTAATCTTTTTAATTTTTGCCATTGAGAACCAAAATGCCTTCTTACTGTTTTAAAATTTATGTTTCATAAAAATAAAATAAAATAAAACAAAATGCATTTCCTTAGTTGTAGCCAAGGTTTACCATTTTTTTCTATGTCTATTGTCATTTGTGTTTATTTTTGTGTAAACTTCCTGTTCACATCTATGGCTCAATTTTCTATTAGATTGACTGTTCCATATTTATATATGTATGTATATATCTATATATTATATTTGTATATACTATATTCATATAAATGCATTTTGCTTTTAATTAACCCTTTATGTGTCATATATTGCTAATATTTTCTCCTAGTCTGCCACTTTCATTGTTGTTTCTATATTTTTTGGTTTAATAATGTTTTTAATATTGATACAATTATATTTATTAAGTTTTTGCTTAGATATTTTGAATTTTAAACTTTCCCAACACCAAGGTTAAAAACATATTTCCTGTGTTCCTAATACTTTTATTATTGTTTTATATTTAGATTGTAATCCAGATGAAATTTCTCTTTTTGTACAGTATAACGTAGCACTAACCACTTCCTTAAATACAGATATCCAATTACTTTAACACGATTTGTGTCAATCCATTCTTCCCCAGGATTTAATCTATTACTTTTAGTACATATTAAATTTTTACTTGTTTTTTAGTTCCTTTAGATTCTGCTCCTGTAATTGGTTTATCTGATAGTGTTAATCTTTCATTATAATTCATTTTCTAAACGATATTGTCTATTCTCACTCATTTATTATCCTAAGGGATTCTAGAATCAGTTTGTCAAGTTAAAAATCAAACACATAGGGGCGCCTGGGTTGCTCAGTGGGTTAAAGCCTCTGCTTTCGGCTCAGGTCATGATCTCAGGGTCCTGGGATCGAGGCCCGCATCCGGCTCTCTGCTCACCAGGGAGCCTGCTTCCTCCTCTCTCTGTCTCTCTGCCTGCCTCTCTGCCTACTTGTAATCTCTCTCTCTGTGTCAAATAAATAAATAAAATCTTTAAAAAAAAAAATCAAACACATATATGAAACAATTGGGACATGTATAGAATCATCTGCAGTTTATATATTTAGTATTTGACATATGACATATCTATTTCTTCAAACATTATTTCATGTCTTTTCATGCAATTTTAGAGCTAAGTATTTTAATATTTTTATTGTCCTTTTTGGCATTACTTTATACTAAGGAACTAAAAATGTGTTAATAGAGTTTTTAAACATTGAATAATCCTTAAAAAATAATGTCTTATTCTTTTAACTATTTTCTGCATTTGATTTTCTGATGCTTTGTTTAGAAATTTTTGCATATATATGTATAAATGTCTGTATATGTAAGATAACTCACTACCATATTTCTTTCAGTGTTAATATGTTTAGCTCTAAGTAAGCATTCTGTTGGCTTTATAGTCTGAATAACATGGAAACTGCCTGTTTCTGGAAGGTTAGGTGTACTCTGAGCCTGGCACCTTTTTAAATGGTGGGTCTTTGACAAACTTCAATTTCCTCTTCGGATTTTACACAACTTGGCTTAATTAGCTTTTCCTGAGCATTTCCCCCATTTTATTTTGACTACTATTATTTGATCATCTTGACTTTCAAATTTTTGGCTAAAGGAACACAGAATAATTACTTAAAATTTTGGGACAGATTTCCTACCTCTTGTATCTCTTTCTTATTTTATTCCTAATATATATTGCCTTTTATTTTTCTCTTTTATGGTCTTACTTAGTGTATCAAGTATTTATCCATTATATTCACGTATTTGAAGAAACATCTTTGTTTCATTTATCAATTTTATTTTTTAATTTTTAAAAATATTTTATATGTTTTATTTCTTTGTTAATATTAGCTTTTAATTAATTCTTTCCTTCTATTTTCTTTTGGTTTATTTTCTATTTTCTTCCTTTTATTCCTGGTTTGCTGAGAGTTTTTACCATAAATTCATGTTAGATTTTCTCAAAAACCTTTCCTGTGCCTATTTTGAGAGGATCATATGATTTTTATTTTTTTATCTGTTAATATGGTGTTACTGAGGGCANAAATAAAATTCTGCAAACAGCATACCAAGGGAGAAAGCAGCAGTTACTAACCCTTTCTCCACAGATGTATTGACAGGCACTGCAGCCTAGCATTGTTGGGCACACTGAAATAAAAATAAAATGGAAGAGGGCGCCTGGGTGGCTCAGTGAGTTAAGGCCGCTGCCTTCGGCTCAGGTCATGATCCCAGGGTCCTGGGATCGAGGCCCACATCGGGCTCTCTGCTCAGCAGGGAGCCTGCTTCCTCCTCTCTCCTCTCTCTCTACCTGCTTCTCTGCCTACTTGTAATCTCTCTCTCAGTGTCAAATGAATAAATAAAAAAAAATCTTTAAAAAAAAAATATGGTGTTACTGATTTTTAGATGGTAAGTCAACATTGCTCAGGAATGACCATGATGGACTATCCTTTTCTACATTGTTGAGTTTAATTGGCTAAAAAATTTTTTTTTAAAGTTTCCTTCTTTGTTCATGTGGGATACACACCTTTGATTTAGTATCAGAGTAATACTGGCTTCATAGAATGAATTGGGAAGCGTTTTCTTCTCTCGTAACTTCTGAAAGAATTTGTGTAGAATTGATGTCATTTCACCTTTATATATTTGACAGAATTCACTAATGAAGTCATTTGGCCTGACTTTTCTTTGCAGGAACTTTGTTAACTACAAATTAAGTTTGTTTTCTCAATAATGGTGATGATAATCTAGTTAATTACTTACTATATACCAGGCATTGTGAAAATTATATGAAGATGTAAGTCAGTGCTTACAACATTGTTATGAAGTTTGTGGTCTTATTCTTCTCATTTTTAGACAAAGTAACTGTGTCTTCGGGAAGTGAAGTAAGTTTCCAAAAACCCAGTAAATAATAGAGCAAGGTTTCAAATGTATGTCTTTCCCACAGAATCCATTGACCACATATTGATTGTAAACTTTTCATTTTAGTAATAGGTGAGGAGTAGGAAGTGTAATCTCTAATTCATTTGCTTATTCATTCATCTGCTCATTTCTTGCTGTCATTCAATAAGTATGTTAAATGCTTACCATGAGGCTTTTCCACGTGGCAGTCCCTGTGTACTGAGCATGCCTATTACAGATGCAAGAGATAAGGTGGGTATGGAGGATAAGTTATTGAGAATGAGTGATTTTCTGCATAAATCCTCAGGAATGCTTACCTCTGCCAGTATTATGGTATTCTGATCAACTTCTTTCCTATTTCTTTCCAGCACTCCTTCTAACCCCAATCATATGAAAAACAAAACAAAATTCCCTCATGCTTAAGAAAACTTTTACCTGGATGCCAGTTCAATTTAATACCACCAATAAAATCATGCCATTCCTTGACAAGTAAACACAGAAAATAAACAACGTTAGACCCCCTGTGCCAGTTACGTGCTATGGCAAACCTAAATTCTCTGATGTGGAATTTTCAAGAAGCAATTGAAACTAAGTCTACATAATTTCCTTAGCAATCAAAAAGACATACATCCCTTAACCCCAGCCCCACCCAGTGCTTTTTGGCTTCTCATCAACAGTCCTGAAGTAATATAGACTTACAGACATCTGGCATTTATTTTCTTGCTCTGTAGGGTAGATATAGAAGGAAATCATCTGTACAGCTGCAAGGAGATTCTCAGCTGTAATTTTTTCTTTTACTTGAAACCAGTTGGTCCTTTACTTTAAATATTTTTCAGCTGGGTTAAAGGAAGCTAGAGTTGAAAATGTTCTTACACTTAAAAAATAGTTGTTGCCGGGAGGGTTTTTCCCAGTTTGAAAAATAATGCAGCGTGCCTCCAAAGAAACAAATGCGTCACAAGAAGTGGAAGCCAAGAGGCTAAAAACGAACAGACAAAAAAAACAAAACCAAAAAACGCTCAACCCTAACATCTGCTTAGGTATGACAGTGTTTGGTAGAAAAAATTAGGCCTACATCTGCTGTGGCTGTCTAGCCCCGCATGATGTGATCTGTGCTTTGATGGGTCTGATTAGAAAGTCGGACCCAGGAAGAGATAGCATGACACCTGTACCCTTGGATTTAATTATAATTAATTAATTAATTAATAATAAATAATACTATATTATGTATTATTAATAATTAATTAATAATGAAATAATTTTTTGGATTTTCAGCAATTTGGCTTTGAGTTTCAAACTCTGCTCTCAAATTTGCTGAGCGAATTACTGCAGATGATCAGACAGTGACCTACACAGCTTTCAAGTATAAAGGGTCCTTTAAAAAGTCCAAAGTTTAGTCTACGACCTCATGTTTCCAGTGAGGCAAGTAAGGCACAAAAAGGTGAATTAATTTTGCCCAAATCCAACTTCTCAGTAGTAGTAGAACTCAGACCAGAACTAGATCCCATTACTGAGACAATATATGTTTTCCTTGAACCACATAGCTTTTATGGAGGTAAGAAGTGTGGAAGGTTAAGAATAATGCTGAAAAAAAAGTCAGGTCTCTTTGGTTCTCTGCATACCTGAAGACTCTTGAACCTACCATACTCCAACTCATATGAACTTTTTTTTTTTTGAATTCTGCTTCTTTCTTTCTTTTTTTAAGTTTTTAATTTTAATTCCAGCATACTTAACATACAATGTTAGTTTCCGGTGTACAATACAGTGATTCTATACATTACTTAGTGTTCATCGTGATAAGTGTACTCTTAATCCCCATCACCTCTTTCACCCAACCCCTCTACTCAGCTCCCCTCTGGTAACCATCGGTTTGTTCTCTCTAGTTAAGACTCTTACATAGAAAGTAAGGAAAGGTGTGGTATGAGGGACACTTGAAAAACACCCAGAATCAGGATTGGTAGTAAAACTTTTGAGGATTAAATGAGATAATACATATAAAGCACGTGACATAGAGTTTGGTACCTACGTAGAACTTAATAAATGCAAACAGTACCTGGAACATATAGGCATGTAATTAATATTTGTTGTATCACTGAGTATTTATCTTTTTTCACAGCTATGTTGAAAGCAAAGGAAGCTGTCTTCCAAAGTACATTTCTGTAGGGTAGAATGTGTCCTGAGTACAAAGTTAACACTTTCAGCTCACTAACCTGGACTCCTAATTTGAGCTACTCGGTGGTGGTAGGCAGGTCTGGACTCTCTCCACTGATGGTAAAGGCAGCTGGACTCATGCTTGTGGTGGAGATGGCCAGTGGCCTGCTTTATCAGTTGACTATAGTTACTGTACTACTGTGTAACAAGCAACCACATAGCTACTGTGAAACAACTCACTGATAGAGTAGAGTGGAGGAAGACCCCAAGGGGAAAGGGCAGAAAGGGAGGATCAGGTCTTTAAGGGAATATTTTCATGGAAGAGTAGTAGACTTTTACTCTCTCTTCCTTTTTTTTAAATAAAGGATTTTATTTTATTTATTTATTTTAGAGAGAGAGAGCATGAAGAAGGGTCAGAGGGCTAGGGAGAGAATTTTTTTTTCAAACATTTTATTTATTTATTTGTTAGAGAGAGGGAGCACAAGCATGGGGAGTGGCCAGCGGAGGGAGAAGCAGGCTCCCCACCGAGCAAGGGGCCCAATGTGGGGCTCGATCCCAGGACCCAGGGATCATGACCTGAGCCAAAGGCAGACACTTAACCTACTGAGCCACCCAGGAGTCCCAAGAGAGAATCTTAAGCAGACTACTTAGCCAGCATGGATCCTGACCTGGTGCTCCATCTCGTGACCCTGAGATCATGACCTGAGCCAAAATCAGGAGTCCAACGCTCAACTGACTGAGTCACCCAAGCGACCTTCTCTCTTCCTTTGAAGAACTAAAGGCACTGAGCTGGATTAGAAACAACTGTTAACAATCCCAGTCTCCATCTCGTCAAAAGACAGTGACTAATAAGACTACACAGAACATGCTAATTCTGTTAATAGTAGCCCCTTATTGTCATGTATGGGGAAGTGAACACAGGTCTCTAAATCATGCAGATAAGAGTCTGAATACTGGTTCCCAACTTAGTAGATCTTGTACACTATATAAGTAAGCCTCCATTTCCCTATTTGTAAAATAACAATGATGACAGCACTTATTCAAAGGGTTTGTGAGCATATACATATAAAACACCTTGCTTAGGGCCTACCTTCTAATATTTGGTTTAGTCCGGTTGCTGAAGCATCACCAAGTTACTCTAGATCCTTTCCTCCAAAAGTCCTACCACAAGCCCGACTTCCATGGATGGAGACAATATCTCATCAGGATAACTCTACTCAGTTCTATTTTCTCTACATTCTTTTGACTGCCAATCTGATAGCCACCACTGCCTGTGGGCAGCACCTGGATACATAGTAAGAATTCGGTAAATTCTTCTTATCCCACCATAGTAGCACTGCAAGTAAATACTTAGAAGTAAGAGCAAAGTAGGTCACTAACTAAAAGAAGTTGGAGAGTCGGCAGGTTGGGAGGTAGCCAGGTATGGTGTGATGTTCACTTGAATAAGACAATGCAGAATGGCTGTTAGTGACAAATGATGGAACAGTGTCAAGAGCCCTTCTAAAGCCTTCTAGGCCAGTGACATTATTTGTAGCAAACAGAGCTGTGAAGCAAGAAATCAGTGAATACTTGCTGATGATAGTAGATAACAATATAGTAAAAACCAGCAATAATCAAGGATTATATTTGCTATACAAAGACTTGAGGATTTTACCTGACTTGAGGATTTTACCTGACTTGAACTAAATGTGAAGTAGAAAATATTATGGTGCCTACAATAAGTGAGTTAGGGAGAATTATTTTAACTTAAAATTTTTTATTTGGACATAACTGTAGACTCATGCAGTTTTAAGAATTATACATTCTCATGGAGTTGTAAGAAATTGTCCAGAGAGAGCCCACGTAGCCTTTATCCAGTTTCCTTGGATGGTAACAACTTGCAAAGCTATGGGGCAACATTACAACCAGGATACTGACATTCATACAGTCAAGATACAGAACGGTTCCATTACCAAAAGGATGCCTCATGTTATCTTTTTTACAGTCATACCCACTTTCCTTCTGCTCCTATTCCCTCCTTAGCCCCTGGTCCCCATTTCTGTAATTTGGTTATTTCAAAATGCTATACATATGGAAACAAGGTAACCTTTTCCAATTGGCTTATTTACTCAGCAAAATTCTTCGGATTTCCAACCAAGTTGTTGGGTGAATTGATAGTTCATTCCTATTTATTGCGGAGTCATGTTCCATGGTATACATGTATCAGTTTGTTTAACCGTTCGCCAGTTGAAAGATGTCTGAGTCGTTTCCAGTTTGGAGATATGATGAATAAAACCGCTATACATATTCTTGTACAGATTTTTATGTGAACACAACTCTTCGTTTCTCTGGATAAATGCTCGGGTGGGTGTGCAATTGCTGGGTAATATGGTGGTTACATGTTTAATTTTTTGTAAAGACCCCCAAACTGTTTTCCAGAATGCCTAAGCAATTTTATATTCCCACCAACAATGTATGAGTCATTCAGTTTCACCACATCCTGCCAGCATTTGGCATTGTCACTATTTTTTATTTTAACCATTCTGATAAGTCCATAGTGATATCTCATTGTGGTTTTAATTTGCATTCCCTAATGGCTAATAATGTTGAGCATCTTTTCATGTGCTTATTTGCCATCTGTATATCTTTGGTGAAATGTCTCTTCATATCTTTTCCCTATGTTCTAATCGGATTGTTTGCTTTTTTACTGTTGAGTTTTGAAAGCAATTTATATATTCCAGATGCTAGCCTTTGTCAGATACATGGTTTGCAGATATACTCTCCCAAATTGTAGTTTGTCTTTTCATTTTCTTAACATGGGCAAAAGTTTTTAATTTTGATGAGGTAAAATTTATAAATTTTTCTCTTTGGGGATCATGCCTTTGGTGTCAACTCAAAGAATTCTGCTTGGTCCTAGATCCTAGAAATTTTCTCTTGTTTATTCTTAAATGTTTTATAGTTTCACTTTAAAGTCTATGATGAATTTTGAGATAATTTTTTAAAAAGATTTTATTTATTTATTTGACAGAGAGATAGAGAGCACAAGTAAGCAGAGTGACAGGCAGAGGGAGAGGGAAAGCAGGCTCTCTGCTGAGCAGGGAGCCTGATGTGGGACTCGATCCCAGGACCCTGCGATCATGACCTGAGCCAAAGGCAGGGGCTTAACTGACTGAGCCACCCAGGCACCCTTGAGATAATTTTTTACAAGGTGTGAAGTTTTGGTAAACATCTGGGTTTTTCTGTTTTGTTTTGTTTTGTTTTTAATCTATGGACAACTGTCCAATTGTTTCAGTACCACTTGCTGAGAAGGCTAACCTTTCTCCATTAAGTTGCTCTTATACCTTTGGAAAAAACCTCCCTTTGGTATATTTGTGTGGGTTGTATTCTATCTCTGCATTCTCTATTCTGTTACATTGATTTATGTCTATTTACTTTTGTCAATATTACAATATAATCTTAATTACTGTACTTATATAACAAGTTGATATTGGATAGATTGCTTCATCCCACTTTATTTCTCTATGTCAAGATATTTTAGCTATTATACAGTGTATGTTTTTCCACACAAATTTGAGAATAAGCTTGTTTATATCTATAAAAAATTCTTGTTGGGATTTTAATAGGAATTATGTTAAACCTACATATCAGTTTGGGGAGCACTGACATCTTTATTATGTTAGTTTTTTAGGTCATGAACAGAATATGTTCTCCATTTATTTAAGTTCTTAAAAAATTTCTTCCATCAGAATTGTATAATTTTCAGTATACAGATCCTAAACATGTTTTGTTAAGTTTATATCTAGTTTAATTAATTTCCTTTGAAGTTGTTATAAATGGTATTGTGTTTTTAGTTTTGCTTTCCACATGTTTGTTGTTAGTACATAAAAATACAATTGGTTTTTGTGTGTTGATCTTATAAACCCACATTTTAAGAAAGGAATTTCATTTCACAAATATTTGTTAGTATTTTATCCAGTGTAAATCACATGGTATCATGGGGAATATTAAAGTGTAGTTAAGGGCCGCTGGGTGACGCAGTCAGTTAAGCATCTGCCTTCAGCTCAGGTCAAGGTCCTGGGGTCCTGGGATTGAGCCCTGCATCAGGCTCCCTGCTCAGCAGGGAGTCTGCTTCTCCCTCTGCTCCTGCCACTCCCCCTGCTTGTGCTCTCTCTCTCTCTCTCAAATAAAGAAAACCTTAAAAACATAATAAAGTCTAGTTAATTATTATCTGTATTTTGATGGTGTTCATTCCACTCAATTTACCCCAGCAAAGGTTCAAGAAGTGAAAAATGTGAGGAAATATAACTTACATCCATAAATTATATAGTGTGTTTGAAGAACTGATGAAAGTTTTGCAAAGAGACAGGAAGAAACTGTTGGGTAAAAGGAGTCCGAAGAGTGTATCAGGGTGCAAGGTATCCAGGCCTCAGGTTTAGAACACCTGAGTTCTCTGGCACTCCAGATTTCCTCTGTGCCTCAAACAAGCTTCTGAATGATTTTCTCAGCATAAATGGCTTACATAAGTCCTTCCCTCCCCCACCCCCAGTAACATATTTTAGAATCCAAAGAAATCATATTGGTGGATATGTTTTTGAAATATAGAAATACTAAACTAACTTAAGCTTTGGAAATGTCCTCGCCTCCAGTGATCTAAATGATTAAGAAGCATTTTCCACTTGGAAAATGCTTTTAAGTTTTATCATAAAGGTGAGATGTGTCTGATCAAGGTAGTCTGTCTACAAAGAGCCATGTTTCTGGGGAACAGGAGTTAATTACATCACACCATGTATGAGTGAGTGCCCCTTCCATCCAGGCCAACTGGGCATTATTACAAGTCAGTAATTGCACTGCTTTTCATCACTCGCCTAAATCATTAGAACACAAGATTATTAAACCAAGACCCTACCAATTTAGCTGCTCAAGGATGGAGTCTATTAGACCATCTGCTACCTTATCAACACCAGACACAGCAAGTCCAGGCAACTTTATACCCAACATGTAGCATCTCACTGCTTCCAACTCATTCATATACTATTTTTAAGTGATGGTTATTTAATTGCTAGAGCTAACAAGCAATCCAACTTCTCAGCAATCTAACTGCTTCTCAGCTGTTAGTAAGATTTGCCAAAAGTGGACTGTTTGGTTCAGTAAGAACCACTGCATAATGTAAGGTTATTTCAAATCAAGTTGTGCAGGGCAGAGTCTGGAAAGACTATTTCAAGAAGGTGCAGTGTTAAGGACAAAAATCTGTGACCTCATTCCCTCTGCTATTGTGCTCCCACTGTGTGGAAGCTCAGTTCTTTTAAAAGGTGAATAGCAAAAGAGAGAAATGTGAAATATAGAAATCAGGTCCATTTATTTTCACCTTTTCTCTCTGAGTCTCTCCCTTCTACTTTATGTCTTATCTCTATGAATGCAGAGGTCATTTCTATATTGTTCGCTCCCATATCCAGCAACTGGTAGACACCAAGCAAGTATTTCATCAACAGATGAATGTTGCTAAATAAATAGATAGGTGTACACACACACATATAGGAAAAGAGGCAACGGATAATATACACACAGCTTCGCGGGAGGAAGAGAACAGATTTCCAGGAAGCAAATCAGCCAGGTTAGCCATGTTTATCTCCTCCAGCAACTTCTGAGAACCAGAAAGTCTGGAAGAAATTATCTAGCTGTGTTGGAGAACTGACATGCTGGCAGAGCATTGTAGAAGAAAAAACAATAATGCTTTGGGTAAAGATGGAATGGAGGATTTGCCCTCCTCTCCCAAATAAATCCTACTCTTCCATTCTTCAATGATGCAGCACTCCCACGAACCCCAAACTTCAGGAGAAATGAGAGCCACACTAGCCCCCAGCACTTAACCACTCATTGCTTGATAATGTATTTCACTTGTCCTCCAAGGGGATAGCATTATAAGTTCTTCAAAAGCAAGGCCACGATCGCATTTGTATTTTTCAAGTGCACCTGGCTAAGTGTGCGTACAGACCACTGCAGACCGACTAATGGAAAGACCCTCGATTATCACCCCAGCGATTGGGGAGGAAGGAAGCTCTGTCTTACATCACTTTCCAGTAGGTTCTTCAAAGTTCAAGGAGCTAAATGACTCGGCTTTTCAAAGATTCCCTTCTGATCCCCTTCAAAGAATTAATGGATAACAGGGCCTTTTCCTTAAAAGGACGTGCCCCCCCCCAATATTACTTTAGCTAGATTGCTCAGGGTACAAAACTTAATATGAAACATTTGAAGAGTGATAGCCATGGTATAACAGAGAGTGGTTTCCTTGGAGTCAGACAAACTGGGTTCAAATCCAGGCTCACTCCTTAAAACCCTGTGGCCAAAGACAAGTTATTTAATCCTTACAAATTTTGGTTTCCTTTTATATAAAATGGTATTGATGAGGTAGCCGTGAGGATGAAATGTACATGAAACCATGAGACAATGGCTGGCACTTTGGTGAGTACTAATAAATAAAGTTAATTAGTAGCTTTGATTAGCCTCTTGGATCCTGATTTCCTCCTCTGTAAAAGAAGCTAGCATAGCAATATTCATCTCTACAGGGATATTGTGGGGAGTGAGTGTGTGTGTGTGCACCTGAAGGAGGAGAGTAGAGGTGAGGGGGTGGGTAAAGAGGTCATTATCTTGAAGATACATTTTACTCTATATTAATACATTTAAAGCATTATTTTCCACATTAAAGCAAATGCAGAGCTATATTAGAATAAAAAGTAAAATAAGGGTGAGTTCTTATCAAAAATCAGGAATCTTCACGACAAATTTTTGGTCTGCTTCAGAATGCTGGTAGACCCTAGGGAGTCACATTCACTGCCTGCTGCTATTAGGGGTAGTTTGGAGGAATAGTTTGAAAAGCACCATGAGAAAATGACTGGTAAACCATAAAACACCATGAACTATCAGTTGAAAGGATGCATCTGGTGTCTGTTAAGCTTCGCCCTATGACCAAGAGCCAGGCATCAGACCCACGTAGACTAAAACAAGTATAATTTTCTTCTTCTACCTTCTTAGTGCAAGCCTGTCTCTGCCATTGCTCGTCTCCTGCCTCCCAGCCTCTCCCTCCATAAAAGGCTGTTCTGCTACCCTTGGGAGACAGAGGTTCTTTGAGGACTGATTGACATTGTGGATTTCATTCCCCCAAAAGAATAATAAGGAGAATTTCAGCAAGTCCCTGGACTTGCTGGAGGTCTTCAGGTGACTCCCATTCACTGTGTTGTCCCCTCACAGAAAGTGGCAACTCTTAGTCCAGACACTAAGCTACCATTGTTCGCAGAACTCACGGGTATAGCAAACTTTATTTTGCCTACAGGCTTTTTCTAAGTTAACCTGAGGTTTACCTTCTTTAAGAACTTTTCCTATGTATATATACAAGTTGAAAGTTACAAGACTTTTTTTTTTTTTGTTAGGAAAGCTATTTGTCACAAAAATGATACTCATACTTTTCTTGTCACCAATATAACAGTCAATACAAATTCCAGAAAAGCTCTGGGTAAACCTGACTCAAAATGGTCTCTAGATAGAATTGGGCTACTAAGTCTCTAGATTATAAGCGGCACATAGTAGACAATCAAGGTTTAGTGGATTTTTTATTCATTCATCATATATTTGCTAAGGCTTTATAATAGGCCAGGCAATGGACAAGATATTGGATGGATAAATGGATGGATGAATTTATGATGGTTATATCAATGGATGGATGGCTCTCCAAAATGTAAGGAGTTAACATCTGATTTAAACCAAACACAGTACTACCCTAGAAAAGATGAAGAGTAGAAAGCGTATTATTTTCTAGTGAGCAAGGTCAGATCCATAACCACTGGGACACATACTATTTCAGAAGCAGCTTGGCCTCTGAGTGAAGTTTCTTGGGTGTTTGTGATAGTTAATCATAGGAGGAGTTGAGTAATTTCAAATGTACTAGGTGAAAGCTTTTCTTTGATTTTCACCGCCCGCCCCCCAACAAATTCCTTTAGTCCTATTATGGGTTAAATGCTTTTATCTTCCCTTGTTAGAGACTCCCCCATGTCTGTATGTTGGAGCAGAACTAGCCTTCAAAGCCTAAGGAGAAACCGAAAGTCTTTCTTACATTTTAATTGATATTTTCAGGGTTTTTTTTTTTAAAAAGATGTATTTATTTTAGAGAGAGAAAGAGAGAACATGAGTGGGAGGGGCAGTGCAGAGCTTGACATGGGGCTTGATCTCACAACCCTGAGATCGTGACCTGAGCCAAAACCAGGAATTGGACGCTTAACCCAACTGCATCACCCAATCGTCCCAGTATATTTTCAGTTTTTATAAGCTGTACCCAAACTTTGTCTTCGGCAAAATCATTATGTATCTCAGTAATGTGCCTGTCCATGTTATTCAGTGTAGTATATCCATTAAGAAGGTCAGCTTTTGAAGACAAGGACTTTTCTGGCTGCTCATAGCAACATTTTAGCAACTGAATACATTCATTAATAAATTCAAAGACCAGATTAAGGTTTATCATTGCGAACCTTGTATCTGTGTCCAGTGCATTGTGACTCTTATCATCTTTGCACTCCCCTTTAGCCTTGATAACAACGCATATCGAAAGAAAAGAGAAAAGGGGGTAAGAACAGAGAAGATGTATTAAAGTCAACTGCATTTAAAGAAAATCAGAAAACACAATCTGTGTCACACTGGCCATTTCTTTCTCCTGACCATACAATAACAGTGGCTCTACTATGTTTTAAAATCAAGTTATTCCTTACTACTTTCTCAGATCAGATTAGATTACTTCTCTTCAACAGGTGTGAATTTTAGTTCTCATTTTCTAATCTAGGAAGTTCTGGGCAAAAATATCTGTTGTTTAGTGTAAGTTCAAATGGTAGCTGACATTCTCTCCTGGCAATATCCAAGCCTGGAAATAAACCAAATAAACCCCTATTTTCCCAGAACATAAGCAGAACATTCTAAAATCATAAAGAAATAGTCCTAGTGGATTTCCGCTTTCAAGTCTTATTATGTCTTATGTCTGGCTTCGGGATTGTGTAACCTTCATCCATGAAGACAATGGTTAACATAATGTGCCTAGACCCAATTATACAGGAAATGTCAACTAAATTCTATCCTCCCATGAATTCTGGACCAGCTTGCTAGATGTTTACCGTATTTTACTCATTTGCTTCATTAAGAGACCTTAGACATATTTTCAAATAATCATAATCATAATCTTAATAATACCACTCTAAGTCTCTCCCCAGCATATTAGGCTTCCCTAATTTTGAGTCCATTTTAACTTAGTCAAATGTCTTTCAAAGCCCTGGATTGGTGGGCTCTCTAGAGTACAGGAACAGGAGAAAATGCTCATCTCTTCCATTGAAAGCTCACTTTCCATGTGTAGAACTAGCCTGTCTTGAAGCAGTACTTTACTTTGATCCTGAGTATTTTCCAAAGCAAGGGGAAAAAAATGCCTAATCCATCATTTAGGACCAAAAATGCCATTCTCTGGTTCAAGTAGCCCTTGGAAGATCTTGATTGTTATTGCCTTCCTCCCCGAAATTGTGTCTCTCCTGAAATTCATATGTTGAAGTACAGTGCCTCAGAATGTGACTATATTTGAATATTGGCTCTTATAGAGGTAATTAAGGCCAAATGAGAGTATGGGGATGGGCCCATTATGACTGGTAACTTTGTAAGAAGAGGAAATTAGGATACACACGTGTGCGCGCACGCACGCACACACATTCACAGAAGACCATGTGAAGACACAGAGAAGATGGTCACCTGTAAGCTAAGGAGAGAGGCTCTTGGAAAATCAACCCTACCAAAACATTGATATTGGGCACCTCACCTCCAGAATTAAGAGAGCATAAATTTCTATCATTTAAGCCATCAGTCTGTGGTATTTTGTTATAGCAGCCCTAGCAAACTAATACACTGTCTTAGAAAATCTAGAAAAGAGATGCCTGATTAAGGCAGAGAGAAAGGTAAAGAAAAATGGAGTTCCTTTCAGTTGCTGAGGTGGTGGAAGTCTGTGAAATGTGACCAGAGATAGTAGCCTGCTTAAAAAAAAAAAAGTGAGTAGACCTTAATGAGGATGAGGGACCTTTCCTTTTGGCCCTACTTACATTCAGGTGAAAGCTAGATTGATTTCTGCTTTGTTCCCCAAGCAGCTTGCATTAGCAACTGGCCACTGCCAAGTTTGGGCTGGGAGGGGAGAAGGCTTTATCAGTATGCAGATGAGGCGCTTGGGGCAGGCTGCTAAACCAAACACCCTTGTGGCTTTAACCTGATGTAGGAATTCAGCCTCATTTCTGGCCAGCAAATCAATTCATCCCAGAGAGAAACCTTGGGGATAAAAATTCACACACCATCAGGAATTCAAAACCTTACCTCCTGCAAGACTGGCTTCCAACAATTTGGAATAATAATACACCCCAACACAAAGGCCCAAAGCAACAAAGACCATCTCAGACTTAAACACATTTAAAAAGCTCTAAGCAGATGGTCAGTTCCGTCCCACACTGAACAGGCTGCACTGCATCTATCAAAGTGCTGTGTTAGCACCATGCTTTCATCTTGATTCCAAAATCGAATGCTCCCTAAGCCTTTCCAGTTTCAGGCAAGCCCCCATATTCACTTTCATTTGGAGAAAAATTCGAACCAGTCCTTCCCCAAATTTAGGGAAATAACTCTTTCTTAATACCCACCAGCGCCTCCTGTCCCTGAAATACCTGCGTGTTTCTCCTCTCAGGGGGGACCTGGTTTATCTGATGCCCTCAGGGAACTGTTTTTCAACACATCCTCCTCTAACCAACAACATGGATTTTCAGTAATAATCATGAAATTCAATGGATAATGCCCAGAAAAGAAATGCAAACAAGGAAAGTTTTTCTTTTCCTGAACTTTGGACTAATAATCATAATAGTGAAAAATAATAAGAAAATAAAATGTCAATGTTCAAAAAAAGGAGAAAGAAGGGGATTAATACTTTCCGACTAAATGCAAAAAGTCCAATTTACAGAACCAGGAAGTCATACCACTAATTTAGCATTGCAATTTCTTGATCATTCACTTCTTAATTCACAAACACAAAGGAAGAAGTACCAGTTTTAAAGTTATTCAAGTTATTTAAAGGATTTCATCCAAGAGCTAACATTCATACTTACTGAGCAAAATATGGGCACCTTGCGGTCCCCATTCTGGTTCACTGTTTTAACTTTTAAACACTCACAAACTAAAACTCCACGTGGTCACAGAGGAAGACAAAAAATGAGTAACCCAAGCTCTGTTTCTTTATCTGGACTGTTGTTTATTTAGAAACCACCACAGCAGGTAAAGACTCCAAGCGGAGCCTGCCCTGCATGCCTGAAGGGAACCTGACTGATTTAGAACCAGGGGGAACTCACTCTTGCAACAAACATGTGCGCTGAGTCTGTAGGTGTCACAGATCAACCATGACACCAGGTATCTTCCAAATTAACTTCCCTGTAGACTACCTGTGTAGTAAAGAGTAAGTAAGACAAACGTGCTAATTTGAAGATTGCACATATATATAGTAATTTTCTGGAACCTAGACTTACAAAAATTCTGTGGGAAGGGGAGATAATATGTCACTGAAGAACTTAGAATTGTTGGTATATGGTGACGATGAAAGGCATTTTCACTAATGACTTAGGACTTTTCAATTCTTTATGGTGAATCCCTCTACTGCCTCTAGCTGGGGAGAATGACTGCTAATGCCCTGATCCGGCTACCCCACTGACTTCTCTTCCCTACCAAAGCTGCCACAGGGGGCTTCAGTTTTGTTCCCGCACATTCCACCCTTTACAGTTGTGCCTCCGTTGAGCCACGCGATAGTTTGACCTTCACTAGAGATATAAAGATTTTGAGACCAGGAACTATATCTCTCCTTTCTTTATATCCTTCATGGAGTAAATGCTAACTGAAGAAGTGAATGAGCCAACTGATAAAAGATTGATTGATTTCTCTTACAGGTACACACACAGAGTGTGTGATGGATAGTGATTTCATGCCAATTTTGTTTAAAAAGTTATATAAAATGTTTAATATTATAAGTTTTGGGTAGATGAAAAGGCAGAGCAAAAGAAATCAGATGCTAAAAGAGTACATATTGTATGATTTCATTTAAATAAACTACAAAGACAGAGAAACTGTTCTAAGCTGCTAGATATCAGGATGGTTTCCCATCACCCTGGCAAGGAGGAGAGGTTGTGTTCATAAATAAATGGGTGTACAGGGGGCATAGGGGAGGTTCTAGTGATGTTCTGTTTGTTGATCTGAATGCTGGTCACATGCATGTGTTCACTTTATGAAAGTTTCCCCAAGCTGAGCATTTATAACATGTGCACTTTTCAATAGGTACATCATACTTCAATAAAAATATTTGGTATATATATACAATGGAATACTATGCAGCTATCAAAAGAAACGAAATCTTGCCATTTGCAACGACATGGATGGAACTGGAGGGTATTATGCTGAGCGAAATAAGTCAATCAGAGAAAGACAATTATCATATGATCTCTCTGATATGAGGAACTTGAGGGGCNACGAGATGGGATGGGGAAGGACACAAACCATAAGAGACTCCTGATCTCACAAAACAAACTGAGGGTTAATGGGGGGTGGGAGGGTAGGGATAGGGTGGATGGGTTATGGACATTGGGGAGGGTTTGTGCTTTGGTGAGTGTTGTGAAAGATGTAAGCCTGATGATTCACAGACCTGTACCCCTTGGGCAAAGAATAAAAATAAAATTAAATAATAAAAAAAAAGAAAAAAAATATTTTTCTTAAAAAAGGAATCATAGAAAAATGCATTATGTATTAAACAATAAAGGTATACTCTGATCATACTTGGGAAATAGATGATCAGAGCCTTCCGTAGGGTTGGGTACATAGCCTTAACCTCTCTAAAATTCCACAATCCTTAAAGCCACAGGATTTTCTTAGTTTATTTAGATGAGTTATTAATATCTGCGGAATTAAAGCCAGATTTAAAAATCTGCTCAATGAAAGTTTTGGTTCCGAACTCATCTTCTTCCGTATCTACACATAGGCTGATTCTGAAATGGTCTCTGGTTGTCAGAGGATTTAAAGATTTTTTTTTTCTTTTGAGAGAGAGAGACAGAAGGAGCACACAAGGCAGCAGTGGCAGAAGGAGAAGGAAAGAGAGAGTCTCAAGAACACTCCATGCTCAGCGCTCAGCATAGAGTCCAACATGGGGCTCAATCCCATGACCCTGAGATCAACACCCCAGCTGAAATCAAGAGTCAGACCCTTGACTGACTGAGCCATGCAGGCACATCTCTGGTTGTCAAAGTTCTAATCATTCTTTTCTCTTGGTGCTTCATTATTCTGTCATGGCTCCTCTCAACTCTCTCCTCATAGTAGGAATTCTGCTTCCAGAATATTGATGTCAATACCTTTTTTTAATCACCCCAATAAGCATAGCAAAATTTTCTCATCTTGTCCTCAAAGCAACTCAGGTGATTCCCTGTAAGTGTCCAGGCTCCCTTAAATTTTATCAGTGAGGTCCTTCAGTGTCTGAGTCAGTTGAAAGGCCTCATCTACTTCATTCTCATCTCCTTTCCCCTGTAGACTCCTAAATCTCATGGCTTCCCATAAATCATACTCTTTCTCCAGGAAGGAGGAGGACTTCTGCAGGAAGACAGTCTGTGAGGGGAAATGCCCATGAGCCATAGGTGAAATGGAAAGGCACTGAGGGCATGAGAAAAGAAGAAGAAGAGAGGAATTAACAACAGTAAGTAGGTGAACCACAGTGAGTCACAGGTTTGCCACAATCTAACACAATAGTAAGAGAAAAATATTTACTGGAGTTTCTCAGAATCTAATGACAACAGCAATAACAAGAGTGGCACCAACATGAGCTGTTATTTACTGAAGGCTTATTCTATGCCAGGCACTGGGCTAAGCACTCTACACTCTACTTGAGTTTTGTTTGATCCTCACAATAAGCCAATGAGGTATTTTCTTCTCCATTTCACAGATGAGATAACCTAAGACTCAACCAAGTTAACAGGGGAATCAAACCATAATTTGAGTCTAGTTTTCATCTGATGGTCTTTATCATCACATAAAATGGCAGATACGATACAGATAATGAAGAATAGGCAGTGAGCCCCAAATCCTAGAATCCATTTGAGAAACATTGTCGGTCATGAAGGGTTCTTGGTTGATCTTACTCCTCTATCTTAGCATTGCCATATTTGAATGAAATTGTTTGGTTACCTCTTGTCTACATCTTTAAAATTTCTTGGATTTTGTTCATCTTTGCATCTTGCGGTGTGCCTGACACATTAGTAACAATGGAGGCTATTATTGGAAACAATTCTCAAGATTTTCAACTCTTGGCTTAACAAAATATAATAGAGCACCCCTCCTCCCCCATTGCAATCAATCAACATTGAGCAGCAAATCTCCACATTCTTATATCATTCAGTCAGGCTGAAACTAGGACCCACAAAGCCAATAACCAAACCCAATAGTAATGAATTTTAAACTCTTTGCCAAGGATCTAGGTGGCTTTTTGTAAGGAAATCCTTTTTGTTTACATGTTGTTTCTGGGGGATATGTTTAATTTATTCACTCTGGCACCATCTAGACTCCAAATTGCTTCATTTCTTCTTAATAAGTAGTTTTCCCACCACTATGAAGTTATAGAGCATCAGGCAAAAATAAAACAACCTGCAATTTGAAGAAAAGAAAAGAAAGCTAAGGGTCATTTGAAGGTATTTCAGCTTGGTTTTTGCTCTCGTTTTTTAAGCAAAGAGATCAGCAACCTTACATGAGGTCCATTTCCACAAAATAAATTAGTAGCAATAGGTTATTTTATAGCATGGGAGGTTGTGTTTATATACAGCAGAAAATTGTTGATGAGAAAGTGATGAAATGTACCTGAGGCTGTTGACGAAGGCTATCCTATCTCCTTGTGACTCAACTGGCATTAGAATGAAGTGGCTACTTTAGATATTCTAAGATTTCAGTCAAGAGTCAAATTCCTAAGAACCCATTCTATGGCAGATTTAGTAGAAAAAAATAATTAACTCTAAGTTATCCTTTCTGTTACATCTTGATGCTAATTAACAAAAAATCTTAGGTCTGGAAAGCTGTACAATTAGAACATTAACTGGCTTGGCTCTAAGTCCTTGTTTACAGTCAAAATCTTAAACATAAAATGTCAAACAAGTGGGGTCCCTGGGTGGCTCAGTCAGCTAAATGTCTGACTCTTGATCTCAGCTTAGATCTTTTTCTTTTTTTAATTAATCAATTTATTCGAGAGAGAGAGCATGAGCAGGAGGGTGAGAGGAAGAGGGAGGAGAAACTGAAGCAGACTCCCCACCGAGCACAGCTGGATACACTGCTCGATTTCAGGACCCTGAGATCATAACCTGAGCTAGAACCAAGAGTTCGATGCTTAACCAGCTAAGCCACCCAGGTGCCCCTCAGCTTGTAGTTTGATCTCTTGGTTGTGAGTTCAAGCCCGGCATGGGACTCCACACTAGGCATAGAGCCTACTTTAAAAATATTATATATATATATATATATATATATGTGTGTGTGTGTGTGTGTGTGTGTGTGTGTGTGTGTATATATAATGTGTTTACATATATATTAATATATATATATATAACAAGTTTCTCCATCAACCAAAGAGATTCAGGGTAGCTTTGAGAATAGGGCATGGATTCAGGTGTCTTAATGCCCAGAAGTTTGGAGTAAGAATGGAACACAATTTAAATTTTTTTAAGATAATTCTTTCTGATCTTTCCTTAACAACTAGAGGAGGCATGAACTAAAATATAGTTCAGAACCCTGAGGACAACTGATTTCATTACATGAGTATGTGCTCCTAGACTAACAAGTGAGCCTTACTTTAGGCAACAGTACTTCTGGGCTCTATATTGAATAAGGCTCTTTTTTTTTTTCCCCTCAAACAGAAGATGGTTCTTTCCTCTGTAGGATACACCTACAAAAATGGTCTTACTCACCCAGCACACATTAAGAGGCCCAAAGTGTAGTCAAGACTGGGAGTTAGGACTGTCCTTGTGAAATAAGCACAGGTACCAACCTGTCTACAGAGATGCTAAAGGAAAAGACTTTTAGAATTTGTCTCAGCTCTGCAACTATTCAGATATATAACTGAAAGTTACAGTCAGCTGCTGAGCGTTAATACAAAGAGGTCAGGATTCAGAGTGTAAACATTCTCCAGTTTCATGGTCGCCTGGAAGCATAAGTGAATGAATTTACATACTAAATGGTATAATAATATGATATTACAATAAATCTTATAATCATAGCATTACAGGATATTTTCAATACATTGTTTTCTTCATAGCCATCCAAAGCTCAATGCTTTGTGTAACATTGCAATGAGCGTAGTACATGAGTGTGGCATTTCCATCAGCCCTGACATAGGCATCTGTGATGCAATGCCTCAGTAATTTGTGTCTCTAATTTTCACTGAATAAACCTGTGCTTTAGCATACCCTAGAATGAGATTAAAAGGGCTCATACTAGGGAGCATAAGGCCCACTTCACAGGGCAATGTGATCCAATCCAGTTTAGGAAACCATGTTCCACACAGTCGCTCACCACTCTGGTGTAAGGGATGGTGTATCACCCTACTGAAAACACTCTGGTCTGCTTGACTTATTTCACTCAGCATTGGATCACTGAAAAAAAAAATAAATTAAAAAAATAAAAAAGAAAGAAAACACTCTTATGAATTTACCTAGCCTGTCGACCTAGAATTTAGACCTTTTTTTTTTTTTTTTTTTTAGTTTTGTGAGATTGGAAATGACTCGTTTCTCATATAGGAATCTTGTCTAATGAACAATCTGGCTATGATTCCAGAACGAGAACATAACCTATGCTTCTATTTTTTAATCTTTTTATTTTTTTAGATTTTATTTATTTGACAGAGAGAGACACAGCAAGGGAGGGAACACAAGTGGGGAGAGTGAAAGAGGGAGAAGCGGACTCCTGCTGAGCAGGGAGCCCAATGTGGGGCTCAATCCCAGGACCCTGGATGACCTGAGCAGAAGGCAGACACGTAAGGACTGAGTGCCCCTATGCTTCTTTTTAAAATTCATTTATTCCACAAATATTTATTGAACATCTATAATGTGCTAGATGCCTGAGCTACATCTGTAAACAAAACACAATCCTGGCATTTGTTAAGTTTACATTCAGGGGAATAAAGACAATAAACAGTGAACATGATAAATAAGTATAGAATAGAGTATGTTAGAAGGTCACAAGCAGTGGGGGTGGGGGAATAAAGCAGGATACCAGGGCATCATTAATATTTAAATATGGCACACATTTCACACTTGTATCCTTGGCTATACAATGGGGGGGGTGATCAAAACATATAGACAGAGTGACATAGTCAATCTATAATAATATTTGTATATGGTTGAATTTCAAGAGAAAATAGAGTTTAAAAAAGAAATGTCCATTGGAGAATTGGAAAGAAAAAAATGAAAAAATACTTTTTTTCTTTCAAATAAATCTCTGATTGTATCACAGGGAGAATTCACATGTGGAAAATTAAAGCAGATTTAGGTTTATCACTACAGTTGGACTCAAGTCATCTTGAGTAAACAAACAGCAATCTACTTAATTCATCAACTTTCATTTTTGACTTGAAGGTTGAAACAATCAAGACAACTTGGATTTCCTGACAGAGAATTGACTGTTCAGGCCACATAAGCCAATAATTCTAACAAGTTCAAACGAAGGTTTAGAACAATCCTGTTCGATGATTTGCCGTTCCTTATACGTCGATTCCCAAAAGAAAATGGCTGGGCTCTTGGCCGGCTGTTGGGTGCAGCATGCTTACGAGAGACGAAGATCCAATTCTAGTTTCTAAATATGGGAGGAAATGCTGTTTGAACATAACGTATTTCCTGGGACATCTTTGTGTACACCATCATCCCTCCTCCCCAACCAACAAACTGTCACACCCTGACACCCTCCATCCTCAAATCCATAATCCATGACTCCTACTGACCCAGGAACAATGGGGTGCTCCCTTGTAAAAAGGCATGAGGGGAGTGGAGTGACCGTTGAGCATATTCTGATTTTTTAAAAAACTGTCATATGGCGAGATAGTAGTAGGTTTCAATGCTGTCACCTATTCAGTCAGTCCAGATGAACTAGAATCACCATTTCAGTTATATCATAGCTCTAGGCAAGAACATGTCACCCTCTTTATTTCCAGCTTCCAACAAGCTGCTTAGGCAGATGCTAAATGTGGTCCTCCCTGCCACGTTCAGTAGAGTGGCCTTTGTGTGGGTTAATTGAGCCCCCACTCCATTTAATAGGCTGTTGAAGTCTTATTGAAACAGAGCTAGTGCCGCAGGTTAAATACATTGCAGTGCTCTTGCTAATCCTCTCATTAACAGGGCTGGAAAGCTCGTTGGGAGCTGTGAGTTTGCATATATTAGCAGGGAGCTCTTCACTCAAGTGCTATCAATAAAATGACAAAGCCAGTTTGCAAATAGTGAAATCAACAGTGACACAAAGCTAGATACCTTTAAAAAAATAAACAGCTTAATAACTGATAAATCTTATATTCACACTTGAGAGAAGAAAAAGATAAGCTGGGAAAAGATGTCTTTTATTGGGTCAGACTTAAGACAGAAATGAGATTGATGTCAAACCACTGCAGAGACCAGTGGATGAAGCTGAACTGAGAAATGATGGTAAGGAGCCACAGAGGCTAGGCCCACATCCACAAGTACCCAACATGACACATAATGTATTTTTTTTTTAATATGGAGTTAAAAACTACATAAAATCCTGGCCATGGCTGACATAGGTAAGAAGAGAGCGTTGAGCAGCTGGGTGTCCTGGGAAAACAGTGCCGACAAAGCCATTCAGAACACATGTGGCATGGGGAGCACATGAGACCGCGCTGCGCTAGCTGGGGACGTGGGGGCACGGGGAGCTGGGAAAAGGGAGGGGGGGACCACGAGCGCATTCAGCCGAACACTGCCCATCATCAGTTTGGGTGCCATATCAGAAAAAGGAAAGAGGCTTTGGGGAGGAGGGTATCGATAGATACAGTGTCAAAAAGGGCTAAGGAGTGGGGCACAAAGACCAGAATCTTTGTCGATCGGATCTGTTAGCCACCCCTGATGCTTAGCGAAAAGACAAAGCCATGCCCCGTGATGGCAAACAGCAAAACGGAGCTCCTGTGGCCGAACGGGTTCTGAGTGTACTGGGTAAATTATATCCTCCTTTTAGGAGAAAAAGATGTTCCCCACACCATCTGGTCCAATGACAAGTCTTTACAAGCTCTGCTAAAATTTTAAGAAGTAAAAGCAGATGAGGGCTAAGTGATTAGTGGTACTTTTCCTGGGAGTGCTGAATCACAGTGTGGGGGGGGGGTTGCTGTCCCCCACCCCCAAGTCCCCATGTAGTTACACCCCTACTCCACTGCTGCAGAGCCTCCTTAAGCAGGTGTGCAAGACCCCGGGGCTTGAGCGAGATGGTTAGCTCTCAGAGATGTGCTGTAGACTGCTTGTTTTTCTGTAATTGTTGATGTAAGCAGACAATGCTGTTAAGAAAAACGAACTCCTAAGCATTCTCAAGTTTAGCCCCAGAGTTTCCAGCACAATTCACACAGTCCTGTACCTCAAACCTCTCTTTACTCTATGAACTGGCAAAAGAAAAAATAAGGAGCTCCTCAAACCATCAATACCCCCACTAGACTGTCACCGTTTTAAGGTAAATTCAGTGCGATCCCTCCTGAGATAATGGATAATAAAGTTTACTCAGTCCAACTAATAACTTCCCAGTTTACAAAATTCAGTAAGTCTGGAACAGGGTCATCCTTTTCTTTGGTTAGCCTGGAGGTATTTTGCAAAAAGCCTTCATCTGAAAGGGGATCAATAAAGATTTGTTTAATTAAATGGAATGATTTGCCAAAAACACCCTTAAATATTCCCCCGTGAGTTCTAAGCCGCTATTTAAAGAAATCTTTTTTTTTTTTTGAGATTTTATTTATTCATTTGACAGAGAGAGTGTGAGAGCACAAGCAGGGGAAGCAGCAGAGGCAGAAGCAGACTCCCCGTTGAGAAGGGTGCCTGACTCTGGGCTTGATTCCAGGACCCTGCGATCATGACCTGAGCTTAACCGACTGAGCCACACAGCCACCCCTAAAGAAATCTTTTTAAAATGAGGATAACTACCTGGGATATCTTGAATACCTTGATATCCTTTGATACCTTGAAATTCCCCGCCCCCATGTTAGGTTTTCTTCTTCTTCTTCCCCTCCTCCTCCTCCTCCTCCTCCTCCTCCTCCTCCTCCTCCTCCTTCTTCTTCTTCTTCCTTCTTTCTTTCATTTTTTTTTTGGAAGGCCCATAAATGTGAGTAGGCAAATAACCTGTGGAAAAAGAGGAAATCCAGGTTCTTGAGATGATCAGTAATATATCTAAGATCACATGCAACTCCTTACTGACAGACCTAAGATCCGAGTTATCCTGATCTAGTGAAAGTATGGTTCATGGATCAGGATCACCTGGGATTTTCTTAATCTCAGGCCCCACCCTAGACCAACTGAGTCAGAATATGCATTTTAACAAGATCCCCCAGTGAATTATGTGCACATTAAAGTTTGAGAAGTGCTGCTCACAGATCATCCTGCTAGGGGAAAAGGTAATGCCTTTGAAGCTTTCAGGGATCATAATGTTTATTTTTTTTTTAAATTTTATTTTTATTATTTGCCCAAGGGGTACAGGTCTGTGAATCATCAGGCTTACATCTTTCACAGCATTCACCAAAGCACAAGCCCTCCCCAATGTCCATAACCCATCCACCCTATCCCTACCCTCCCACCCCCCAGTAACCCTGTTTGTTTTATGAGATTAGAAGTCTCTTATGGTTTGTCTCCTTCCCCATCCCATCTTGTTTCATTATTTTTCCCTCCCTACCCCCCACAACCCCCCACCCTGCCCCTCAAGTTCCTCATATCAGAGAGATCATATGATAGAGAAAGACAATAATGTTTATTTTAATCAAATCGTACAGATACGTATTTTTTCACCAAGTTATACCTGTTATAAAGCTAGTCTAGGACAAAACAAACAAACAAGGAATGACATTGTTAGCATCCATTCTTACTTGCTCAGGACCAATAATTATTATTTAAAGGTCAAAATAATGTTGAGGTCCTTCTACCAGCTTACATGAAAAGTCATTGGCTACATGCTGATTCAGTTAAGTTGAATGAATGCCATTACCTTTTCTTCCAACTCTGCCTAAATAGTTATTAATCCAGTTTAGCAACTTTGACAATTTTTAAGGCTCCTCTAAAAAAAAAAATCAAGCGTCCTACATTTTAAATCCATTTCTCTACCAGGTATAAAAAATAAAAATTTTCTTTAGTAAAATCGGGACTTATTTTGACCTACAATTATATTGCCAGATTTATAGGGCATTGTCTATGCCAGTTATAGTAAGAAATAAGATATATGGGGAATCTCATAGCCAAAAAATGAACATGACGACTGAATGAAAGCTGAAGACTATGAATTTAAATTTGTTTCTTCCTCTCCTTCCTTTCCCTTACCTCGCCTCTACTTTTCTTTAGAAAACAAGATTTGTCGGGGAGTTTCCTTGGAGAAGCACCTTGTCATTTCACCAGTCTTTAAGACAACTGTGGAATGCAAGAGGGAAATTCTGCCTTAAGAATTCCCCAGTATCATGTTGCCCCAAGTCGAAACTGATCACATTTATCAAACACTAGAGAAGTGCTAATGGTATGCATTGTTATCCACAGTTAATGCAATCAAGGGAACACCTTCAGTATTCGGGTGTGTATGTGTGTGTGTGTTTGTGCGTGTGGATGTAAGAGCTGCTCTTTGGGTAAAAAGAGCAGGAAAGAGTATAGCAAAGGCTAGTGTGGGCTTTTCTCCTTCTGAAAAAAGGCATCAGGAGTTCTGTGTCAGTTTGGTAGGATGTTAACAATTCCTGATAACCCCTCTCTCAATGTTCAGTGAAAATGTACATACAAAATACAAGGAGAGAGAGAATAAAACGTTCTTAAAGGGAGAAAAGATAAGGCTGTAAGTGATAGTCAACAGAGCATTCTATTAACTGTAGCTTTGATGGAATTGCTCAGAGAAACGTAATCCTAAAATACACTTTACCTCCTGAAGCAAAATAGCATGTAAGGGCTGAAGCAGTAAAAATAGAATCTTCCTTTATCAAAAACAGTTTCTTAAAAAAAGATTCTGGGCCCAGTTAGTTTTACAGGAAAACTTTCCTGCTAAAGTTTAGGATGTGGAAAATTTCTATGTATAACAACAGCATGGTTAAAAGAGAAAAAACCAGGACGCCCAGGTGGCTCAATTGTTTAAGCATCGGACTCTTGGTTTCAGCTCATGTCATGATCTCATGGGTCATGGGACTGAGCCCCACATTGGGCTCCATGCTCAGTGGGGAGTCTGCTTGAAGATTCTCTCCCTCTGCCCCTCCCCCTACTAAAATAAATAAGTCTTAAAAAAAAAGAAAAGAAAAAAGGAAGAATCAACCTCATCCCATTTCATCTCATGAAGATACCAACACTAAAGCAAAACTGGGTGAGAACCATCCCCAACTTCCACTCCCACCAATACTATAGATAAATCTCGTTTATGAATAAGTAGAAAAAAATCCTAGATATAATAGTATCAAATAAAATTGAAATGATTGGAATGATTTTAGTTCTTAATCTGTCTCCCTAGCAAACTATTGCATCCCAAAGTATGTCAGGTTATATTCCCTAGGAAACTGAAAGACTGTGTTTAGCAGACAGGATGTTTATTTCCTAGGGACAAACATGTGTGGAAGGGAGAGAGAAGGGACAGAACTGGATGGAGGAAGAAGTTGGTCTGTGATACAGACCCCAGTATATCCTCAGCAGGGCCTCAGGGAACTCTTAAGCTAGGAAAGCCCTAAGTTTGCATGAAACGGTCCAGCTTTTTTGCTCCCACATTAATCAGCATTTGGATGTTGGCCACCTTGAAAAGGGATATGACTTGTATGAAGCATCTCTCATATCCAATGATAGGAAAGATTTGTTGTGCTTAGTGTCATGGCACATGGAGAGGGCCCGTCTATCCTAATACAAAATGTAAGTGACACCCAGATTCAGGGGGAGAGAAAGAGAAACTGTAAATGTTCTGGGGTCAAGAGGTTACTACTAGCAATCCATAAGTCCTGATTCCTTCAGTTTTTCCTTTAATCCTCGAGATATTCTAGTATCTTTTCCAGTTATACAAGTAAAGAAGACTCCCCTTTCACTTAAGGTAGTGTAAATTGAGTTTTTATTACCTGACTTACACACAATAACAAGTTAACTCAGTTGCCAAGCCCAAGTAAAGAACGAACACACACACACACACACACACACACACACACACACACGTAAGCTAATATTAAGTATGTAGGACTCGATCCTGGGACTCCAAGATCATGACCTGAGCCAAAACCAGTAGCTTAACCAACTGAACCACCCAAGTACCCCTCTAAAAATTTTTTTGAAAAGAGAGATTCTGGGATTGAAAATCACTGTTCTCAAATTCTTCTGATATAATAAACATGTACAAGTTAACTTTTCAAAAAATTTGCAGACAGCAATAAAGCCTTCCATATTGCTTTTTAAAAATTACAACAACTAAATCAATGTGGTACCAATTCTAAAATACTTGTGTTGATAAAATACAACAAATCTTTACAACCAAATCCTAGAATAAATAAAAGTACAGTGTATTATAAAGTAGGCATAGCAAATCAACTGGCAAAGACAATATTATCTAAATATTCCCCAGGATTTTATTGGGGAAAAAATACCTGCTAAGAGTTTTTGCTCACACCATACCTACAAATTAAAGAATAAAAAGAAATAAATGAGTATGTTTAAAATCTCTGGGTAAGGTAAACACTTTTTAAATATCCAGATGAGGTAAAGTTTTCTGAGTAGAGAATAGCAATGGATTAAACTTTTTGGGGGGGGGTCAAAAAAAAGAGTAAACAAGAAAACAAGAATCCAAAAATCCCCCCAAATGTATGTGACAAACATTTCAGACAAAAAGCCAGTCTCTTCAATGTATGCGATTCATATAAATCATTAGAAGTTACTAAGATCCCAATAGAAAAAAAAATAGAAAAGGAGCTCACAATTTATATATGAGGAAATTCAAACCCATTTTTTGAAAGCCACACTAGAAAACAATTGAGAAAAACTCATTTGCTCCTCTCTCCCCTACAAGACTATTTTGTTATATATTTGAACACCTTATAGGTTATAGGAAGTAAACCCTCAATTGTTCAATGAATAAATACCTAAGAAGGCAACAGGAAGGAAATAACTTAAACAAGAACTTAAGTAGTACTTCTTTTTTAAATTTTATTTATTTAAATATTTTATTTATTTATTTATTTATTTGAGAGAGAGAATGTGTACACACATGCATGGAGAGGGATAGAGGGATAGGGACAAATAGACTCCCAGCTAAGCAGGGAGTCCAATGTGGGGCTCGATCTCAGGACCCCAAGATCTTGACCTGAACCAAAGACAGACTCTTAAAGACTGAGCCACCCAGGTGCCCCTTAAGTAGTACTTCTTACATGCACAGCATGTGCTGGGAATTGTGACAAATACAAAAGGTACATAAGGTAAGTCATTAAATTAAATCTAACAATGAACATGATGTAAACAAATGGTATTCTCATTTTATAAATATGAGGTCACTTGGACTGGGAGCATTGTAATACAAATAGCTAGATGGTAACGTGCCAGTGGAACCAGGAGGTAATCATTTTTTGCCGCAAAATCTTCATCACCTTGTAATTAATGCCGAGAAATAACTTAATGCATAAAAAGATTCTTTATAGTCTTTACTTCAGAGGCAAACTGATGTAGTAGAAAGCCTAGTGATCAGAGCATTAGGATTTAGTTATGTTTTTTAAGACTAACCAGCAGGGTGACAATGGGCAAGTCATTTATAAGCTCCAGATATCAGTTGGTCTCATCTCTTCTTTGGTAATAATCCCTGGTGGGTCTTCCACCCCAGAGGCTTGGTGTTGATGCATTCTTGTGACCCCTTCCACATCTAACATCTATGACAGGATCTTAAAGATCATCTTATCCAGAGACCATGGAGGGAAGGATGTTACAAAGAATATCGATCAGAATAGTTACCCAGAACTGAAATTCCCAAGAAGAAAGGAAAAACTCCCAGGAAGAAAGGAAGGAAGGAAGGAAAAAATGAGTTTCCAGACTGAAAGAGCACATAAGTGCTCAGCAGGAAAAAGGGAAATAGACACATACCTTGCATATCACCACAACATTTCACAGTATGACGGATAAAGAAAGACCCCACAGGAGACCTATGGATTTTCAGAATGAGAAAAAAAAAAAAAGTGGTACATACCAAAATCAGAAGTCAGAGTGGGTTTGGGAAAATTCAAGAGCAATACTAGAAGCTAGAAGACTTTGGAGCAATGCCCTCAAAATTCTTAAGGAAAATGATTTCCAATCCCGAAATCAATATTTAGCCAAACTATCAATTAAACATGAATTAAAATACAGACAATTTCAGACATAAGTTCTCAAAATTTTACCTCTTATTGGTCTTTTCTTGAGAAGCAACTGGAAAATATGCTCCACTAAAATGAGAGAGTAGGGCGCCTGGGTGGCTCAGTGGGTTAAAGCCTCTGCTTTCGGCCCAGGTCATGATCTCAGGGTCCTGGGATCGAGGCCCGCATCGGGCTCTCTGCTTGGCAGGGAGCCTGCTTCCCCCTCTCTCTCTCTGCCTGCCTCTCTGCCTCCTTGTGATCTCTCTCCCGCTGTGAAATAAATAAATAAATAAATAAATAAATAAATAAATAAATAAATAAAATAAAATAAAATGAGAGAGTAAATCAAGGAAGAGAAGGACGTGAGATACAGGAGACTGTGGATTCAGTTCAGAGGAGGGGTGTAGGGGGACCCCAAGTCATTAACTGAGCAAGAGTAGAGGACAGCAAGCCCACACTGACACAGGCCAGTAAGTTCTTCTATTCCTATATTTCTACAGGAATGGGAAATTGATAAGTAACTGGTATATCCCAATATCTTAAGAGGAGATTTAGATGACCAATGGAGTGAATGAAAATTTGATTTGTGATTTTTGTTTTTTAATCAAACAAGATCAATAACAACAGTATTACTAACTGAAGGAAAAATAAAATTCATTCAGGGAACTAGAAGTATATGATAGTCCCATGGCTCAGCTGTGAAAAGAATCTACAGTCATGTGAACACTGACTATGGTAAAACCAACAGTATAGTGTGACAGTATAAGGAGATAAGACAAGTTCATTAGTGGGTGGGGGAGGAGGAAAGTGTAGGAAAGTTAAATCTTTTTCCTCCATAGGGAAAGTCAATAGAGAATACTTAAAACTAAACCACTAAAATGTAGCAATATAAGCATATTACTTAGAGATATGGAGTTAAAACACCAAATAACAACAAACTTGGCTCAGCCTGACCTCAAACTCTGTTCTTTTCAGTACTGCATACATAGTCGCTAATCACAGAACGTCAGGGTCACTGCGCTCCTTTGGGAGGTGGCAGTAAGTAAAACATTGAGAAAGTTGGTTAGTGATGAGCCACTGGGAGACTGACTGATGCAATGGGCTGCACTGGCTTAAGGAAGAAGGGAAAGTATTTATCGAGAGTTGGTGATATATTTGGTTTTCTCATTTAATCTGGTTTATCTGGAAAAACAAATAACATTTGTGTCTGAACATCTTAGCCTGAAGAGTAGACCAATATTAACCAACCACTAGTTTGTTTATTTCAAAGTGACATTAGTTTCAAGATGTCCACCACTAAAGCTGATGCATACATTTTATGTTCTATTCATCTACATCGTCTATGTGATTTTACTGGGACACTGTAGATCCCAGAGGTGCTGGAGGCCAGAGTGTTCCCACTGATTATTTCTAAACACTACTTTATAAAATATATTTTTGATTTGTACATTCTCAGTTTTAGTTTATTCTGATTTCTGATTTATGCTTAAATCATAGGAGGATGGTTCTGAAACCTAGCTTAAGAAAAATATTTAAACGCTGCAACGTACCAGGCATAAGGGAAGGGGACTATTTGGTGAGCTGAAAATGTCCCAACTCTTGGGTGCTACCTGAGGATATAGTCCATAGAGTTATAGGCTTAAAGGGAAACAATCCTTAATCACATTTCATCTATCCATCAAATATTAACGTTTTTTGATTACTGGGTTTTATATGCCAATTGAGTTTTCGTATCTTTTAAAGCAACACCTCCAAGCTCAGTTAATTGTAAAAAACAAAGAAAACCAGTCAAACTGAAAATCATAAGACACTTAAGGGGTGTGGATTTTCCTAACTTTAATAGGGGCTGTTTAAAGATCCAGTTTTAATCATTTCACTGCATTTCAGTCTTGCTTTGAAGCCCACATTTCTCCACCTCGTTCTTGTCACTATATGAGAAAGATAAAATACAGATGGCAAAAATTATAAAGTTGGGCTTCCATCTTCTTGACATCCAGTGGCAGAAAGTGAAATACACTTCACCAATACAAAAACATGGACTGATGGCTATATATACGCTTATCAACTGTTTCAAAACAAATTCAAAATAAAAATAGAGGAAATTGTATCCATGTAGGTACTCATGCACCAAGGCCTTTAAAAAGTATTCTTAGGGGCACCTGGGTGGCTCAGTGGGTTAAAGCCGCTGCCTTCGGCTCAGGTCATGATCCCAGGGTCCTGGGATCAAGGCCCACATGGGGCTCTCTGCTCAGTGGGGAGCCTGCTTCCTCCTCTCTCCTCTCTCTCTGCCTGCCTCTCTGCCTACTTGTAATCTCTCTCTCTGTGTCAAATGAATAAATAAAATCTTTTTTAAAAAAAAGTATTCTTAGTTAATGCCAAGCAGTCACAAATCTAGAAAATTGAATTGCGTTATTTTTGAAAAATAATGTTTTTATGAACCCAAAGACTTTAAATTCTTCATTAAACTCCTTAGTTTTGAGATGAGGAAAACTCATCTCAGATGAGGCACAGAGAGGCTAAACAACCTTCCTGAAGTCATCTACTAAAGAAATTGACTTTCAAATCAACAAACACATAGTCTAGTGTTTTGTTGGTTTGATGGTTCATTCATTCAAAAATATTTTTTGTAATCTATCATAAGCCTAACACCAGAATGTAATGATGAAAAAAAATCTCTGCATCAAGAAGCTAATAATCTGGTGGAGAATACAGAAAAGCAACCACCACCGTAACATTTAGCCAGACAAAAGAAAATGAAGGAAGATAAAAAGCTAGAACATGAAGGTAGATTGGTTTGGGGAATCATGGTAAGAAATGAAGTTGGAGATGGAGCCAGGGGCCAGGTCATGCAGGACTTTGTAAGCTATGATAGGACTTATAAATTCAATTCAATTTTAATTTTAATTAAATTTAAATTAATTTAAATTTTTATTTAATTTTATTAATTTTTAAAAAAGATTTTAGTTTTATTTATTTGACAGAGAGAAAGAACAAGCAGGGAAAGCAGCAAAGGGAGAGGGAGAAGCAGACTCCCTGCTGGGCACCCAGGCACCCCAGGACTTTAAGTATAATAGGAAGCTTGGTGATGGTTTTGAGCAAGACCGCGACACGTTCAGTTCCACTGCATCATGTTTATTTACAGAACTGGATGGGTTGCCTAGAGCTCTGGCTATATTTTCCTTTATTTTGTTTCAAAAACTTACATCTACCTTTTATTTTTCAAGACATGGCAAACCATATCTACAGCAGACAACTCCTAGCTTTGAGGAAGTCGAGGCATGGCAAGCAAACCAGGCAAATTTGCTGGGTCTGAGAGTCAGATGATCTATTTGTCTATAGATCTAGGTTCTTTCCACAAGATTTCTCTCTCTCACACTAATCTAAGTCCTGTGTCCTTTCACCCATCATTTCTAGTGCTATCTAATTAGCAATAGTGACTTATCCCAGAATAGTTTGAAACCCACTGTGCCTTAAAGGTGCAATGTCAGCAGTGCTATAAAAGCAAAAATTAGAAGCAACAATAAAAACTGTAGTTTACGTTTTTAGGGAGCATATGTTCTGGCCTTTGTGGCATGATTTTCATGTCCCTAAAAGATGTTTATACTCATTGCCCCATTATTTCTAGGTCTGAAATGATAACTGTGCTTATTTCACACTGCGTGACCAAATGAACTGAGATTTGCTCAGAAGAGTCTTCCGTTGATCTTACATAACAGTATCAACAGGCTTTCACTTTTTCACAAAGGTGAAAATTTGAGGAAAGAGAAAATATTGCAAAAAATGCAATTATTGAGATGTGGGTCAGGTTTTTTAAGTTTGCAGATTTTATCAACCTCAAAGACAGAGATTCATCTTCAGTGTTTGGGCAATTAAAAAGTTATTTTAGCTGAAAAGCATTTTTCATGAATATTACTCTAATAGAAACTTCCAAAGAAAAGAACACCTGAAGAGGGAGAAGGAAGGGAACTTTCTCCTTTGTGCTTCTTCCCATGCCTCCTGGAAAATACTTTAGATTTATTTTAAGGCTCATTACATCATAATTAACTTCTTTCTGTTTGATAAGCATCCCCCACACTGCAACTTTGTCCTGTTTTTCATTTCAATTTATCTAGAACTGCTGTTCTTAAAAATATTTGGAATGCTGGGATTTCCTTATCTTCTTATAGTTCCAGTCTCTACCAATAAATTTTGTGTATTATGTTATACAGATATTCACTCAACCTAATATACAACAATGTAACCAGACTTTAAAAAAAAAAGAACAAAAAATATGTATTGAGAATAATCTTGGCAGAGATCAAAGATACCTCTTTAGTTTAAATCCAGCTATGGTTTCAGAGTCAACCACAGTGGCAATGCTAAGCCGCTAGTCAAGTGCTTTTTTTTTTTTTGCAAGATTGACTCTTATTCACGTATCAATATATCTATGACTAGCAGAATCACAAAGGGGCCGAGCGAAGGGATAGCAGAATTAGCTATTACTGGACCTGTGAGCTTGAGTAAATTAATCTCTTTAAGCCTGTGTTTTTCCATCTGTGCGTGGAAAGGAAATATCACACATAGAGTATTTAGCACCGTATCTGACACATAGAAAGTTCTCATCAATGTGAGCTATTTGTTACAATTAAGTTGGCCCCCGAGTCCTCCCCACAGCCCTGCTATCCAGCGGCGGCTCTCCTGATACACAGCTGGCATAACTGTCAAGAGACCACAGTGATTTTGAGTTGGAAAGTACCTCAGAGGTCTTCAGGTTCAACCTCCCACATTACACAGATGAGGAGACCGAGAGCCAGGTCAGAGAAAACAGCTCAAGGGCACAGAGTTAGTTATTGACAGAGATGACAGTATAGGTTTCCTGATGGCTAGACCCATTTTTATTTCCCATAATTCAAGCTGAACCAAATTCCCTCTTCTAAGATGTGATATGCAGCAGAGTGTTGCTTCCCACCACGTAATTACGGCATTGTCTGACAGAGCTAATCACAGACCCGGGACTCTCACTGGCCCCCAAATACAGCTCACAGGGCAGGCTGCTGGTCTGAAGGGGGGCGTGGGTGGTGGGTGGGAGACAGAGGGTGAAAATGCTCTCTGATGAATAGAGAGGACAGCTAGAACCATCCTTTTAGAGCATGTATCAGATCCTACTGCTCCACCAAAGTTTTCCAGCAGGTTCCCATCTCACTCAAATCCTAAGCATGGCCTGTGAAGCCCAGAATAAGCTGGCCTCATCCACCTCTCTGATGTCCCCTCTTACTGCTCCCCTCTCCTCACCCCACTTCTGGTCCTTCTGGCCACCTTGCTGTCCTTGAAACACACCAGGTACCTTCCACCCACAGGCCTTGACCTAGCAATCCCTCTGCCTGGATTGCTGTCTCCTAGATATCCACATGGTTCTGCCTTCTCTTTGTTGACATCTTAGTTCAAATGTCATCTCACTCCAGGGGCCTTCCAGGCTTTCCCCTCACAGAACAGTGCCTCTGGGCCTGTTGTTCTCCTTACCTGGAAGCCTGATTTATTTCTCTGCAGAGCGCTGATCCAGAGCTGACATTAGAAGGATACTAATTTCCTTGCTTATTGTGTGTCTCCCCACTTGAACGGGAGCCCTGCAAGGTCAGGGAGTTTGACGAGGAGGGTGCCTGGTGCTAGTAGGCTTGCTAAATCCATACAGATTGAGTAGAGGAAAGGAGGCAAGGAAGAAGTTGGGGGAGGGATCTATAAGTTTAGCAGGCTCTCCTGAAGAATTCTGAGCTGAGGTGGAAACATTGAGATAAATAACTTTAAAGGGGACAGCAGGCATACTCTTTCTTCATAATTCCCTGGGCCACTCACTTGTTCAAATATAGTGCTTATATTGTCTGCCTTCTTTCACTCTTGCAACCTCTTGAGAACAAGAATTTTGGTTCTCTATGTCCCCAACACTAGACCAGTGCCTGGAACATGAGTAGTGCTCAACAAATTGACTGGATGAATCAATAAATTAAGTTTTATTAAGTTTTACTTATTAAGGGAGAAGAACAAATGTGGATATAAAGTACCTTATATAGGCCTTGAATGTGAGTCATCAAAATTTAAAACTTTTCATGCATGCATTTGGGAAAAATCTACACTATAGAGACCATATCTAATCGTTCAGTCTTGTAATCCCAACATCTAACCATGCAATAAGTATATGCGTAGTACCATGCAATAAGTAGATGCTAAATAAGGATTTGTTGAATGAACATATGAATGTGTGCAAAGTGCTCTTTATAACTCAGTCTGCTACATGTGATGTAATTCAATGCAATGGTCATTGCACATCTACTGTTGGAAAACACTGTGTTAGATCCTGAAGCACTGGATTTTAGAGCTGGATACAAAGGAGTAAGCAAATTGCAGAGTATGAAAGCCAAGCAAAAATTTTGCTTTTTATATAGTTGACATATCCTCTAGGAAATAAGCATGGACAACTTCACTAGAAACAAGCATTCCAAAACTTTGGCATTTGCAGTGGATAAGCTCATTGCAGTCATTTTCATTGGGTCTTGATTCTATAAAATAACCATAAGCCTTGAAATCAGGGTTGCTTGACATGGGTGTGACTCTTCCCCCTACTAGGTTGGTGACAGACATCACTAATGAATCTCAGTGTCTCAGTACTATATAGCTCTGTGCCTAGACGTGGCCTTGGAATCCATCTCAACTAGCACTTCCCAGCCCATCACAGTTAAGCCTTGAGACAAACCTATCACAACCCCCGGTCTGAAATGTGACCTTGCATACACCATTCCCCTGCCAAACGTGTGAGGCGAATGTCTCATTACCTTGCTTCTGTGGAAAATGACCCCCCTGGGTTCCAGGGTTCAGTGGGGAGAGGAGACTATAGGCGCAAGTCTTCATCTGGGTCAAGTTCCATCAGAGGCCTGGCTCTCAAACGGAGTATTTTTCCTAGCCCTCAATAGACACGTCAGCACTCTCCCTTCCTGCTGGCTCTGGCAGAGAGAAAGGGAGAGACAGGGACGAGGAGCTGCCATGGATTCCAGGTGTCCCTTAATGCCGTCCAATGTGGCCACCACAGGGCCTCTCTGCTTGCCTGCAGATATCCTTTTGAGCGTTCAATTAAAAGGGACATTTGCTGACGTCCGTAGGTGGTGCACAGGGTCCTGGCAGTTTCAACATGTCGGCTTCCAGCATTGATGCTTAGAAGATTTGGGGATTTTTTTGGTGTTTGTTTAAATAAAACATTAATGCTGAAAGGAACTGGGCAATTGTGTGTTTATTTTAAGCCTGAGAAATAACAGGACCACTCTCTCTTTCACACTAGCAGTGGTCACAGGTGTTTTCGTATGAAAATTTGAGATTCGGAGCCAAGGGCAAAGAATAACACTCACAAATCTCCCAGCAAAAGTATGCAAAGTTACTCTGAGAAGAGGGATTCCTTTTCTTACTTCTTGAATGAGGTTCTGAAAAAGTTTAGGGGTGGCGGAGGCGTAGGTCTGAATCCTGGGTGTCCATTTCTTCGGTCACAAAATAAGGCTAACAGTATTTGCTTATGGACCTTTGAAAAGATGAAAATAACACGGGATTGCTTTTGTAACTTTGGTGAAGGCCTTTTGACAAGTACTCAAAATCCAGGGGCCATAAAGAAAACTGATACACTCAAATATATTTTAAAAATAAGCAAATCAAATCATGAAAGGAAAACTGGAAACACTGTGTCTTATATTACAAAGAGCTCATCTCTTTAATATATAAAGAGTTCCTAGAAATTGAGAAGAAAATGGTCAAAAGTTTTATGAATAGACTGTTTATAGGGAAAAAAATACATACAGCCTTTATATGTATAATATGAAAAGAGGCTCAATTTCACTCTTAATAAGAGACAAAATAGTGAAATTGTACTGAAATTTCTCACCTAACAAATTGGCAAAAACCCAAAAATTTAACAGCACACTCTGTTGGCAAGGTGGTAGGGAAATGGGCATGCTCATGCATTGCTGGTGGGAGTGCAAAATGGTACAACCCCTGCAGAGGGCAATTTGGCATGCGTTATCAAAATTACAAATGCATTTACCCTTTGACCCAGCAATCCCACTTCTGGGAATTGATTCTACAGGTACACCTCACAGATATGAAACAGTGAATATACATTAATATGCAGTGCAGCACTAATTAATGGCAAAAGATAAGAAACAATCCAACTGCCCACCAGTAGAGAAATAAACCATGGTGTATGTACACCATGGAATATTATGCAACTGTAAAACATACCCAACTCCAGGCATTATTCATTGCTTTTACCTTTGTTCTCATGTAGCACCTTGTCTGATCACTGTTCTGGCTTCCTTTCCTTCTTTCCTTCTTTCCTTCTTACCTACCTTCCTTTCTTCCTTTGCTTCCTTCCTTCCTTCCTTCCCTCCTTCCTTCCTTCCTATGAACAGCTTATCATGAGCTTTGCATTGTTGAGTTTTTTCTGCTCACTTTCTAGGTGCCCTTCATATGCTTATGATGGCTTTCCTGCCCTCAGGGTCAAACCCTGCTTTCCTCACTATGAGGTCTGGCCCAGATGACCTGCCCCTTCTTACCTTTCTCATTTCATCTTGTGCTGCTCTTTCCTGCCCTCCGCATTCTGGCCACACAGCCTTTGTTCCCTTCTCTGAGCATGCCACACTCATCCCTGCCTCAGGGCCTTTGTGTTTGCTAGGTCTTCTGCCTGGAATGTTCTTTCTGAGTTTCCCAAGACCAATCCCTGTGAGTCACTGAGAATTCAGCTCCGATCTCATCTCCTTAGAGAGACCTTCCCAACCACACCATCCCAAAGTGGCCCACCTCCCCTCCTCTCCCTACTCCACCCCTGCTGGTCACTCTGTCTCCTCTCCCCATTTTGTTTTCTTCATAGCACTCATTAGTATCTAATATCTTCTGCATTTGTTTACCTCTTCATTACCTGAATGGCTCCCCGAAGCTGGGGCTCTCTCCACTTTGTTTGCTGCCATATCCCCAGGACCTAGAACAGTGTGGCACACAGTAAATGCTCAATCAGTATTTGCTAATGAATCAATGCCTTCCTGCTTTCCATGGCGCCTCATGCCATCTCTTCTACTTCCTCTCCTCAGCCCCACTCAGCCTCATAGTCTTGGTGCCAGCTACGGCTGCTAATGCCCACGTCAGGTCATCACTTGTTAATGTGAATTCCTAAGGAAACATCTGGGCTGACAGATCAAGCTCATCCTCTCTCCCCTGTCATAGTTGGCTGCCTTGATTTAAGCTCCCAATCCAATGTGGGGTGTGAGTGGGGGACATGGGGGTCGTGGTGGTGGAACCAGAGTCATGTGGTTTGCATAAGAGCCTGTGAATGAGGCTGCTTCACTGAAAAAGATCTATCCAGAAAAACATTAGAATACTGAGGGCCTATAAAAGTGTGGGAACAAGGCCCTATCAAGATAGAAAAGAAACAAGAATGGGAAACTGGGGACAAATTTTGCCTCCTTCACAGTTTTCAACAGGGTCAGCCTTCTTTTGGAGGCTTGCCTCCACTCTGTCCTGCTGGGGCCTGCGGCCATTTACTAGAAAAGCATATCAGGAACAAATCAGATGGGGAGCAGAGTGGAATTCACATCTTTTGTGAGCTCAGACACAGACTTGAGTGAACCAATGGGGTCATTGTGATCTGAGGCTCTATGCTCTCCACATCTCTTCAGTATAATTAGCAAAGGAAACTGGAGTTTCACAGAAGAAGCAATTCCCATTTTGGTGATCTATAAAAACAACTAAAACTCTGCTTTACCCCGGGCTCTCTCAGACTTCGGAGTGGAGGAGGCACTGCAGTCCTCTTCAGATGGGATCAGCATCATCTTCTCCCTTTTGTAAGCTCCTGTAAAATAAAAACCACCAGATTCCCAGAAGATAAAAAATCCATTCTCTCCCTTCCGTTCACATAAGTGCATCCTCACGTATTCACAGGCTTCTGCAGATTTTAATAAGGTCCCCTCTGTGGGTCTCTTCAAATATGGGCAAAATACTCAGAGTGAGAAAATGTCACATCTAATCAAGAGTTCTGTAAAGGCAGTGCCCGTGGCAGGCAGACGGCTCACAAGTGGATGGAACCAAATCACAATCTTGGCCTGTTAGTAACCAAAACTGAAAAATCTCATTTCGGGGCTTCATTTTTACAATTTCAAGGAACTGTTTATGATTTTTTTAAAAAGGAAAACTATATTTGAATTGGGCAAACAGCATAGCCTGCTAATGGTTATAGACCCTCAGAACTTTTATCTTCTGAAGAAAAAGTGCCATAGAGACGAACGTTCTCCCCCCCCCTTTTTAAATCCAACGTTCCTTTTCAGCATAAACGCATAGAAAAGACGTACACAACTGCCCCCAACTCTCCCTGCAGCCGAAACCCTGTCAGACTCTGCGTCTCTGCCTACATGACTGTAACCCAGATCTGCAGTCTGAATTTCTGTAGTCCTGTGGCTGAAGTCAGCACTCCACGCTTTGGGGTGCCTGAGCCCCTTCCGGTATGCCTGGAGGATTTGGTGTAGGGTAACTCCTCTTAGGGAGGTTGTGCCCTTAGAAGCTATCTGGAAATGTCTAGAAACATTTTATTTATTTATTTATTTTTGGTGTCACAATGGGGGAGAGAAGGGTGCTATTGGCATTTAGTGAGCAGAAGCCAGAGATGCTGCTCTCCACCCTAAAACGCGCACTGTGGCCCCACACCACCAAGAATGATCAGGCCCTAGACGCCATTAGGGCCGGTGCTGAGGAGCCCCGTGGCAGGGATTAAGTTTCGCCTGACGTACCGGACGCCATGGGCTGCTTGTTCACCCAGTCGGTCGCCGCCGCGTCGGCGGGGCTCGCCCGGGACCCGCACCGCTGTGGTTTCTCCGCAGCTCTGGGGTTCGCGCTTTCTCCGCGTGTTGCTGCCGCCGCCCTACTGGGATCCGCGGAGTGTTGTGAGGGAAACATTACATTCCTCTTTACCGTCCCTTCGTCCCCCTCTTACGCAAAGGCCTCTGACTGAAAGCCTTACGATCAAGGATGCAGAGAACAGCAGAGCTCAGGAAAGGGAACAGATTAATATATTGGCATTCAACTGTCTTTCATTGAATTATTCTTCGAAGATGTTTCCCTGCTAGGACTTCGCGGTGGTTGGTCTTCTCTCCTAAGGCCTTGACACTTGCCATGTTACTCATTCCCATCTTGTCCTCAGTCTGCAGCTGCCAGTCTCCACCACTCCTCCCCCCAATCTTTTTTGCTTGTTATGCTTTGCTCTCTCCACCCAAACGAAGTTTTTAACTTATTTCTGCACTTTAAAAATCTCAGAAAGGCCTATGCTAAACCAAAAGTCTCCAATTTCAGCATGACAAAACAAACTCTCAGAAACTTGTAAACTGCAGTTTTTTCTTGAACATATTCTGGATCAAAATTTTAGGCACAGGGCCCCCTGAAATAAGTCTTTGAGAGAGGAACAAAAGAAAAATATATTTCTTCCCTAATTGAGCAAGGGGAGGAGCACATGTATATTTTCTGTTATATTCTCAGTTATATCCAGACCGAAGGGCTGAATAGAATAATGATCAAGAGTATTAGAAAGTTCTAGATCGTAACCATAAAACTCCAATATATAAGCAATGTGATCTTGGCCACATTACTTGCTCTCCTTGAGGTTTGGTTTACAAACAAGGGGATGACAGCAGTATCTACTGATTAGAGGTTGTAGGCCTTAAATGAAGCAATTCATGTAAATACTTACAAGTGTATGACACATAGCAAATCTTCAAGGAGTATTAACTATTACTATTAATTCTGGACCCAATCCTTTGAGAAATGTGATCAATTGATGACTGAAGAGCAAAGAGAAGACAGACCCAGCTTTCCCACAGCTCTGAGGATAAAAGCAATTTCCTAAGTATATAATTTTACCCTAAGTGTGACCCTCAGACTGTGGCATGAGCCTCCTCTGGGAGTTTGTTAGAAATGCTATATACCAGGACTCACATAGAAATACTGAATCAGAGTCTGCTCTTTAACAAGATCCCCAGGAGAAAGTGCAGGTTATATTAAGGTGTGAGAAACACCAGGGAATTTGGTGGATGTGGCAGCAGAAGATTAGCTTCAGTTGGTTCTGTTTCCATGGGTCTGTGGCTGATCCAGATGACCTATCAGTATCAGTATTCCATCACTGTGTCACAAATTACCATAAGCTTAGGAGCTTAAAATAACACCCACTTATTATCTCACAGTTCTGTAGGTCAAAAGTCCCACAGAACAGTGGGTTCTCCACTCAGGGGCACTGCAAAGCTGAAACCAAGATGCTGGCCAAGCTGAGTCTTCATCTGGAGGTCCTGGGAAGAATCCAATCCCAAGATCACTCAGGTTGTCGGTAGAGTTAATTCCTTGTAGGTGTAGGGCTGAGCTCCCTGTCCTCATGCCAACTGTCAGTCAGGGACTCCTCTTAGCATCTGCTTGTCACTCTGCAGCCCTTGGCCTGTGACTCCCCATCTCAACAACAGAGAACCTCCCTCACATCAAATTTCCTTCAAATAAAATCTCTTTGATTTTTCCCTTCTGCTACTTACCAAAACTCTCTGCTTTTTCAAGGGCTTTAAGATTATGTCAGGACAGTCTCATATCTAAAGGTCAAATCTGCACTATAACTTAGCCTAATCACAGGAGTAAAGTCCACCATCTTCATAGTCCTGGGACAACTGCACCAGGGAGAGGAAATCTAGGGGATATCTTGGAATCCTACCTACCATACTAGATGTTATTTTCTGTGTGTGTACCCGCCCAAATCCATATGTCGAAGCCCTAAGCCCCAATATGACTATATTTGGAGATGGGGTAATTAAGGTTAAATGATGTTATGATAGTGGGGCCCCAATCCAATAGTCCTTATATGAAGAGGAAGAGACACCAGGAGTGTGTGCTCACAGAGAAAAGGTGATGTGAGGACATAAAGAGAAGGTGTCCATCTGAGAGAGAGATCTCAGGAGAAACCAAACCTGTTGACACCTTGGTGTCAGACTTCAAGCCTCCAGAACTGTGAAAAATAAATTTCCGTTGTTAAAGGCACCCAGTCTGTGGCTTTTTTTTTTAATGGCAGCCCTATTAAATAATAATACCCACAGTAATACCAATGAAAATTAAATTTTTTAAAAATCTAAAATTGGGATGGCAAGATCCTTTGATGAAGTTGTAAACACACATATCTACAAGCCAACTTAAACATTTGTGAGTCAGCCAGGGGACCAGGATGTGAGGTGAGATGAGATAAAAAAATCTCTGTATGTGATGGTCTAGGCACCAGAAAATCACATATGCACACAACTTAGAATGAATCAGTGTTCTAAGGTATATACTAAGGACTATGGAAACACAGAGAATGAAAGATTATCTGCAATGATACTTAGATACTTTTGTAGATGGAGCACCACCCATCTGATGGGCTAAGAAGATCTAATATGGCTTAGAAGGATGAGCTAGCCTTTGTATTCATGTAATTCCTGGTGAATATTTGTAATTGCTTATTTACTGACTGATTGTGAAAAATACCAGTCCAAAAGGAATCCTCTGTGGAAAAAAGAAAAAGTATCTGAAGGAGTATTACAAAGAGGCAGAGGGAGAGAAAACTGCATTTTTTTCATCTGAAATTTTACAATAATTCTGAGTAGTTCAATAGTAGTTTTACAAAAGAAAGCAAATGTGTATTTTAAAAGACATGCATTGACATCTTAATTTTAGTTTATTGCTGCTCTTCTCATATTGAACTAGTGATATTAAATTGTGATGATGATGTCCCATAGATATAGCTAACAACTGTCAGTCTTTGTGGGTACAGTTGGACATAGAGTTCAATAGATAGATGGGTTTTCGTATTTGTTCCCTGTTATCCAGGTGGATATCATAGAATCTAATTACACATTTTAGAAAATAGGGGTGAGTTTTTTAGTTTGTTATTTTTCCAGTTCAAGCATTAACGCTTTTAGAGAAAATAGGCACATCCACAGTCATCTTATATCGGGAAGCCAAAGTATAATTAGTTACAAACTAAATTCTCTTCTTTGCATTAGAGATATAACCAAGAGTAAGCAAGGGTATACCAACAGATCACTTAATAAGACAAGTTTCCAGCTATTAGCCTGAAATGCATTTCAGAATTCTTGTGAAAGCTGATATAATCAATCACATACATAAATTGATCAGAGGGTTTTTTGTTGCCTTTTTCTTAAACATCTTGAAAAAGAAAAGGATTTGTTTTGAAATTAGCTGTAAAGAAGGTGGGCAGGGAATGGCAAAGGTTATCATGCATGAGGTGTGACTAATCTCCAAACCAACTTCTCTCACAAGATAATGACCTTACCCATGGCCATGGGGGTTGCCGCGTCTTTTATGTGTCTTTGAGTCACATGTTGTGGGTGAACCCATACCTCAAAGACAAATATTGACAGGAGAGTGTATTTCTGGGTTAAGATTTCCTCCAAATGTGACTTACAACCTTCCATTGTGCAGAGTCCATGGAGAAAGCCTGCCTCCCCAAGGAGGTCTCGGAGTGGCCTCCTTGACAGAGACTCCTGGATTTTCCAGTAGATTTTAAAAGACATAAGCAGTTCATTTCCAAGGTGGCTTCCAGATTCTCATTGCCTTTCCCCTCTCGCAGTAGCAGCCCCAGTCTTGACCAACATTCCTGGTTTGCAGGAATTTGTAAGTCTCATAAGAAGAGCTTCATGCCTATAAATTGAGGACCCTGAATGCACAGTCTGAATGTTGCCTAGATTCCATTTTTCCCAGAAGACAGAATCTAGAGATCTCTAGATCTGTGAGTTTCTTCTTCCAGATGAAGATACAGTTGATCTGTGAGCCACTGTCATAGTTCCCACTTCTTTTCTGGCCAACAGCTATGGCTACAACTTGTAGCTGATACTATTAGCTAGACATATCAGTGGGTGAGTGAGTGAATGAATGAATGAATGCTGGCTGAAGGCCAAAATACAGACACAAAACACCATTCTTACACCTCCATTCAATAGCTTCACTTGATGTTACCCTGGTGAATTTATTAACACTGTTGTCACTGATCCCTTTCAGGCATCAGGTCTTGCAAAAATGAAAAAGAGCTTCTATTCATGAAAGGTTGGGGTTCATCACCTTAAACAGTGTAGAAGACCCCAATAAATTCACAATAGCTTCCAACTGCCAGTTTGTTTGTTTCTGTAACTTCCATGGCATTTACACAAAGCTTTGTGTTCTATATGATAGAGCATTTTTCCTACTTTCTGTTTGTTTGTTTTTACATCTGATAAAATTTGCCCATTTTCAGGACTTATGTGTTTATGTTATAGGAAGTTCATATGGTAAATTCTGTGCATGTTAGATCATTTGCTACATTAAATAGAGAAACAAGATATTTTTGTTCCTACTATCCCTATCTGTACAAGGCATGTGGGTTTTCTCCATGAATATTTCTCTCCCCTTATCAGCCACATAGAAAATTTGTGACACTCTGCCCACAAAAGCAAGATCTATGGTGCCTAAGAATCTCTTATTTGCCATCTTTGTGGACAATTTTTAACTTAGAAGAGGGAACTTAAAAGTAGTAGGATTTAGTTTGACCTGATGGAAACCAAGTTTGGGAAATGGAGGGTAGGTTAGATCCTTCCCACCCAGGCAGCTGTCCCTCAAGCTATGCATGCATGTAACCACAGCTCTGGTACAAGGCAATCACACTGACCCTGCAACCAGAGTTTCCTTAAGGTCAAAACTCAAAACTAAACTTCGACAAAACCAAACCCCATCACAACTGAGACGAAAAGAAAAAAGGAAACAGAGGGAGCTCATGTGGATAGAAACCATCAAGTTTCCCATTGCTTATACTTGTTAGCAACATATTAGAAGTCCCCACCC